>CM053507.1:54088924-54383214 GCA_028627145.1 Eidolon dupreanum | reverse complement strand
TCTTTCTTTCTTTCTTTCTTTCTTTCTTTTTTCTTTCTTTGCCTTCTCTCTGTTTTACTTTTGAGAGTATTTTTTAATATTATTGTGGAAAGATCAAAATAACAAAAATTTTTAAATCATTTTTAAGTATACAATTCAGTAGCATTCAATATGACATTTCCTTTTAATAATTGGACTGGAAAGGAATAAGGCTATGGTTAAAGCACTTATGATGTCATGTGAAGATCTTTTAGTCTACTCTTTCTGAAAGTTTTTTTTTATTTTTCGCCAGAAGTATGATAGCAGTTATAACCAGTGATATATTCCTATGTGAAGCCAGAAAAGAATTTCATCTGAATTCTAGAATGGACTCTAGATGCTCATAGCAGGTAGGCAGGTATAAATGGTTGTGCGAAGGGTCAGCATAATAAATGGGTGTGGGAGCAAAGGACCAGTGTCTGTCTTTGAAGGTTGCTTGGACATTTTTGGAGCTCAGAGCGTAAACTTGACATGCTGTGCATAAATCTGCTATTTTTTCTCAGCTGCTGGCATTGGAAATTTTTCATTTAGTAAATAATGTAAAATATACATTAAGTAATGTTAATGTTTTGACAAAAACTGACAAAAGCTGAGGAATTCTAATCTCCTGGAAAGCTGAAGCACTTCACTTAGTGTTCTTGTCATCTAGCCATGATCTCATTCCATGCTGCTTCATTCATTGATCGCAGAGACACTGAAGTCATTCGACAGGCAGATGGAGCGTGTTTAAAATGGAGTGTAGAAGGCAGGGACTCAGCCGACTCCTCTATTTTTATTGGCCATTAACACATCCTACCAGTACATAAACTAAATTTTGATACATACTAGAATAAAGATAATATTAATAATTCAATGATAAGCTACTTTTAAAAGGGTTTAATAGTAGCAGTCATTGCTATGAATATTATATTCACCAGTTTCATCTATTTGGCAGCTCCTTGTGGCATGTATGATGATGTCTAAACTCCTTAGTGGAGGATGAGGACCCCCAGCGTCCCTCCCTTGCTTGTCTTCCCACTTTATCTATCCTCACTTCTATAGATGTTCTGTACTTTAGCCAGACATTAGTTTGTATCATTTCCCAAATGTGCCATTTTCAGTTCTCTTGGGGCTTTTGCAGATGTTTTCCCTTCTACTTGTAAACTCCTATCACTATCCAACCTTCAAAATCCAGCCCACATATCTCCTCTGAGAAACTTCTGTTATCAGGACAAAAAAAAGGGATCCATCTGCATGTGCACGTCTAGGCCAATGAAGAGATACATGCAGGTTTTGTAGCAAAGAAAGTAAGATTTATGAGAGAGTTACAAGTCCAGGAGACACAGGCGAGCTACTGCTCAAAAGCCTGGCTCCCCAGGTATCTCAGGAGTACAGATTATATAGAGAAAAATCAGTAGTCATGGAAACTAAGGGAGTTGGGGTCAAGGGTGCTACTGAATAGACTATTGGAGGGGAATGAAGTAATTGATCATTGTTTCTGGTTCTGGAATCAGCCTTTGTGCCAACCTATCTGGTCTCATGGCTGTTGCGATTGTACTTCTGCCTTGATGGGCCTGGGGCTGAAACACATCTACAGCCAAGGTATTATCTTTAGTCTAAAGTCCAACGGAAACCTCTTGCCCCAATTATAGACCTGAGGCTCGGGTAATCTTATATCCTAAGGTTTAATGATTAAAGGAGCAGGCATATGGAGGATAAGCACGGAGAAAAAGGTAAGTGAGTCACAATGCCATTATCTGGGTAAAATCAGCTTGACTCAGAGGAAAAAAACTATGTTAAAGAAATGAAGTTTTGAAAAAAAAAAGGAAAAGAAATGATGTTTGTGTGCTGTTACACTTCTGCTGATTCTCTCAAACAGTGGTATATTCTCTCTGTGTCAGCACTATGACCAGTATGCACTTGCCTTTTCGCACTTATCACATGTAATTGTAATTATTTTTTACGTCTGTTTCTCCTGCCAGAATTAGAGTTCCTTGTAGCCTGGTGACATTTCAACTCAATGGGATCCAGTTTATTATATATGTATTTTTAGCTCACTCTACATGTCTTATTTTTGAGTTTCTGCTGAGACTCAGCAATTTCAAGCTTTCAAATACTGAATGAAAATAATATCAACTTAAAATCAACCCAGAATCCTATAGCAGTCAACCCAGAGTCAACCCAGAATCCTATAATCAGTGAAAGTACCCTTCAGGAGTGAAGAGGAAGTCAAGATATTCTCAGATGAAGAAAAACTAAGAGAATTTGTCACCAGCAGACCTATTCTAAAAGAATAGATAGAATAGATAACAGAAAGGAAATAATTTAAAAAGAAAATGGAACCTGTGAACACCAGGGAGGAAGGAAAAACACAGTAAGCAAAAATGTTGGTAAATGCAATAGGTATACCTTTTCCTCTTGAGATTTCTAAATTATGTTTGAAAAGTGAAACAAAAATTGCAATACTCTCTGATGTGGATGCAAAGGAAAGAAATATTTAAGATAATTATATTATAAATGGGAGATGGTAAAGGGACATAAGAAGAGGTAAGGTTTTTGTACTTCATTCCAACTGGTAAATGACACCAGTAGGTTGTGATAATTTGTGAATGTGTAATGTAATACCTAGAACAACCACTAAAGAAGTTATACAAAGAGATGGACTCAAAAACACTTTAGATAAATCAAAATGGAATTCCAAAAATATATTTGAATAGCCTGTAAGAAGGTAGGATATAGAAAATGGAAAAACATAAACCAGAGAGAACAAACAGAAAACAAAATAGTAGGTTAAGTCCTAAAATAATAATAATTACATTAAAGCTAAACAATCTAAATATACCTCTTAGAAACAGAGATTGGCTATTGTGTTTAAAACTTGACTCAACTATATACTATCTGTAAGAAGCTCACTTCAAATATAACAATAGAGGAAGCTAAAGTAAAATATGGAAAGAGATATAATATGCAAACAATAATTAAGAAAGCAAGAGTAGCTGGTTTTTTGAATAAGTTAATAAAATTGACAAACATCTAGGAAGACTGACAAAAAAAGACAGAAGACATAAATTACCAATATTAGGAATGAAGCAAGGATATCATTATAGAGCCAGCAGATATCAAAAATATAGTAAAGGAATACCATGAACAGCTCTACACACATAAATTTGACAGCTTAGAAAAATTAGACCACTTCCTCAAAAAACATATTCTCACAATTCACCCAGTATGAAATAGATAATTTGAATAACCGTGTTAACTATTAAGGAAATTGAATTTATAATTTTAAACTTCCAAAAAAAGACATCTTCAGCCCCAATGATTTTACAGGAGAATTCTACCAAACATTGAAAGAAGAATTAAGACCTTTTTACATATCCTCTTCCAGGAAATAGAAGAGACCACTTCCCAATTCACTATATGAAACATATTATCCAGATACCAAAACCAGACTGAAACAATATAAGAAAGAAAATCGTAGTCTAATAACCCTTGTGAATATACCCCTCAGCCTAAATTTCTGAAGATTCAGCCAACTAGTCGCATGTATCAATGGCTCATTACTGATTAGTATCCCATGGTGTGGATGTGCCACAGTTTAACCATTCACCAATGAAGGACATTGTGGTTGTTTCCCACTTGGGGCTCTTACAAAGAAAGCTTCTATGAATATTCATGTACAAGTTTTTGTATGACCATAAATTTTCATTTCCTTGAGATAAATGCCCAGGAGTATGGTAAGTGCATGTTTAGTTTTATAAAAACCTGCCAAAATATTTTCCAGAGTGGCCGTGCCATTTTGCATTCGCACCAGCCATGTGTGAGTAATCCAACTTCTTGAATCCTATTTTTTATTTTATTCTTCTGATAGGTATATAGCCACATATTACTGTGGCTTTAATTTGCATTTCTCTGATAGTTAATAATGTTGAACGCCTTTTCATGTGCTTACTTGCCATCTATAAAACCTCTTGAATGAAATATCCATTTGTGACTTTTGACCATTTTCTGATTGTATTGGTTGTTTTTTACTGTTAAGTTTGAGAGTTCTTTGTATAGTCTAGATACTAATTCCTTGTCAGGACGAGTAGACATATAGTTTGCAAATATTTTCTCCCAGTCTGTATCTTGTTTTTTCATCCTCTTAACAGGGTCTTCCACAGAACATAAGTTTAACTCTGATGAAGTCTAAGATATCTTTCTTTTTCTTTTATGAGTTGTGTTGGTGACAAGTCTAAGAAATTTTTTTGTCCAACCCTAGATCCCAGAGACTTCCCTTTTTGTTTTTTTTTTTCTAAAAGTTTTATGTTTTCCATGTAAGTCTGTTATACATATTAAATTAATTTTCATATAAGTTGTGAGACTTATTTTGGGGTTCATTTTTTTTGCCAATTGCTCCAAGACCATTTGTCAGAAATCAGTAAGACATATTTATTTGAGTCTATTTTTTGAGTTCCCTATTCTGATCTCTTGATGTATGTATGTGTCTATTGATTCATGAATAACCACAGAGTAACTATATCATAAGCCTTGAAATCAGGTAAACTGCATTGTCCAATAAGGCAGCCACTAGCAATCTGTGGCTACTGAGCTTTGAAATGTGGCTATTGTAATTTGAGGTGGGCTGTAAGTGTAAAACAAATCTAGAATGTTGAATACTTCATATAAAAAGGTAAAATATTATTCATTTTTATTACATGTTGAAATAATATTTTCACATATTGGGTTAAGTAAAATATATTATTAAAATAACTTAAATGAATAAGATTGAATTTCACCTAGATTGAAAACAGGATAAACAACTTTAATGGAGCTTCTTTTTATTAGTTAAACCTAAATCAACACAGTATTAACTTGAAAGGAGTCATCAGCCAGGAAACTGAGAAAAAAAGTCCTAGCCACATACTTTTGTGACATATCTGTCGCTAGCTAGTTCCTATTGAATAAAGTTTCTGAATGGCAGAAGTAGGCAGGCCTTCTAGATCTACTAGTGGACTGTTTCATCCTTCCAAGTTTACTTTAGTCTGGGTGAGACTAACATAGACTTTAAGAAATAGCAGACAGAGGTTATTTGTGTATTGAGTGAGTCAGCTGTTTAGATGCCCAGATGTATAATTTAGTGACTGGGATTTAAGTCAAGTAACTTTCATTGCCTCTGTTTTTCATCTGTGAAATGGAAATAATAATTATAGTATTCTTAAGATCATTGTGAAGATTGAATAAGTTAATGTGTGAAAATGCTTAGTGTCTGACACATAGTAAGCATTATGCAAATGTTATTAATATTACTGTGGGCTACTGGCTCTAGTATTATCTCTAATCCTTAGAACAGCCTGTAAGTAAATTGTGTTTTCTGAGAATCTGAGGCTTAGGGAAGAAGCTGCTGTCCTGGGCCACTAAGTCACTTTAAAATTTGAGGTTTTTCCATTATTCTGTCTTGCCTCATAAATCTTAGCACCTTATTGTTGAAAGAAGACTTTTAGATCATCCTAGCAAGTTTACTTAATTTGTCTGCAGAGTGGTGGTTAAGGGTTGGACTCTGGGGTTGGAGAGTCTTGTGTTTGAAATTCAGGAGTTTACAAAAATAATTTTTTTCCTGCTTTTCTAAGTTCTTCTGGCTGGATTAATAATCAAATTAACAAGAGACAGATTAACAGAAGAAAATGCCCAAATTTATTATGCCTGTACACAGTGAAGTTTCCATAAGTATGTGATAGCTGGGGACAGAGCTGGCAGTTAAGGCTTATTTGCCATCTTGAGTTAAGGAGAACTGGGCAAGGAGTGGGGAGAGAGTTGTGGTTTGAGACTTCAAAGGGCAGGAAGGCAATTCATATGGAGATAGAAAAAAAAATGTTTAGTAAATAAATGTTTGCTGGGCCATCTTTAACAATAGAACACAGAATGTTAAGCAAATGGGCTTTACTAGATTCCTCCTTGTCTGTCACACACTATTTCATGTTAAACTAAAGTTACCTACAGTGATTTCTCCCCTCCTGGAGCAGGCCCTCTATCTAAATTCTTTTCAGCAGTTAGGGAGAAGATCAAAGGTTCTTTTGGAATCCTTGTTTCTTAAAAATAACCAGCTTAAAATAATCAAGATCCCAAAAGGCATATTTTAGGGTGGCAAATTCTGCTCCCCTCAGAATCCTGACCCCATCACATGGGGCAAGGTGGTCTCAGACAAACTACTCATCCCTCCTCTCCAACCTGGCATCATGATAATTTCCCCCTCATAGGTAGTCAAAATTACATTATAAAGATTACAGTAGATAAAGTACATAATGGAAAGTCCTTGGCATACTAAATCCTATGTAATTATTAATTTTCTATGATAATGATTTTTATTATAAATACGATCTAAGTCTCAGAGCTAGTTAGTGGTGGAAGTAAAACTGAAGCTGGTAGGTCTTTTTTTTTCAGTGCTCCCTTCTTTGCTAATTGGTTAGTTTTCATTCATCCTTTTAGAGTTACATTTATAAAGTCAGAGTTGTTAGTGAAGATTTTATAAGAACACTTTCCAAGAGTGTTTTTGAACTGCCAAGTCCAGAGATTTGGGATGTAGCTTGGTGCTGAAGTAATTGGCTCTCTTAGTCTTGCATTATAAGAAGTTCCCTTTCAGAGTATAAGGTTGAGAACCATGAGAGGAACTCTCACATTTTGGTAATTGCTTTAATGAATAACTTACCTTTCAAAAACGTACGTTATTCAGCTGCACCTACTTCCTTCCCTCACCATGCCATTTTGAGAATCTCCTCGTTATATATCTTCACATTCTTATTTTCTGAGTTTTTCCTTTTAACTGTTTCCTCAAGTACTATTGCTTAATATTATTTCCTTTTCAGTTTATCAACTAGTTGTGGAAGTGGTGTACTTGTTAGCACTGAAGAATTTTTTAGGAATACAGAAATGGTTTAATCTTATGAGAATGATTTAATTTTCTACTACCTGTCACAAAAATTGAACCATCATGAAACTGGTCTTAGCTAGTTACTTGAAGCGAGCTGTATGCTATTTACTACTGTGATCTTACTTCTGTGATATCAACAGATTGTTTATTATTGGAGATTAATTCATAAAGTCTCATTAAGGTTGAGAAGTTTTAATATTTCCTTCCATGATATATATATAGTGAATTTGGTGGATTTGACCATGAACAAGACAGAACTCTACAGTCCTCTAATATTGATAAAGTAGGTGTCTTCCAAACTTTGAAATTTATTATGCCTCTTCTTGGTAGTTTACCAGATAGATTATATTATAGTATTGTTTTCCCAAAGTGGAATTTTGAAACACAAGAGCAGTTTTTTTCCCCAAAAAAATAACCGAAAGAATATGAGGAAATAGAATTGCAAATATATTTTCTTTTTTGTCACAAAGAAGCTTAACATTTTTTTCATTACTTAGATATCAGTTGAAACTATGACATTTGTCTTGTTTTGACTACTACTAGAGAGAGAAAGAGAAATGTTCTGTTATAAAGATCTTATTCCTTGAAATAGATCTCTAATGCTACCTTAAAGTTCTCTTAGCACTCTCTTTTGGTCTCTATGGTTCTTCTGTTTGGTTATTGAGTTGCTTTACAGTGACAATCATGCTGAACTTTTCAGCTACTTTTTTGTGCTTTCTCTCAAATGAAGGTTAGAGAGAAGTAAGTAAGTTTCACCTTTTCTCTCCTGTAATTGAACCCAAGTTGATCCAGGAAAGTTCTGTGTTCTTCATTTGTCCATTCTTCAATCAGAAGTTAACTGCTTTTCATTCAGCTCCATGTTTACCACCATGAAAACTGTGAAAGGTGCATTGGACAATTCCCAGACTTCAATGAACTTGCCCTTCTGTTTCTTTTTTCGTTTCCCTTCCTTCCCCTCTTATATCAACTTCCTAAAGAATTTGAGGCCACTTACTAAATTAGAAGCAGTATGCTAGTAATAGAACAACCATAAAACAGAAATGTTACTGTCTTTACTAGTGTAAGTTAGTAGGCCCATGGCATGATTGTAGGTTACCTGGCCCCCAAGGCTGAATGGGAATCATGTGGTGTACATAGCATTCCTGTCTTACAGAAAGCATTGCAATTTTTTTCCATGTAGTTGGAATCTCTTTGGGATAAAAACTAAAGGTGGAATTTATTGGTTACAAAGTCAATATTTACTTAGTGCATTTTTCAAACAGAGGAATAAGTATTGGGAGATAACGGTGAGGGTAAGAATTAATCTTGCTTAGTGTTGTGTCATAGGGCTCAGCACAGTACCTAAATTATAGTAGGTATTTGATATATATTTGTTCAATTAAATTGAACTATCCAATGGACTATTTTACACTGACTTTGAGCAACAATGAAGACACACTATATACTTTGAATGTTGTATTCTCTCTCTTTAGAAAGCCATCTTTCCACCCCTTGTTTACTTTTTTCTCACTCTTTAGGTCTTCCGTTTAATTCAAGTTCCTTTGTTTTCATATCTCTTAGAATGGTCTGTTCCTTCTCTTTAGAGCTCTTCCTTCAGATGAGCTCTAAAGACACACTTTTTGTGGGAGTCCTTGACCTATGTTCATCTCCTTTAATGACTTCCAGGAGGCATAGATCACGTTCGATTTTGATCACCTTAGGACCCCAGGCCCTAGCATAGTGCTTGGCACTTATTAGATAATAAATACTTTGTTAGGTGAATGTAAGTAATTAATTACCAAACAATGTGGCGAGTTGTGCTTGAAAAATTTTTAATTCAATTTATTTAAACTAAAAAAATTGTTCATTCATTTCTCCCATCCCCTTACCTCTTACACTCACCAATCTGCTCTTTGTACCTATGAGCTTGTTTTTCTCTTTTTAGATTCCCCATATAAGAGAAATCATACTGTTGCAGGACGCGACACCCGATGGAGGAAATTTGGACACTCAGACAACTTTGTTATAGGAAGGAGAGCTTATTAGGCCAGCAGAGCGCAGTGAAGCTTTAGACAGCACAAAAGCACGTACTCGCCCGGTTAGAGTTCTTACAGCTTATACACCCCTGCAGTGTCCATGCAAAGGGAGTGTGATTCCTTTGTCTGAGGGTCTCCGTGCACTTCGTGATTTAGGGTGGGAGGGGGGGTTTCAGTTGGGGGCTGCAAGCGGGAAAGAATTCCTGGACCACCAGTCCTATCTATTTACAGATCCTTAGGTGTGGCAAGAGTTGCCAGAAGGCCATTTAAAGACCTATAGGGTGTGGTTAGTCTATAACCGGCTGAGTTGGTCATTTCTGCAAGCCCTTTCCTTTGCATTTTTCAGATGCCTTCTCTCTTAATACGTTTGTCTTTCTCTGTCCGACTTATTTCACTAGCATAATGCCCTTGAGGTGTATCAATGTTGTAAATGCCAAGATTTCATTCTTTTTTTTATGGCTGAATAATATTCCATTGTGTGTGTTCATGCATGTGTATGTGTGTATCTCATGTCTTATTTATCCATTTCTAGTGATAGAAATCTATTGCAAATAATGCTGCAATGAACATAGGGATACATATATTTTTTTGAATTAGTGTTTTTGTTTCCTTTGGATAAATTCCAGGAGGTGGAATCATTAGATCATCTGATATTGTAGTTTAATTTTTTTTGAGGAACCTCCATACTGTTTTTCATAGAGGCTTCACCAATTTACAGTCCTACCAACAGTGCATGAGGGATCCCTTTTCTCCACATCCTCCTTCACACTTGTTATTTGTTGACTTTTTCACAATAGCCATTCTGACATGTGTAGGGTTTTGATTTGCATTTCTCTGCTGATTAGTGACTGTTGAGAAACTTTTCATATATGCTTGTTGGCCATTCGTAATTCTTCTTTGGAGAAATGTCTATTCAGATCGTCTGCCCATTTTTAAATCAGATTGTTTTTTGCTATTGAGTTATATGAATTCTTTGTATATTTTGGATATTAGCCCCTGATCAGGTATCTGATTTGCAAGTATTTTCTCCCATTCAGTGGGTTGCCTTTTCATTTCATTGATGATTTCCTTTGCTGTGAAAATGAGGATAATGGATGGAAATGAGGGTAATGGATGAAAATGAGGATACTGTTAAACATAATAATAATGATGACGATGATGATTTAAAAAAAATGATGGTAACTACTCTTGAATTCTAACCATGTTCCAAGCCCTTTACATTAATTGACCCCCTTATAACTCTATTAGAAGGCTAAGTTACTATCCCAATTTTACCAATGAGGAAAATGAATATGAAGAAGATAGATTGATGATTTAGATGGAGTCATGCATTTATTTGGTTGGTAAAGTTCAGGATTCAGATGCACATTCTTAATCGTTATGCAAAATTGTCTCCTTATGCTCATTTGCTAAAGCATCCTCAATTCACGATGTAGAGGAATGAAAAGATAGTGTCCTCATGTATCCTGAATAGTGTGATAAGTTACCTTGTGACAACCCAAAATAGCAAGTCTCCCATCATTTCATTGTAAGGCTTCAGCTGTGTTTTTAGCCAAGAGCAGAAAATGTAGAACCAGAGGTCATATGATGATTTGTTTTCATTTTCAGGGGATTGGAGTAGGATGTTTTTTCACCCGTCTTCTCTGGTGCACAGCCCTTTGCGGAATGCCTTTTGCTGCAGTTCCATTTATAAGGAATTATCACATACTTCATTTCTTCATTTGAAAATCCAATGTTTATTGCAGTGCAGAGCAGCCATGTTATTATAAGTACTTACTCAGACAAATTAAATGATTCAGTGTAGTATCTCTGAAAAGTCTAATTTCCATGTGTGGAATCATGTTTATCATCACCCAAATTCAAAGGCACAAAATAGCACATTTACATTGGTAACTTATTCATAACATTCCCTTTTTACTTTGTTTGTTTGTTTTATTGATAGAAACCAACTCAAACTCCATCTGTAGGATGACACACACAAAAAGATGATATTTAAATATTAGGGCTGTGGTAGGGCGAAGCAATTGAGGCAGATCCAGCATTGAATTGGTGCTTTCTGCCTCCTACTTGCGTTATGTAAAGATATGGAGTTTGCCAGGTTTTTCTTTACGGTTTTAGCTAACTGCTTTTTTAAGGCCTTAAGGTCTCTCAAGTAAATGTATACATAAGGCATTTTTAAACACACAATATTGACCCAGGAGGAAGCATCTTTTGGACTTTCACTTTATGATTATAGAGCTTTCCTGCAAGCTTTTTTCCTCTGTAGATTCTCCCTCCAGGAAGAGAAGGAACATTCTTTTTACCTCCAGCCTCTTTAAAGAACGGCCTCCTTGTCTCAAAGAGGATCTTTTGGTTGTTAGCAGCAAAAATTAATTATCATAAATCTAACTTTTTTTTAAAGCAAAAATTTTATTTTGGAGGAGGGAAAGTCTAATCTCAAGCCCTAGAACATATAAGGTTAATAGTAAACTTGCTTCAAAGAGAGAAATATGAAAAGCAAAATTGATAGGTCGGCTGAAGAACTAACCAAGAATATTGTTCCCTTGATTCTAGGAAATTGCAATGAGCCTTTTAGAAAAGTCGAAAAGATTTCCATGGCACACTCTCAGTTTACTTTGTCTGTAAATGTGTGTTCCCTCTTTCCTGTGGTTCCAGAGGCCCTGGCTTGTGCTGAAGATAATGGCTGCTTGAGGTGTTCTGATGTTCTCTTGGCTGAGGGCTCAGTGTCTTTCCAAATGACAGATGGTTCCCTCTGCTGGCCGAACTTAAATTTAGCCCTCCAAGCTGAGCCAGCCTGGGAGGAATCACCATCATTCTCACTGATGATTAAAACATAGTTTTGAGTTTCATCCTTAAAAAACCAACAGTCTGTGACCAGTTTAAGTACACTCGAGAACTGGTGACGGCCTGCCTGCCTGCGTTTTTCCTTCCATCTTCCTGTCATGGCTCTGCCATTGTCTCTTGCCTCTCTCCTCTCCCTGCTCCAGCCACACTGGCCGCTGGGCTGTGCTGTTCTAACACACCAAGCATTCTCCTGCCTTGGACCTTTGCATTTTCTGTTCCCTCTACCTGGAACTTTCTTCATCTAGAGCCATCTTCTATACCTAATTGAAGTCTTTCCTGAAACGTTATCCTCTCAGTGATATCTTTCCTGATCTCTTTGCGTAAAAATGCAACAATTTCCCCAAACTCACTATATTAGTTTCTTAGGACTGTCATAACAAAGTATCATAAACTGGGTGGCTTAAGACAAAGATATTTATTGTCTCACAGTTCTGGAGCATATGAGTCTTAAACTGAAGTGTCACCAGTGTCATGCTTCTTCTGCAACCGACAAGTCCTTCCTTGCCTCTTCCTGGCCTCTGGTGGAATACTGTTGATCCTTGGAATTCTTTGGCTTGCAGCTGCATAAGTCCAGTCTCTGCCTTTGTCATCAAATGGTGTTCTCCCTGTGCATCTCTACTTCACATGGCATCTTCTTATAAGGACACCAATCACACTGGAACAAGAGCTCACTCTACTCTAATATGAGTGCATCTTAACTAATTGCATCTGCAATGATCTTATTTCCAAATAAGGTCACATTCTGAGGACCTGGAGGTTAGAACTTCAGTGTATCTTTTTTTTTTTTTTTTCTTTTTGGGATGGAGGGGCGGTAAGGCCATAATTCTACTCATAATACTTGTCATCTCTTTTCCCACTCTAGGTTTCTCCAGAGCATGTAGTACTATTTAACCAACTATGTATTTACATTTTTATTATGTTTGTTGTCTGTCTTTCCAACCAGAATGTAGCCATCATGAGAGCAGGATTTGGGGCTATTATGTTCACTGCTGTAGAGAACAGTGCCTGACACCTTAGTCGGAACTCAATAAATATTTGTTGAATGAATGATTATCTGTGCTCAGTTACTGCACTGAGCAGATCATGCAGCACACTATGGAGCAAAACCATTAAATAAAGAAATAAAAAAATTATTTTTTAACAAACTCTTAGAAAATGAATAGATATTTATAATTATGATACTTTTATTTCAAAGAAGGTCACATAAAGGAAAAGTAGAGGTAGAGGTCAGAGCAGAGAAGAACTGACCAGCTGGAGGATTAGAATATTGTCATTGTCAGTTTTTGGTCATTTTCCTGCTTTGGAGTTATCCATGCAAGTAAGGTGGAACACAGAGCTCTCACTTTGCCTGAGTACCTCATGTGAGCCAGAAATTGTGCGTGGTTCTTCACTCTCATTTAAAAAAATTATCCTCTTGATAGATGCCCCTCAGATATTATTATGCCCATTTGACAGAGGTAGAAAGTGAAGCTCAGTGAAGTTGAGCAGCTGTATAAGGCACAGAGATAGTAAATGCATTAGTACGATTCAAACTCAGGTCAGTTGGACCAAAAACCTTATTCCTTCCACTGTCAGAGTCCCTCAGAGTCTTGTGGATACCAGGGTTTCAAAGGAAAGAAAGTAAAGTGACTCACAAAATACTCTTCAGAAAGGTGATTTGTCACAGACCACCACAAACCCAGAAAAGTACTCTTCCTATGAGACTTGTGGGTTGGCCTCATCTTTTTTTGCAAAAGAGAAAGGCCCACTGCCAGGACTGGTCAGCTCCTGAGGGGTGTCAAATAATGCAGCCAGAACAGTCTGAGACTAGAAATTATAAGATGGAGTGTCAGGGCACTATTCTGCCACTTCCTCTAAGTGATTTTATATGAGTCACTTTAAGCCACTCTTGAGCCACAGTCTTTCGTGGGCAGAGTAATGATAATACCTCTAGAAATCATACATGTGCTTTTATTCTGTCCTTTTAACAAAACCGATGGAGTCAGCTAATTTGGTATTCATGGAAATTGTCCCTAATGAAATTGTACTTAGGAGCCATTCAGATCACTGTGAAAATCATCTGAATTCTTTTTCATGATGTAGGTATCCAGGGACCACCTGTCTGCCTAGACCCTCTGCAAAAGCTCTGTGCATCCTGCCACTGAGTACTCCAAGGAGGAAGCAGTAGTCGGAGAGGTAGTGTTTACTCAATTTAAGTTTTTTAATAGAGTTTGTTATAATTGACTTACATGGACATCCTTATAATGGTAGCAACATTCTTATGTACATATAAAATAGAACTTTTAAAATGGTAAAATTTCAAAGCTCGATTCCCTTAGAGAATTTACCCTCTCTAGACTTCTATTTGTAGCTGCCATTTTAAAATTGGGGTATAAATATTATGTCAGTTAAATAAAGGAGTGATGACTTAACTTTTTGAAGGAAGCATTACCTTTCCTTTCTGTGAAAGGTAACTTAACTGTTACCTGATTGACATGCTATTATATTATTCTCCCCCCACCAGACAGTTACACATATTTAATAATTTTTATGAGTAAAAGTAAGGTTAAAGAGTTACAAAGTCAAGGTCGTTATGCTTTGCATGGCTTTGAGAATGATCATGCAATTGAAATGAAATTAGTAGCAGAAGGGAAATGCTTCTGATATGGAACCTATCTTTTAAAATAACATGGGATCATTATTGATCAGAGTAAGTCCTATGGCATATGTTAAGACCAATGAAGCATAAATCTTATAAAAAGACTTAAAGATAGAGCAAAACAATCATTTGTTTTCATATGCCTGGGAATGGTTTCACTGGATAACTTGAGTAGGAATTTTTAAAATTAGCAGTAAAGGAAGAGAAAAGAAATAGTGTGGTAAAATTTCCCCAGGATGTCTTCAGTGGACTATGTTCATTTAACCCCTCCCTAGAACTCATGTGTATGCATTGCTCTCCATTTTTATCACCTCTTCTCATCTTAACTCCCTTAATTCTATTTCCCATTCCGAGGTCTCAGCAAACAATTTACCACATGCATATAGAAACATAAATCTTGAATAGCCCCATTTGTCAGAATACAAAGACACTATATTCCTTTTCTTGTTTCCAATCAAGACCCAGTCTTCTGGTTCAATTTTACACTGTCAGCCTGCTAACCACTGACCGTGCCTTCCTTTCCCTCTTTTTCCACAGTCACCTGAAACCCATGGGTTTATGCAAAGTTTCCAGAGTGAGGCAGGATTGCCCCTAAAATTTGTAAGACTGTGAGACATTGCTGCATCTTTTAGAAGTACTCACCAAATGCAGGTTGTGGTGGGATGAAGCAGGCATCTTCACTCCCTAATGTGCCTGATTTCTCTCTGGTGAATCACCTTCCTGTTTAGAGAGGTTTTTTTTTTTTTTTTTTTTTTGGAAAACAGAGATGGTTTAAGGACAATAAATGAAATGAGATGAAATGGAGCATTGCTGCAAGCTTCTTTACTATGAGTTTTTGCATGGAATTATTTGATCCTGTGTTATTGCTCTGGCCAGTATTTTTAAGCCCTGGAGTAAGGCTTTTTAAAATATATATATAAAATATATATCTGAAAGAAGGGCATTCTAATATCAGTAATTAGTGGAAAGAGGTATTGTAGCATATAACTTAAGTTTTAGAATCCTCACTTATTCCTTCTTGCTTAGAAAGACTTTTCTTTTTCTCTTCTAAATTAAATGGCATGTAGTTCATGACTCCTGATATATATACTCTTTGCTGTTTGTCCTCTTTAAGAGGACTGACTTGGATTTCTGCTGTTTGCTGTGTGGTCTTAGTTAACTCACTTAACCTCTCTGAACTCTGGTTACTTCCTCCATAAAATGAGGCTAATTATAGGAACTGCCTCATAGACTGGTTATGAAGGATTAAATGACAATTTATATAAAATGATTAGCAAGGTGCCTGGTGCATAGAACCCCTCAAGAAATGCCATAAGAATTATTCTTAGATGGAGACGTCCACTTACCACCTCTGTGTTGGTATTAAAAGGTGTTATTTTTAATATTCTGTTTATCTTAGCATATTATCTATTGAAGATTTCAACAAGGCTGCATATAGAGATGTCTGAAACAAAAAAAAAAAGAAGAAGTAAAGTAAATAACATGGCAAAGTACTATGCAGATAACCTTAGGTAGTCATGATCCTATAGAAGTCTCATTGCTTTGAGATTAGATGCTGCCAGTCTAAGAGCCAGATTTGATGGATGATTTATCATTTTTATGATTTAACTTTATGCTATGCTTTCATTCCACATATTCTCATGTGCTTGGCAAGATGATCAAGGAAGCTCTGAGTCTGACTTATATTTCTACTTAAAATCCAAAGCAAATATCACTAGATGAGGTTATAGGTAGAGGTTAAATATTTCGAGGAGAGGACCTAGGAAATGCAAAGGAATGTTTCTTAAATGTTTTTACTTGTATATGCTTTTAGCATGGCTCTTCTGAACCTGACATTCTCACAGATAACAACTACGAAGTATGAGGGAAAAATTATGTGAAGGTACTAGAGAGTGGAAATAGTAGGCAGGTTCTAGAGGGGAATTGAAATTCAAAACTTAAATGCAAGAATCAATGCAGAGTTAGTTCCCCATTTTACAGCTTTTATATCAAAGGCAGGCTAAACTTAATATGTGTTGGGGTGGCTAATGGTAGTAGAAATCACATAGTCTTTTTGGTTTGAAGATCCAAAGAACAGAGTTCAGGGCATCCACAATCAATGGAAGATGAATTTAGAATCCTGGAAAAGAGAGAGGCAGACAGGGGTCACTCCCAATTTTGTGTATAAACACTACCTAAATTTTTGTCTAACTCTTGAAACACACATGCATGGAGCAGACACAAACTAGCACAGCTAAAGGTAAAAGAACTGAACTGAGATTTGAGCTGCCACCTCATAGATAGTTTTTAATTTGAGTATAACCAAATTAATTGCCTGCTAAAACAAATAAATCAATGCTCTTCAAAGAACTCTAACAGGCTTCACAGCATAATATTTGTATTCATACATTCACACGTTAAACCCCAAATTACATAGCATATGAAGAACCGAGAAAATGTAACTCATTCTGAAGTGAAAAGGCAATTATCTGAGAACAATTTGAAGATCACCCAAATGTGTGAATTAGCAAAAAGTTTTAAAAAGCTATTATAACCATACTCAATGAAGGACAAAAAAATGCACTCACAATGAATAAAAATATTGTCAATAGAAACATAATATGAACCAAATGGAAACTCTAGAACTGATACAGACAATATTTGGAGTAAAAATTCATTGAGTGGACTTACATCATTTAGAATTAACAGAAGAAGGTGTCAGTGAACCTGAGAATAGATCAATAGAAATTTTTATTCTGAAAAAATGAAAGAAAAAATATTTAAAATACTGCACAGAAAAGTGAACACAGCCTCAGAGTTCAGAATAACAAAAATAAAAATGTCCAATATTCTCAGAAGAAGAGAAGGAGAATGGGACAGAAAGATATTTGAAGAAATAATGACTAACGTTTCCCAAATTTGATGAAATACATAAATTTACAGATTGAGAAACCCAACAAACCCCAAATAGAATGAATTTGAAGAAAGCCATGCATAGGCACATTGTTCAAATGGCACATTACCATCCAGGGAACAGTGCTTTAAATGAGCATTGACTTCTCAGCAGAAACTACAGAGGCCAGAAAAAGTGAAACAATTTTTATAGAGGAGGAAAAAAAAAAAATTAAACACCCAGAAACCTAAGTATAGTGAAAATATCCTTTGAGAATAAAAGGAAATTAAAGACATTTTTAGATAAAACTAAGAATTCATCGCCAGTCGATCTATATCATGCAAAATGCTAAAGAAAGTTGTTTAGGCTAAAGTGAGATAACATCAGGTGGAAGCTTAAGTCTTCAAGAGGGAATGAAAAACATCAGAGATCATAAATGTAAAAGAATATTTTTATCTTTAAAATAAATAGTACCTTTTAATGCAAAAATTATAGCTTTGCCTTATGTTGTTTATAATATGCTGTGTGTAGATGTAGCACATGTGGGAATTTTAGCATGAAGAATGGGAGGATGATAAATGGACTTACAGAATTGCAAGGTTTTCAAATTTTATATGAAATAGTAGGAAATTTACTCTAAATAGACTGTAAAAGGTCAATAATTTATATTTTTATCTCCAAGACAGTTACTAAATACAATAGATGAAATAGAATACAAATTTTTTTAACAAGTCTGATGCGTCAGTACTTTTAATGTGTACATGAAATTACAGTAAGAAGACGACTAGAAATGTGCTGTAGCCCCTCTGTGTTTTCATGAACAGCACACTGTGTTACAGAAACCCGAGTTTATATTCCACCATCAAGTGTGGCTCTCCTATTAGTTCACTTTGTGACAGGTCATTAAGAACATCTTCAAATCCAATAATCCCATTGTTACCCTTTAAAATATTCAGGGAAAATTTTGAGCTTGGAAGAAATGGAAGATGCCGAACCTGTGCACTTCCTTGAATTCCATCTACAGTTTTAGTGGGGTGAATAGACCCTGCATGTTTCTCAGTGTGGAAAAGTTCATTTTATCTTGGTTGAGCTGGAAATTTTTTTCTTATAATTCAAGAGAACTACTGGGAAAAAGTTCATTTTTCACACAGGAAAAACCTTTTCAAAGAAGATTATGACTTTCGAAAGGTCTGCTTGCTGAAAATTCAGTAACTGGAATACTGTTCTTCAGCTGGGATCTAAGTCTTCTGGCATTCATCTTCAAACTTGCTCTGTGAGCAGCCTCTCAGCCCCATTACCATCAGCAGGCCTGCAGCTCACTTTTGTTAGAATACAAAATAAAAAAAAAAAAGATCCAAAAAAGAATGCAGGGAAGAAGGAATAGAGGACAAGAAACAGAGGAGGCAAACAGAAAACTAATACAATTTTGCAGCCATATTAGTAATTATATTAAACATTAATGGACTATATACCTTAATTAAAAGGCTGAGTTTATCAGAGTAGATTAAAAAGAACAACTGTATTCTATTAAGAGAGAAACTTTGTTACAGATAAGTTTAAATTAAATTAATGGAAAAAGAAATACCATAGAAACAGCATAAGTAGTCTAGAGTAGCTATATAAATATCAGACAAATTAAACTCCAAGACAAAAAGTATTACCAAAGATGAAGAAGAACATTCCTTAATAACAAAAGAGTCATTACTTTAAGATGAAATAAGAATGATAAATGAGCATATATATCTGATAAAATTCCAAGTGAGACCACATTAAGTACTTTTGAGTCCAGAATTTTTGAAGACTATCTCAACTGTGAGTCAAAAGACATAGATGGCTCATCACTTAGCTGACAACCATTTAATAAAATCAACAATTATTTAATAAAATTTGTGAAATCAAAGTTACACAAGTGAAAAAAAAAAACACAGAGTTGGAGAGTACCGATATCTGTATGTCTTACTACTTATAAGTGTTTCGTTACACATTGATATGCAATGTGTGTTTGCTTCATTTAATGCGTTTTATATGTTTGAGTCCTTGCCATGATCCAAGACCAAGATAGTCACTCTCAATATTTAATTTGTCAAACAGAGTTAATTTTTAATTAGTATACATGAGAACAGCTCTTCAGTCCATTCTGTTTGGTGCCTTCACCATACTAGTTGTTAAATATCTTGAGTATCACCCCTGCTTACAATAGTTCTACAGGTTAGAAGTATTTCCTCCATTTGTCAGTAGAAGAATCAGAGGCTCAGAGAGGTTCAGTATGTTGTCCAATGTCATATAATGGATGGATGAGAGAGCCAGACTTAACATTCAAGTCTGTCTATTTGCAAAGCTTCCCCCACTGCACTACATCATTTCTTCTGTGGAATCATCACTGATCCATTTTTATTAGAGCATGCAATGAGGATCTATGTGCTCTTTCCTAGACTCCCTCGAGGACAAATGAACATTGTAATGGTAAATATAGCGACATTTTGGATATAGTCAATGCCTGTGAAACATGGGGAAGCTTGCTTTTGTACATAGAGATAGACCATTTTGGACCAGTTTTTTGAGTATTCTTTTGTATGACTTACGAGTCTGAAAACTTCAGATGTGCATATTCTTGATAGATTTCTGTGTTTCCAGTAGACATGTTTACAGTAAGAATTTAGAGATCATTGACAGATTTCCAAGTGCCCTATGATATGAAAGAAGGGCAGTAAGTATGGATCTTGGTTTTGCCTGAAACAGAATTTTACATTAGTGAATGGAGTTCAGAGGGCTAAGTGACTTCTAAATGATGTTTAAGAGTTGTATACTTTAGTTTTACTATTTCTGATTAGTAGAACTGCAAAGGGTTAATATTTCAGACTTTTTAAAAGTGTTACTTTGTATCAGATACTACACTGAATGCTTTTGCAGATATTCTCCCTTAATTTTCATAACAGTGTTAAGAAATAGATATTTTCCCCATTTTAGAAAGAAGGACACTGAAGCTTTCCTATTCCTCTCTTAAATAGAGAGCTGATATGTTTTTCCCTCCCCATGACATAGAACCTAAGCAATAAGTTTTGACTTTACTGTAGTTGCCTGTGAGATCCATTATGTAATTTCCATAATTTATGTGAGAGTCCATACTAGAATCAAGTGATCCTTTACTAGCTACCTAAGAAATCTCGACTTCATTTGTGGTGGCTTATATCCAATTTAAAATAAGATCAATAAAATATACATAGAAAATCAGGAAACAAATCCTCTTACCACTATTGCTAATAGAGTTGCAAATACACATTGAGCACAAAAATTCACTCTGAGTTTTCCGGTAGGCAGAGCAAAGAAGTTTCATGTCAGAAATTTTTCATTTTTTCAGATACCTTACAATTTTTCAGGTTTTATAAAAATGGGGTAATAACACCTACCTTTCAGAATCTTCGTAGTTTTAAATGAGACTACCTTGGTGCATAAATGTTAGTGTATTGTTTTCCTTCTTATGTAACCCCAACAGAGGTTCATGGTAAAAATCTCAGGAGAGTCAGACTGTAGTTAACTTCATTAAAACTCCTACTCTGAACTGTGGGTCAACTTGTTTTAGTACCCTCAGCAACTGTGAGAAGCATTTTACAGTCTTCTCCACACAAAGTGGTTGTTATTGTTGTCAGCACTAGCTGATCAAGAAGGGAAGGTTTTGGTGGTGAGATGCCCAGTTGAAAGAATGCACGAGGAGCTGACATGAAAATGAAATGGCAGGCACCAACTTTATTGTGGGGAACGTGCTAGGGGACCGCATGGACTTTATATATGTCAGAGAACAATAGTGGCATTTTGCCACACATACATGATACAATGATCTCAGTTATGCTTACATCAGTTAGGCACAGGTGCCCTACTATATTAATGTGACAATCTAAATCCAGAGTCCTATCCCTAGCCACGAGTCTGGATCACAGCCAGACCTTGGACCCACACTTGTCCATGTTTTATAAGTTAGGAAACTCAGCTCCAGATAAGTGCTGTGTCACTTGACCAAGGCCATATAACGGTTTTAGTCAGAATTTGAACCCCTGTATCTCTGTCACCAAAGCCTTTTTTTTTTTTTTTTCAGTATAATACACTACTTCTAAAATATTGAGTAATTTAACAGTTTTGGCATTCTAAGAATCACTCCAGTTTATAAAGCAGTGATGTGAAGAATCTACACATACTGGGTTAGAATTTGTGTAATGTTAAATTACTAGTGGAGTCATGACTCAGAATCCACATAACCCCTGACAACGTCAGAGAACTTTTAAATATCTGTATTTTGTGTTCATGCTTTGTTTTCAAAAAGTAATTTCTTTGTCAAGACTTGACTTTGAGAGTGACAGAGAGTAAGTTCTCCCCAGGACCACCAATGACAGCTTTGCCAGTACAATTGGAATGTTCCTCAGTTGTGATGCTTATTTAATGAAAAGAGACTCTAAAAACCTTTTACCTAATGTATAGTGCTCTCTTGTCAATTTGAAATGAGCAAACTGTCAGCTTGCCGATTACTATGCATACAGTATATGCTCATTAAATCATGCACTGTGGGTTTCTTCAGGTTGTCAAACTGCTTAATTGAAAAAATGTCTAGTGTCGTTCTTATGGGAAAGAGGCAGAAATCAAAGGGCAGGAGAGCTTATTCTTAATATTTTGGAGTTTGCTTTTAACTGCAGCCAGAAATTGTTCCATTTTACAGTTTTGATTAAGGGACTATTCCTTCTACATCTTTTTTAGTTTTGCTTATAATTCAAACACTGTAATTATAATGGAGTTGCTGTTATAATAGAGCTACTAAATCATTCTGCCAGCAGATGAAAACCAAAGGAAAGGGTTCAGTTATTTTTTGTGCTGTAACTATGAGGCGCATTTGGGTGTGTTGGAGCTGAAACAAACTGGGAATAAAGGATAGAGATGGGTTTTATTTTTGCTAAATCTCTGTTGCGGTATTTTCGTTTTAGGAGGTTTAGGCCTTATCATCACGTTTCTAAGAGCTATCACCCTTATGCTATCTGTGTTACTTGATTTGTTTATATGGTAGCTTTAAAAAATACCAGTGTCCAAGCTCCACCCCAGACCAAAAAAATCAGAATCTTTGGGGGCAACTGTTTTAAAAGCTAATTGATTCAAATATGAGTCAGGATTGAGAGAGACTGGCCTATATTGATTCAGGTAGTCCAGAATTTCAAGGCAAGACTAATTCAGCAGCTGTTATCATCAACTGCACCCCATCGACCAATGTTTCCTGAAGGCTTATAAACCCTTTAGGGTTTCAGAGGTATGAAAACTCTGCTTTGTGAGATCCACTTAGATCTATTAAATGTGATTCTTTGGAGATAGGGGCCCAGGCATCTCCATTTTTGACAAGAGCTCTAGGTGATTCTTATGTACTAAGATTTGAAAATTTGCTAGAAAAGCAAAATAATCTTTGTAAGTGAGTTGAGTGAAACTTCAGAGAGAAGTGCACAAATTACAGTAAAATCAGAGCAGGCTTTTTTTTGAATATATAGGTATTTTGGTACCTTCATTTGAGTTAAATTGGATCACACATGGTTTAACAGCATTAACTTGATTTTGGGGGAACACCCCTCCCACTGTTTCTAGTGTCATATGAGACATAGCAATACACACACATTCCATACTTTCTTTAATTTTTAGATACCCAGGCCTGATTTTAAGGGCCAATGCATTTTTCAAGGGCCTTGAAAATTATTGACAACTAAAAGAGAAAGAAAAATTATTTTGGTTTTAATGCATGGAGAAATTACAGAATCAGAACAATTAGATTGTTAATGAAATGTCAACAAAATGGAACATTATGCTTTTGTTATTAATTACTAAATTTAGTAATTATAAAAATTCTACATTTAGAGGCATTTTATAAGTTAGCTTTTCTCATTTCTTAGCAATTTCTAAAAATGCATGTGATTGCTGAGAAATTTTAGCCAATTTTATAATTAAACCAAAATATGTGTAACTAAATTATTTCAAATGTAAAAGTATAATATATCTCATATAACATGGAGTTGAATTTCCTAAAGAAAATGTGCCTGGGGCCTAAGAAATTCATATACATATACCTCAGAGTATATACTTCAAAGTTAGAGGATTTCTAGTTCTCCTGGGCTGCATTCTCATTGTCACCGTTATCAAAATATGCCTAAGCAAATTTCTAAAGATACAGCCGAAGCTACACTTAATATTATTGCTCACCTTCCCTCTAAAAAAATAACAAGCCAAGAAGATAGAGGAAAAAACTTAATATTTTTAGCTACATATCACATTGCCTTTAAAAGTACATCACTTACATAAAAGTGGGGACTGTTAATGAGCATGGAATGAGACTGACAAGGCAAATTGCACGCTATGCTTCTTACTCAGAAAATTACCCCTAAGAAATTGCTATAATAGTAGTGAAACAACACATACCTAAAATAAAAGACAGAAAAGTAGATACCACTGGAAATTTGTAGTCTCCGAGGTCAGCTGATAACTAGAGCCAAATATGTATTTTTGAATTCGCCATGCCATATTCATACTTTGGATTTGATTGCACATAAGGTCCCCAGTTTCAGGATTCTTCATATTCACAGATTATGGTTCCTGCTACTAACATTTTATTTAAGGCACATCTTCTCCTTTTCCTAACCTCTCCTTTTTATTTCTTTAAAATAAAACTTTTTTAAAACTTATCACAGCTGTTTTATTTATTTGTTGGTTTACTTTTGACTGTTTCCTCCCCTAGAATATAATCTCCATGAAAGTATGTGTTATGGCTGTACTTTGCCAAATCAATCATGGGGAAGAAAGGATGATAATTGATCACTTTATCCTTTCCAGAAATGATCAGTCGGAAGTGTCATGCTATTAAGAACAATGTTACATATGCTTAACTGGTCAGGATATATTTTAGAATATCTTTTTTTTTTTTTTTTTTAATGTAGGATTCTATAACTTCAAGTCATTAATAAGTGAGTGACAGAAGGAAAACTACATTCAAGTTTCACCTAGACCTCTCTTACTTCCCCAGACCCCAAAAGGCAAAAAAAAAAAAAAAAAAGCCCCCCACCTCCCGATCAGCTTTTCTATAAATACTAAGGCTTCTAGGTGAATAGTGAATAAAATGTTTAATTGTTTATTTGAAAATGACAACTTTATACTTTTAGAGAGACATCTGAAAATTTCTTGGCAATACTTCAACTGATTAATAATTTAGAATGATGATTGACTGGAGAATGGAGGTAGAGCTAATAGTGTCTCATTTTCCTTTTTATTATTTCAGACAAATTGATAAGTCATGGTGAAGGTGTGGGATGTTTCTGGGTCTACCGGCCAGAAGCTTTGGATTAAAAATGGAGGGAGATATTTCTTCTTTCTAAGGTGTTGACCTCACCCCTGGAGCTGGATGGCTTTGTGATGTGCTATTTCTGATGCTTAGTACTGCTACTGTAAACCTGACAAAGTCTTTGTGAGCTATAGGAAACTCTTACTGTACTCTGCTGTGTGCCATATCACTTATTTGGATAAAACAATGGACTCAACACAATCCAAACCTTAAATAGTCAAAAGGGAGACACATATACCTCTAAATCATTATTCTACCAGGTAAAAAGTGTTAAGTGTCTTCAGAGAGGGATACAAACACATTCTGTCGGAGCCATTAGCTTATGGAGTAAAGTGAAGGATCTGCCTAATTGGGAATTAGAGATTTGAAACTGTGAGGAAGTCAAACTATCTAATATAAAAGGGATATACTTGTAACAGCAATTAGAATTAGAAAATGGCTGAGAAAGGAATGTGATATGAGAATCTGGCTCTGATTTTCAGGACTACATCAAGCTCCATGTCTGTATTCAGAAAGAGGATTCAAATAAATTGTCTTTTAGAAGGACTGAAGTGAGTCTCATCCTAGAGGGTACACGGGTTTAGCTGGACATTTCTACTTGTTCTTGAGAGGTTGTGGCTTTACTAGGAGCCAGTGTTACTGTGGCTGCTGCCTGGGATGCTGTTGTTCTTTCTCTAAGGGAAGAGTGGCTGAACCCCCTAACTGAAACTCACAAATTCCGAAAAGAGATGAGTTTTTCATATAAATAAAACAGTTGTGTATTTCAGTGCCAGATCTGCTTCCACTGGCTGAATTTTTTGCTAATATAATCAGGGCCTGAATATGAACACTCAAGGAACAGAGAATTATGCATCCTTCTCCCGCCCCAACACCACCGTCTGAGGACTTAAATAACTTTCAGAATATTTATGTATTTGTGTATATCATTGTTATAGACTGAATTTTATCCCTACAAAATTCATATGTTGAAGCCTACCCCCAATGAGACTGCATCTGGAGACAGAGACTTTAACGAAGTAATTAAAGTTAAATGAGGGCACAAGGGTGAAGCCCTAATCCAATATGACTGATATTCTTATAAAAAGAGGACAAGACACGTGGGATGCATGCACAAACAGAAAAATCCATGAGCCCAGCAAGAAGGTGGCCTCCTGCAGGTCAAGGGGAGAGATCTCAGGAGAAACCAAATCTGCTGACACCTTGATCTTGAGCTTTCAACCTCTAGAGTGGTCGAGAATACATTTCAGTTGTTTAAGCCCTCCAGTTTGTGATATTTTGTTATGGCAGCTCTAGAAGACTAATACAGTTATTGACAAAACCCCCTGCTGATTTGTGAGCCTAAGTCAATGGCAAGTTAAGCTGAACTCTTAATTTGGGCCAAAGAAACTGTGAATGTCCTTAAGAAATTATTCTCCTGTCTTTCTCATTAAGTAATGTCCAGCATAACCATAGTATAAAGCTACTCATTTATGCAGAGCAATTTTTTGCTTAACCATCTACTTATTCAACAAATATTCATTGAGCGCCTACTATGTGCCAGTGTCTCACAGATTATATTCAGAAGGAGCTGTCCGGTGGAAGAGGAAATATAATAAGCATGTAGAATACTGTCCTTTGTTTATGGAAACGCCAATGGTATGCCAAGAGTGAAGGGATGGATTCATTACAACTAAGGTGGCAAGGAAGGCTCTTTGCCGAGGTGGCAGTGAAGGATGCGATTTGGCCATCAGGGTTGGACAATGAGGGAAGGACAGTTGAAGAAGGGAGGGAATGGTGGGCAAAGGCTTAGCGGTAGAAACTCTGGGAAGTTTATGGGAAGATGTGTACTTTGACTGAAATGGAGACTGCAAAGAGAAATTTTCCTTCATAAATCTGAGGTGTTAGAGACTCAAAGGGCTTCTTTCATAAAGGAGTGGTGATATGCCAACTACTAATTTACATACATTATTACATTAACTCATCCAAAATCATAGTAACCCTACAAGGTAATTGCTAATATTATCCCAATTTGTAGATGGGTTAAATTGCTTGCCAATTTCAATAGCAAATGGTGGAGCTGGGATTTGAACCTAGGCATTCTGGCTGCAGAGCTCTTGCTAATATAAATGAGGCCTGAGCAGCAAAACCAAAGTATGAGGGGAAGCACTGGGTATCAGTAGGTTTGCAAATGGGGCAAGGAGCCGAGCTTTGAGATAGTGGGTAACTTGTGATATTTACTTGAGCAAAGAGAAGGACAGAGCCTCTGCCTCCAATAACCATGAGGGGGAAGGCAGTGCCCTTGGCCACCTTTCTCTAAGTTGGCCACGTTTGCAGCCATTTGTGGAGATAAATCGTCCGTACAGGGAAACAAAAGTGTTTTTCAGGCACTCTGCTGCCATGGTTAGCCTAGGACAGGGTTATGAAAGGATCTTTTCTGCATCTGCTGCCTTCCGGGGTTACATTCTTAGTGAATCTACTGCCTCAAAATGGAGCTTGTTCGTTGCGTGTCATCCCAGGGTGGCAGTTAGTTGCATGTGTTTGGTTGGGTGCCAGCCCCTGGGGCACTAGACCTCAGTGGGGGAGCCACTGTTTGTCATGAATTAGTCTTTAAATAAAAGCAAGTTTTTAAAATGGAACATGCTAATTTGGGTTTTGCTAACCCCCTCTGAAGAAGGCTTGGCCTGTTCAGTGCCAGCTGGCTGAGTTGGCATTCAGCAAGAGACTGGGTCCCTACCAAAAATCCCATTGCCCACCCACCTCTCCTCCCACCCTTGTCCCTCTGAGAGCAAAATGGCAGCGAGGAATTGGTTGGCACCGAGAAACAAGGTGAAACAAGGGACAGGCACAATGTAGTAATCAGATGATTAAAGGGAATTGAATGACCATGGTATTTCTGCTTCTCTCACCACCTCAGAAAGTCTGTGCCTCTCTTTCCCCACCCACGCTGTCCTCAGCCACCCATTCAGTGACTTTCAACATAAAAGGCTTCCTCATCCAGTTGCTTATACACTGCACCTTTTATACTCTTCCAAGTCATACTTAAGGGATTATCACTGCAGCTTTTAACTTCCCCTAGAAAGAGCTGAATGAGTGTGAATAGGGCGGAAGAATCTGCAGTGAGAAAGTGTCTCCCACCCCAAACTGCTCACAAAACCCCTAATCACGATGGAAGAATGCCATCCTGTTTTTTTGGCGGTGGCTGGCTACAAATGCGCTAATTAACAATTACTGTACATATAGATGATAATTACAGGAGTCGTGTTGCACACGCAACTCGTGGTAATGGAATGCGGTGCACAAATGGGCCCTGACCGCCATAACCTGGCGCTTTTCCACAGTAAGAGCATCCCGAGGATCAAGGTTTTGATTCTTGAAACTCAGCACTTTACCAATAAGTGCTAATTGGAATATTTCTTTCACTACACTTAAGGGGTGGGCGATCAGATCATGAGAATTTGCAAGTGATGTAACCCACAGTGAAAACAGGAACTATGCTTTTATTTATTTGTTTGTTTGTTTATTTCGGTTTTGTTTTGCAAACACCCTTTTGTCTTCAAATAGGATTGCTCAGTATTGAGAGAGCAGCCTCCTACATTGGCAAGATAGAAAAGGAATTTAAATAAGCTTTACATTTGTTCAGAAGATTCAGGAAAGGTGGAAGCTTTTCCTCACATGAATGTATTTGTGCAGCAGTTTGCTGAGAAACACGAATCGTCCTGGTTACTAATGTAGTGTACAGTGCATTTCCTGGAGTGAGTTTTTTTTTTTTTTAACCTGTTTGTTTGATGCCGGTGCCTCTGTTCTTCTGAATGCAGCATATTAAGTTCACTAATAAACTGACACCCTGGTTCCTGAGACTCCTCCTGAAAGCCTTCTACACAGGACAAGAATTTGTATTTTTTACAAACACTGAGACAGAATTGACAATGAAGAGGACACTTTGAATAGTGGAGTACTGTAAATAGTTTTAAGAGAGATTTAATTTTTTTCAAGGCAATACTTTATGCAGTTTCTTTAAATGCTCATTTAATATTTGGGGTCTCGACAGGAAAATGTGTTGCTTTTAAGAGTAAGAGCTGATAATGAGCCCATGGAGCCTTTAATTTATGATGTATCTGACAGCATTGTGGTGGATCTGATATGGTATGCATGTGATTATGTCTGCACGCTGAAAATAAACCAGCCAGAATTTGTTCTGCAAACATTTTGAGAACACCCTCCCATTTATGGCCCATGGCTTGATTCAGCATCTGGTAAACTAATATATTGTCATTTTTAACATAAAAGTCAGCAGAAATCATTAATGATTCCAGCAGCCATTTGTGGTCTTCTCTTGTCTAGAATATGCCAATTACCATGAAATTATTTCTATTAGCGACATGATTGAACGATAGTAACCTGACTGTAACTCGTTGGCAGAAATTCTTTCATAATGACAATAATGAACTGTGCATTTGAGTCCTTGCTGGGCTCTGTTAAACAGGAAGGTTGGCTATTATATGTTTCTAACCCTCATTAACAATACTTCTTAATGACTATGTGAAATGAAGGAAATGTACTATCTTGCAGGTGTGTTTCAATGTGGGAACCTATCATTTTTGTTTAATTTGTTAAGGGAAGGAATCCCTGTTTGCTATTAAAAATAGTGTTCAGTGACATGCACACTTTATGATCATCACCAGTACATAGAGCTTATTATAGTTCATCTCTGCTCTCATTATAGACAATATATAAATTTTTTAATGAAACATTCCACATGTAATTATCGCCAAAGAATGAAATAATATCATCATTGCCAGTGACCCTAAAAAAATAGAGAGAGCCCAATACTGCCATGAGATTGATAAATTAATTATCGTTTTTCTTTTACTCAATATTCATCTGTGAGGACACCTGATCTGCATAACTGAAAATGCATATTAGGCAGATAGTCCAAAATATATTAGAGGAGCAGTGGAAAGCACAGCTGTAGCTCTGCGAAGATTCCTGGTAGGGTATTTACATAAGAGTAGACAGAATTTGCCATATTTTCCAAAGGTCTAGGGGAGCTAATTGATGTACTGAGTACTTCTGTGGCCTGCCTCATATCCTCTTGTCTCACTTTTTACTTGGGCCATTGCTGTGGAACCAGCTTAGGGCAGGCATAACTTGAAGCCTCCTGCTAAGCTGTGTAGGGTATCCCTACTTTCTGCCCTAGAATGTCTCTGATACCTTGATGTGGGACCGGCAGCCTGGAAGTGCAAGAGAGTCTATAAGCCATGGAATAACCTCTGACTAGTGCGGGATGGAAACTGCTGAGTAAATGCTCCTTTCCCATGTCTTTTTCAAACAATTCTGAAGCACATATTTAAAGCATATATGGTTTTTCAGAGAGTTCCAGCAAGCTGGAGCCCCAATAGCCCACAGTGGTGATCTACTTGAGAATATATCTGTATAATGGATTTGCCTCTACAGTGGAAGCTATTGGTGCCCTACGCAATCAACTTTACTGGGTCAGCACATCTATGCCCCAGCTGCTCAGTGATGGATGCTAAGGTCTCACAGATAAATACTTCTCCAGCGAATTACTCTCCATTGAGGAGAGCCACCTTCCCTAGAACACCCACAGGATTCTCCTGCTCTTGGCCAAGGGCAATCCATACTCAATGACTGACTGAGGCTGTCGCGGTGGGGTGACTGTGGTGCCATTCATATTCCAGAGCTCCTCATGGGATCAGGTCCAGGCTAAACTTTAGCTGAAGCCACAGATGTTCTTGGCTCACTCTGCTCCTTCATTTCTTCACAGCTGTCCCCTGAGGACACTCCTTCAATCAATTACTTGCACAACAATGGTCATCTCAGCCTCTACTTCTAGGGAGCCTGATTTAAGACCCTCTTCTTCTCTGTTTATCTCACTAGTCCCCTAATCTTGTTATCTAGGGTCCTTTCCCCAAATAAAATATCTTGTTTTAGGCTCTGTTTCCCAGGGTGATGTGTTGGAATGGGGCTGATAACCCAGCCAACCGCAATGAATAATATCAATATGTTTTGAGGCTTCACTCTATGCTGCCTACTGGATTAAGTACACATAGTTCCTGCTAAGTGCACTATTGAGAAAACTAATATTTAGAAAGAATTTGGCAACGTAAGATTATACAAAAGTGAAAGATTCAGACAATAAATGTAGAAGTCAAGAGACCTATCATGTGGGGCTAAAGAAGGTATCAAAGACTTAGTGGAGGAAGTGTTCTTGAATTTGTGAGAGAAATATTTGGAAGGCAGTGAAAGGGAATTCCTCTTGGAGAGACAGCAAGAATAAGGCTCTAAATGCACTTGAAAATCATTAGTTGAAGGGACCCTGACATTGCCATCCCTGTGGGAATATAGGCTTCATCCTGAAGGGGTTGGATGTGACTAGAATATGCTTTCAATCATTCGTTCCATAAATATCTTTTCAATAACTACCACTTCCAGGCATTATAGTGGGCACTGGAAGTGACAAACAAAATGGAAATCGTCCCTGCTCTCAAAGAACTTGCAGGATAGTAAATATACAAGTAAACATATAAACACATATAATTACAGGTCTTTTTCCTAAGGCTTTGAAGAAAATGAACAGAGTGTAGTGACAGAAATTAACAAGGGTCACATCAGGTAGATGGAGAAGTCTTCTCCGAGAAGATGATGTTTAAGCAAAGCTCTAAAGAATGGAAAGAAGTCAGCCCTTCGAAGGGGTGGGGGCAAAAGGAACAAGGGAGCCAGAGGGATGGCATATGCAAAGGTCCTGAGGCAAGAAATACCTCAACATATTAGAGGTAAAAAAAAAAAAAAAGGCCAGTGTGATACAGTCCTAGATAAGAAAGGGAGTGCACAAGGTAAAGTTGGAAGGTAGGAATGAGCAGGATTTTGGAGGGCATGGAGTGCTATTTTATCCTGAATGTAAGATAATATTCTACACTGCATGTAATAGAAAGACAATGAAAGTAATTGAAGGGCTTTAAGGTAGAAGTGATAGTTCCAATTTGTGTATATAAAATATACTCTGTTGTGTGGAAAATAGATTGAGTGGGGAGGGACAAGAATAGATGTGGGGAGGGCAATAAAAAGGCGATTACAATAATTGTCTATGTGAAAAATGATGATCTACTGTCTGTACTAGAGTAGGTGGATGTGAACTAGAATTTACTAGGATGTAAGTCAAGACAGCAAGGCCTTAACTTCTTGATCACTGTTGTATCCAGGCCTGCACCTGAGGTTTGTGGGGCCCAGGACAACAGTACAAGTGGAGGCAACATACCATCTCTAAATATTTGAAAGTTATAAATTCAGCTAATAAACTGTAAAAAATGTTTTTTTTATCCTTCTACCATGACAATATAACCATTTAACAACAAAATCAAGAAGTATAGGTAAAGCTATGAATTTGGGGGGCTCTCATTCATTTCATAACATAAAGGAATTAAACATTTGGCTTAAGGACAGCAAAATAAGTGGAAGGAATGCAGAAAGAAGCAAATAATAAAGACAAAGTCAGAAATTAAGAGTATAATGAATAAACCCAAGTGCAATTTCTTTGAACACAGTGTTATAAACAATGGAATGATCCATTCATTAGCCTGATCAAAGAAAAGCTAAGGAAGGAGCAAAAAAAAAAAAAATAAATAATAAAAAAAAATAAATAAAAAATCACAAAATTTGAAGTGAAAAAGGGGCAAGAAACCATTGCTAAGGAAAAAATGAAAAGAATCAAAGGATAACCTTTGCAAAATGTTTGGCATATGACTTTGGAAATCTTGATGGAATGAATTTTTTATAGGTATATAAGTTACCTGATTTACTCAAGAAGATAAACTTTAATAACATTGAAAAAATCTGAGAAAATTGTCAAATATGTGAAAAACCCTGGCTCTTTATGATTTCAGAGGAAAAGTATTTTGAACTCAAGGAAAAGGTAATGATAATACTATTTAAAATGGGAACTGGTAATATTAATATTATATCTGCAAAATGGAATATTGTGTAGTCATTGCTAGGATGCAGAGGTTCTAAGTATATAGCTTATGGAACAATCTGCAAAATATATTAAGGGAGAAAAAGGGCAAGAGACAGAGAGCACTGTGTCTGTTAGTAAATATAATTCATTATGTTATTAAAACAATGTTAATAATATTCTACACTCACTTTTATTTTAAAAAATCAACAGGAGTTTCCATGGCAGGATGCTATGGACCATTGGTTGCTTTGTTATAGTAGAAGGTTCTAGAGAACCACCCAGATCCCTTCAGGTACAATTCACTATTTTTTGTGATCTCCACCCCAGCTTCTCTATACTTTCCTTCCAATGGCTGCACGTGCAACGATCTTTGCAGAACCACCTGGAACTACTGGCCTTACTAGGCCTGCTGAGAGTTGGAGGTTCAGTCATTAGCCAAAGATTGATTAGTGAGCGAGTGTGAAAGCCCAAGTGGGAACACTTCCTTCATAGGACTGTACCCCACATCCTACCCTTGCATGGCTTCCTGCCTTCTCCTGTCCTGCTTCTTGCCACCCCCTCAGCAGTTTTATTGGGAGACCTTCCTTACTAAATCACTTAATATATCGTGAATCCTCTTCTTAGCATCTGATTCTGAGACCCAACACATTCTACTTTGAATGCAGAAATTTTAAAAAAATCTTTAAATGTCCTATGTACATATATGTATGTGTGTGTATAAAAGAAATAACATACAGTAGAATCAAATTATATTGAGACAGCAAGGAAATAAGGACTGGCTTCCTTCTATTGGGTCTTTTTGTGTCTTATATTCATTAGAATCCTTAAATTTCAATTTTTTAAAAACTGATTTGAGCCTCTGCTATTGTAATTTTAATAAAAGAGCACCTGCTCACCAACTTTAGCAAAACCATTTTCCTGTACATATTTAAAGTCCACTATTCAGATGCTGATAGCTAATGTATTATGTATTATGCAAGTTCCTAATTTCTAGGGCTCATCTTGGTAAAACACAAACTATCAATTCTCAGTGGAAAAAAAATAAAGAAAATCGTGTTATTGAAGGATAGTCTCAAGATGGAACTGCTAATGGTTGTAAAGAACTGCCTACTTTAAGAGGACCCTGTATTATGATTCCTTAGTAGTAGATCTCAGTGGGCAAGTGAATTAACAAAAAGCACTTTACTCATAGATTGCATTGGTACCTTTGAGTCCAGAGTTCATTGTCAAATAAAGCATGTAATTTAAGTGCAGCATCTTTGCATTTTTAATTATGTTTGATCTCCCAGTCTCTCATCTGCAACAGGTCTGTTGGCCATCAGTGTGAACCAGCAAGGCTGTGTTGCAAATGTTTATGCTCCTCAGGCAGTTTATTTATTCTAGTAATTGTCGAAGTATTTATAATCCTTCTGTCTTTATCCTGAATGTTGCCTGCGTTTAGAACCATAAATTTCTCTGGATTTGAGTGGCTGTCGACAGCATGGTTTTAACTGTAACATACTGTGTGTGCGTGTGTGTGTGTGTGTGTGTGTGTGTGTGTGTGTGTACACATCTATATACATGGATATTTATTCTCACACCCACAAACAGGGTAATTTATAGTACAACACACATACAAGCTTTAAAAGAATCCCTGCCTGTCATAAAGAGCTGAGTGTTTTCTCTTTTAGTGTCGTTTTTTCTTTAGTGAGTATTACAGGGAAAAACTCCATCTAAGGTATTTCTGCAGAAGTAGGCTGAGAAGGTCTTGGACAAGAAGCTCCCCCGATCAGAAGCTGCTGCTTCTGCTGTCAGGACATCTCCCAATAGCCTCTGAGAGAGGTCATTAAATCTTTTGGCCCACTGTGCCTTTGGAACCAGCCTGCCATCTGCAAGATCCTGGGAACTGACTCATTAGTGAGTACTGATGGGGAGACACCAATTTTGAGAAACATGCATGCAATTAAAGATAACGAAACACTGAAGCATTGCTTACATTCTGCTTCTGCTCTTTTTTATGTATGTCTTTAACAAGGGTACTAACCATTGCCGATTGTCTACCCTCGTTCACATTCACTTTGCTTTTTAAAGGGAGACAAGGATTTAGGAAAGTGAGACTTAACTGGGCACTGGAATGTTCTCATCTGTACTCTCACATCATTCAGGGTTGTCAGTCTTTTGATACTTGACAGAAGATCCAAGGTATGTTTTTAGCTCATTAAGTTGGGTTTTGGGTACCTCAGACATATTCTATCATATTCATATTTTGTAATAAGCATTAGTTTTATCTCTCCTGTAAGATTATAAGCTTCTTGAGGGCTGAAACTATGCTTTGTATTTTTCTCGTACCTCCAAAGTTTGTTGCATATTCTAGAAGAGTACTGGGTGCCTGGTTGATGCTCAGTAAGTACTGATCCGATGAACTTCTTCCAAGGTATTAATTTAGCTTCTGTTTGCTCAAGCATAAGTTGTAATAATGGTCATGTGTGAAGTCTGAGTTAAATGTTTATTTACTTATTCAGTAGCTAAGAGTATTAGTGAATGGGGATTATTAACTAGGTATTTTGATGGGCTTATATCAGCAGTTTCCATGCCTTTTTTTTTCTTTGTCTGAGAAACATTTTCTTTAATGGACTCCAATGTGGAAAAATATGTACAACAGATGAAAAGGGGGTTGTACTGTTTGAAACAGAGGTGGAAGTTGAGGACCCACCTTGGGCAGCCTCCTTTCATTATTCCCTCTTCTCTCTTGCTCCATTTCCCCAAACATCCCCAAACCAAGTAAGCGGTCAGTGAATCATCTTCTAGGGCTGATAAGGCTCCTCTGAGTATAGTTTACAAACCATTTATCTGAAGAAGATATCTTTGTATTATTGCATTTGGTCTACCATTTCAAAAAATAGACTTTATTTCCCAGAGAATTTTTTAGTTTATAGAAAAATTGAGCAGAAAGTACTGAGTTCTCATATACCTCTTCTCTCCCTGCCCACAATTTCCCATTATTAATATCTTGCACTGGTACATTTTCTACAATTGCTGAACCATTTGTTACAATTTAGTTAACATTGTTAATCGAAGTCCATAGTTATATATTGGGATTGCTCTGTGTTGTATAGTGGTGGGTATTTTGACAAATGCATAATCTTGTGTATCTACCTTTATAGTACCACAAAGAAAGGTTTCACTGCCCTAAAAATAACCTGTGCGCCACCTATTCGTCCTGGAGTCTAACATTTTTTAAGGTATATTAATGTTCATAAGAGGGGTGATGGTTTGAAACTAGGGAAGTTCTGTCTTATCCCTTCATCACAATTGGAAAAAACTCTAGATTTATACTCTAAAGAGGCAAATAATGATCATGATCATGATTGCTTTCTGATAACTAAGTAGACCACCTAAAGCTTTTGTGTTTGGAAGAGCTGTAATTTGTCAGTGAAGCTAAATGTCAAAATAAATTTTATTGGAATGATGCCATGCTTATTTACAACATGTTGTGATACATTTGAATTGAATGTGTATTAATATGTTGGCAAAGGTTAATTTTGACTATTTTCATGTCCAGATTCTAGACCCATCCTTCCAAATACTGATTTTTAAAGTATATTTGACTTACTTTTGGAGACTGTCTTTGACTTGGTGCATTGCTAATTATGCACGCAATTTTTAGAACAACAATGACAATGAATACAAAATATTAATAAACCAATAAGACAAGTAGTTTTCAAAAATCACATTATGTATAGTTAATGCCTAACTGACCTTTTCTGCAGTTACTTAAATCTTTTAAAAATTCATTTAATTTCAAAGCCAGAGTATTAGCCTATTTATATGTAAATTATCTTTAATTTATGCATTGATTTAAAAGACTAATCCAAAAGATCTTTAACCACAAGTGACCTTTTTGACTCTACACTTCTGGGAAAACTGTGAAGTGGATTCTTGGTGACCTCGAATCTACCTGTGGTACAACATATGCCAACTGTGGTCGGTATAAATCACTCAAAATTGTATAGTTTTCAGCCAGCTTTGAATTATTAATGGTATAATTGTTCTAGTTACTATTAGAATTTCCACAGCACCTTTTACAGGGATATTTTTTCTTTTTTCTCTTTTCATTCTCAATGAACAAATCTAATTAGAAGCTTTACTAAGAAATGTTGTTTTTCAAAGGACACAGAGTCAGGTGCTAGTAGTTAACTGCCTCTAAAAAGTATGATGTCAAAGAAACTTAAAATTATATTACTGCCTACCATACACATAAGACAATTTAACATTATTTATATGTATGTATACACACACACATATTCATATAATTCAACTTTTGTTTTTTTTGCCTGTGTTTAGTTGACTTTAGGGAATATCTTAAGTCATTCATAACAAGTTATCTTTCTTCTGGGGATACATATAATTTGAAATTGTCCAGGGTTTGTTATTAGGGGGTGGAATAAAAATGACTTAAATCTTAATGTAAAACATTTGAAGTAAAATTAAATGTGCCATATGTGATATATATTTATTTGTCTATCTATTTTAACCTCTATGTCTCTGGATATTGATGTCTCTGTCAGGGTTTGAACCCGAGGTACATGATAGAAGGCCATGAATGCCCAGAATCATATGCAAATGTGTGTGTATGTGTGTATTTGTAGGAAGTGTCACCACATTGAACAACTCTTGGGGGTGAGCAATTCCCTCAGACCGTAATGTGAATACCAACAGACCTCCCCCCTACCCTACAGTCGTGCATCATAGGGCTCTATATATGTGCATACCACCACTCACACTGCTCCTCAAGCTCTGGTATCTATGTCTTTCTAAATTTTATGACTCCAAAATGGTTAAGAACTACTAAACATATATACATATGCCAACACACACAAACTTACTAAATATACATATATATGTTCAATATATATGCAGTTGATTCTCAGTTTTCACAGTAATATGTTCTATAGAGTCTCCACAGATATTGAATTAGCCAATACTAAACCATTTCTCTTAGGGGAAATATGGGGTTAGATTCCTGCAAGCCTCTGGCCATAACATTTTTCTTAACTGATCAACCTATAACTTTGTTTTATTTTTGTTTTCATTTAAAGACACATTCTTTAATATATATTGTTGATTCATTAACATAGAACTCATGGCCAACAGCACTATAACTTGTGCTTGAATGAAGCCTACCAAACACTTGTATTTTCTCCGAAATGCGCATCACATCTTTCTTGCACTTAGGAACAATAGATAATACTTCACTACACTTGGGGGCCATTTTAAGCATCAAAATCACCAACAAAAAGCACAAAAAATGCAAAAAACATGGCACTAAATAGACTACAAAAAAGGTAGTTGTTCACAGTATGAGAACTGGAACAGGAATGCAGAGTGTCACCTTTTTTGACCTCAGTTGAGAATGTGTGTGTCTGGCAAAAATATTTTGCCACTCTGCAATTATTTACAAATGGCCACAGAGCCACAGGTATTGATTTTAAGGTTACAAATAAATTGTAACAAGTTGAAAAATTCACAAATACAGAACCCACAAATAGTGAGGATCAATTGTACATGTATGTATTTGTTTATCTATTTCATGCAAGACATGTGCAAGTGTGGGTGGTTTCAGGGTGAACAGGCAGGCAACAACACCACCCTCATGCAACTGCCATTCATCCTGGCAAAGGACACAGATATTAAACAATTAATTATCTAAATAATTACTTAATTACGACAGTGGTAACCACTCTAATGGAAGGCTACCAGATGCTATCAGAGCATGTTACAAGGTACCCAACCCAGGCTGAAGAGCGAAGGAGGGCTTCTCTGAGGAAGTAACATTTGAGCTATGCTCAGGAGGATGGATAAATATGCAAGAAAACATTAGTATATGTGATAAGCTGTGGTAGGGATGCTATTACCAATTCACATTTCCTGATTCTTTGCTCTACCCTTTAAGGTAGAGTTGGTGGCATTTACATAAATATATATTTTCCAATATATGAAAACATTTCCCTTTATACTTGTGACAAGATTTTACCTACATGGGTTATGACTTGGAAGCTTCTGCTCTTTATTGCTTGGTTAGAAACTGTAGCTAGTAGATGCTGATAGAATAGTGTAACACCCAGTGGTGGTAGTGGTGGTGGTGGTGGTGGTGGAGGATAGTAAAATATGTCTCTAGTATGAGGAGACCTTTCTCTTCTCCGTCTTCTGTTTTTTTCCCTTTTTTTTTGTTTTGTCATTTCCTTCCCTCTTCCTTCATTTCTTCCCTGATTTCTTTTTTCAAAACTGATTTTTCTTTTATAGATGAATATCAAGATTCTGAGAGATGAAAGAAACCCTCTGCTTCTTCCCAGTGGGATAAACTTCTCACAGGCAGTTGAATAACTAGGTAGTATTTTTAAACTGTAGTGATGCCTCTGGATTCTCCTACCCCTTACTGAATAAATTCAGAGAACTCACTGAAATGGATTAATTTTTAAACACATTGAATTGAATTTAAACACTTAAAAATGTATCTTTTTTTTAGGGGGTCATGGCCCTTGATGAAATGAGAAAATCAGCCCATTCATTCACCCATTCATTTTTTATCCATAAGTATTTATCAAACCGCTACTTTGTGATGGGTCCTGTGCAAGCCACCAGTGATACCAAGAAGAAAAAGACAGTTCCTTTTCATGCCTGTCTTCTCTCAGTTTTGTCTAATACAACACCAGCCTTTTCAGATGATAATTCTAATTGTGTATAAACATTAATCAGTGACTTATTCCATATTAATACCATGATAGCATTTGTTATGCATTATCTTCAGTGTCCCTATGTGGTGGGTTCTATTATTATCCCCATTTTATAGATAAAGTCACTGGGACTCAGGGAGGTAAGGTAATTTATTTGAGGTCAGTTATTGGTAAATAGCAGAGCTAGAGTTTGAACCATCTCTATTCTTAAACACAGTACACTACATTTCTTCCTAAAATCCTTATGAATAACAGTAACTTTAGGAATTTTAGTTTAAGATGCCGACTAAAGTAAGCTGATAAAATTTAAAGATTTTATTATTTACATCAGTTACTTGTGGGTTATGGTCTTGTTTCCTGCTTTCTTAACAGAAAACACCTGCTGCCTTCCCTTCATCTAAGGAATTTCTGGATGAGAAAATTTAAGTACTGAGTGGTTAAGGAACTTGCTCAAGGTCAAGTTGTTAAGAAGCATGCCTAGGATTCATCCCAGAGCTGTCTTATTTTTGACTTTATTTTAAAAAAAGAACACATTGCTTCTTTTTTTCCTGATTTTAGTGCTATTTTATGTTAAATGGAGAAATGTTAGAAGACACGTGCAATGAACAACAAAAATAAGACACTGAATTCTTCTTCTGTATCTCTGTCCCTGTAGATAATCCCACACTTTGTCACTAATTATGAAAATTGCTTTGTGTTTTTTTCCCTTGTTTTTTTGCCTGTGTGTTGGTTTTGTTTCTAGTGTGAAGCTGTTTGCTTCTGAAGAGAAGGGAAAATTTCATTTAGTTCTGTCTCTCATAGTACATGTCTCCTTAATAAGCATATGGTAAATTCTCAGCAATTACTAATCGCTATAAATTGAATTGAAATCACTTGCTGCCCATCATACCCCTTTTGCAACTATGGGATGCTGCAACACAACCCAGAGGTCCAAAGAAGGAAAGGAATCCTTTTTTCTCTCATTTTCAAATTCTGTCCCCCTGTGCCTGGGGAATTGCTCAGTTGCTGTGCTTTTCTCTGGAACGAAACTCAGCAGACGTGAAGGTTAGCTTTCTGATTCATCAGAGAGCAAAGATGCTGTAGTGAATAAACTCTCTGGCTCATATCAGGAGTAGTGAATGTTGGCCAGATGAATCAAGAAAGCGCTCCCCTCTGTGGGAGTTCAATGACACACTCTCTGCCTGCAGTGCAGGAAGAAACGGGCTCATGGGCTTCCACTAGTCTGTGGATTCCATCATTGCGACAGATCACTCCTATCCTTACTTTCTCCCTTGGCACCAAGGTCTCAGTCACCACATCCAAGGGCTGTTCTCAGTTATCACTCTCTGACCTCTTAGAATTTTCCTTTTGGCTTCTGGAAAATACACATTCCTGCTTCTGCTTCTTACCTTTCCAGCTGTTATTTCTCTGCCCTGTTTTTTGTTTTTTCTTCCTACTTCCTGAAGTTTAGTCATCAATCAGCTGCTCTTGTCTCTTGATGATGTGTTTTCTGGAAACTTCATACAAAATTCTAGTTTCAGTGATCATCTCTGTGTGGAAAACATCCAAGAGTCTACTCTAACTACACCTCTGGCCTTTGTTCATATCTCCATCTTTCAAGCAGACATAAAAGAAAGAGTACAATAACTTGGTAGTATTAGGGTCTCTTACCCCACAGGCTGGAAGGGGCAAGGAGAGGAAACAATTATAGGGACCTAGAAGGAGAGAACTGGGTAGAGCTGGCCATCTTAGAGCATGCAGTAACTTTCAGTGGATGGCTACAGCCAGCCCAGGTCCCTTGTGGGATGTTCCCAATCCTGAAGTCATCTGGTCTCTTACCAGGGCTTCTCATTGATGGAGCATATCTTTAGCCTCTAAAATCTTACTCTTCTGACTCCACACTGACTTTTGATTATCCACTAAATAAAGCTATGTTGATGCTCCTTGACCCTCTAATGACCTGTTGACACCCACAAGGATAAAGTGTGGCTACTGCGATTGAGGGCTGGAACCAGTGATGGAGCCCCTCTGCATAGAACCTAAGGTTTTTCTTTGACCAAGTTCTTCAACTTTGGGACTATTTTTTTCAATTGGGTTTATCTTGAGAATTCTGTTTTTAGAATGATAAGGCCTTTAAAATATTATAAAACAACTTTTGGACAAAGTTATACAAGTGGTTTACCACCTAACACCTTTCATCATTTAGCCAAGCAGTATCCTTTCCTATTACTTGTTACTTTATTTGTTGAAAACATGGACATCTAAGAGCCATCAAAGTATTTTATCTTGTGTTATTTTTACCATAAACTTTGCAAAGTAGAAAGAACTACTAATAGCATTTCAACTTTGCACATGAGGAGAGTGGGCCCGAGAGAGGTCAAGTAGCTATAAATTTGTCTTCTTTTAAGTTGAAAAGTAGTGAAGAACTATAAGTCTATGAGCCCTGTTTCCTGTGATTCACTTCCCCTCTTTTCTTTCTTCTCTTTTAGTATTAACCTCCACATTAACCTTTCTTTCCTCAGGACTTGATGTTTCTTTGCCATTTGTTCTTAATTTTCAGTGATTTTCTCTGGGTCTTGAATTGCTTCATGAATGCCCCACTGGTATGCTGCTTGACTGGCACAGAAACAGTCTTCCAGTCCTTCTGTGTGCCTTTGGATTCCCAGTGTAATATAGTGACCGACATAGGGTAAGCTTGCTGGTAAAGGGATGATGTAGTGAATCAATAGGAGATATCCAGCTTGTCAAGAGCCTGAAGCTTGACAATCAACAAGAAGACTATTTAAAAATAGTCTAAACTGATGAAAATGAGCTCACAAATGTATTGACTCTTCCTATAAGGGAATGTGAGTGTATTGGAACAAATGTTGGTCCTTGGAGGCAGAAAACCTGGGTGGTTTTCCCTGCTTTTTGAATTATTCATTGACTTTGGTAAAATCACTTCTGTGTGGAGCTTCAATTTCTTTCTCTATAACAGAGGATTTCAAATTTCCCTTATTTAAAAGCCAGCATATATTTTTGTGTTTGTGCAAATGATGGTCTTACTAGATGTTAACAAATAAAGTAATATAAAAGGAGCTGTGTTAGTTTAAACAATGTTATAGGTTTGGTATGCATTGATACAGTTTGGAAACTAATGATCAATAAAATGGACATAGTTATATCTACTCTGCCCAGGTCTCTGAGCCCTCTTAAGGATCAAATGAAATAAGGTATGTGCAAGAATTTTATAAAATGTACTTTGTTCTGTCAATGATGATGTCATCATGAAGATAGTTTTACCAGTTTTATGTCTTCCTCAAGCTTATCCATCAAATGTGTAACTACAAACCCTGACTGCAAATTTTAGTCTTAAAATTGAGCGGCCACATTCCAGTGGGAATGTATTAGTTCAACAGGAGGACAGAGTTTAGAAACACTTGGAAAAACACTAATCAGGAAGGTTATTGAAGGCAAATGAGGGTACAGCTATATGAAAAGAGATGGTATTAGGCCAGAAATTGGGCTGGCATTGTTTGGCGTTAATTAAACTTGTAACAAGTCACAATAAGTACACTGTTGCTTTAGCCTGGGCAGCCATAATCTAGTTCCCCAGTGAATAAACCATAAGGCTAAAGGCCAAATAGTTTAACAAAAGGGAATTAGATGATTATCTTGTAAATTAGAGGAGCAATGATATTGTGGCTTAATTAGAGAGCCTGTAGGAAGCTCAAGTTATAGCTAAAGTTTTAAAGCAGTAGCCAGGTCATTTGCTAGATGCTGCAATGGTTTAATTTATGAGAAAAAAGAAAAAATTACCAAATGGCTACTGACATCTAAGGACTGAGACTCAAGGAAAACAAAAATGCTTTAATGGCACTCAAATGGTAGCTGGGGGAAAACAGTAGGGAGAATGATTTAATATAGTGATTATAAAGACTAATGGGATGAGCCGGGAGAGTTCTCTTAGTGATCAAGAAAATTGCATTGGAAGATATTAGACACTCATATGATCCAGGGTTTAAGTCTGAGGAGATGTTGGGCTTAATTGGGCACAGAGCTAGAGAAAGCACTAATAAATAGGTATTCTGGGTTTTGACCTTGGGTTAATTGTTACATTTTGACTGTTTTGACATTTCTTTGGTTTGGCTATTGCTGTACAGATAACTGCTAATGTCTCTCTTTTTGCCTGAAATATTTGACTAAAGTTTGATTCCTCCCTGCCCCACCCTTGAAATTCTCTCATTTTCTGTGACATTCCATCGGTAACTTGATAATTTTGTTCTGGCTAGTGACTTTTCCTACTTACATTTTGATTGTGACTCTATGGTTGGTGCCTAAATAACTAAATACAGATGAAATGTGAGCAGTCCACACAGTCTGCCAGCTATATGTTTAATTTTTATCTCAGTGATAATCTGTATGCTTCCAGGTGCCAGATTACTAACCCAAGTTCCTGTGTACAACAAAACCACTGTGAATTTCAACTATAATTTTTTTTTTTTTTTTAAGAATGCAGTTTCTAGGCCACAGACAGTCATAGTACAGTCTAGACAAACTTACTGGTTCAACTTTAGGTTAGAACAGAAATCTTTGTAAGTCGTTATATACAACTTATGTTTTTCTCTTCCCAACATTGTTAAGAATCTGTCAGCAGTGCCTGCACTAATTCGTGGTTGCCTGGATTGGGCACTCCTCTGAGTTTCCTGCGGAAGAAAGCCAAAATTGTGTCTGCAGATTTTCAGCTTCATGACACCTTGGCTTAATGAAAATTCTTGAAGAAGAGAATGTGATTTTTTTAAAGTTCCAGGCTGGTAAAATGAACAATTTTGCATAAGAAATAAATCCTTAGCATTAAGATAAATGAGAAGCACCACTGATGTGAAACTAAGTTTGCTTTGACATAGAGAAGGGGGCTAAGTAGGATTCTATGGGAATTTGCACACCGGATCTAAATCTTTTTTTAATTACTGCATCAAGAAATATGCTTTTTTTCCTCTCATGAGATGACTACTTAAATATTTTCCGCTAGCACTTTTAACAATCTTCTTCAGTGGTCTAGCTTGATCCTGTGCTCTTAAACTATAAGCCTGAGAAGGTATTGAGACTGTTCACTGTCCACTTGGAGGGTTGTGTGTGTGCTATGGATGCCCCTAAAATTTGCCTAAGTTATACAGTCTGGGAATTGATTTAATTCCTGGCATTCCTGCCTATTTTAACACAGAGACCACTCAGCTCATGTTTTGAGATTGCTCTGACAGATTTCTTAACACTGGAAGAGCTATGCGAAGTATAACCAAAAAAAGGAGACAAAATGATTGTTGAGGGTAGAATAGGTAGATAAATACTGGGTTCAAAGCACTGCTGTGTCCAGAGATGTACTTACAATTCGAATGATGGATGAAGAGCTAGGTTTTTGACTCAGCCAAAGAGGTATTACCATGTTGACTGACAGAAAAGTATATTTCATACAATAAGTAGGCTAGCCTTAGGCTAAGAAAGAAGATTGAGTTGGAAAGGGAATGCAGATTCTAGAAACAAGAGTCAGTCTTATTGATTACTTATGGCTTGGAGGTAAAAGAGGGCAATGGAGATTCTATAGAAAATATTGCTAGATTAGAGTTTCCTGAGAGGGAAATGTTGGGTTGTAAATGGCTAAAACTTGGATGTTGAAAGTGGAAGAAAGAAAATATGGTTGAGGTGTTAGTTGTAAACACCAGAATCTGCTCTGGCTAGTTTAAATAGATGAAGAATTTATTAAAGAATATGAGGCATTTCAAAGAATCATTGCGAGTCCCAGAAAAATAGGCTTTGAGGCTCAGCTTCCAGTAATAATGCCTAAAACCATACTGCAGAACTGGCCTGTTGAGAAAACAGCCATTGATACTACAGCTGGAGGTAGAACCATGCTATGGTACTGCTAGATGAAAGACCTATCACCATCCCCTTGCTGGATGCCAGGAAGTTTTCCTGACTGTAACCTCTATGGATACCAAAGATTTGATTTTATTCAGTTTCTTCTAATATCTCTGAAGGCTAGACACCTCTCCCACTGTCTACACAAGCAAAATAGATACCTGTGCCAGATTAATTTTTCTCATTGCTCACTTTCTCATTGCAACAAGCAAAGACACTTTCAGTTTGGACAACATTTAGATTCACTTACTTTTTTGGTTGAAATACAATGTACTTTATATGAAAATGCTTTCTTTATCCTTACTTTATCTTTAAAAATGCCAGTTATTTATCTGTTTGTTTAAGCTAAGTATAGAATCTTTCTGTGTTAACATTTGTAAGCTCTTCTCAAAGTATGTATTTTGCAAAGCAAATAGTTCAGTGATGAATTAAACTTGAGGAATGCTGGAGTAAAGAAACTAAGTTTCTTTAATTTAGGATTAGGATGGTTTTGAAAAGTTAGCTAAAAAGATATTTAGTATTTGGGTCATGGAACCCTTTATACAGGGGGCACTTTGTTCTAAAGAATACAGCTTGAGAAACTGCATTAGACTGACCTCTTTGAGGACAAGGCTCTTGACTTATTCATCTCTGTGTTCTTACTACCGAGCCCAGTGCCTGGCATCTGGTAACATTTTTTGGCTTGGTCAGAATGACTTGGGGAAAAGATCTCTTGTCACGTTAGTTCCTATTGTTATCTTCGATGTTGTAAGAAGATCAAGATCTGTGGAGTCAGACATGAGTCCCTTGGATCTCTTAGAATCTTGAATTTCTCATCTACCATGTAAAGAGCCTCTTCTGTTAAAGTGCTAGCTTTTCAGTTTGTTTGAGACAATGTAATTCTAAGGGACAAAATGTAATAAGGTGTTGTAAGATAAAATTATTAATGTGTGGATATTCACCATTTCCTTCCTTGGCTTCTACACAGAAAGAATTTGCACTCCCTTGGCAAACTCCCAGGTCTTCTCAAAACTAAAGAAAGTGGAAGAAAGCTGAAGAAATTGAGAGGTTGTGTTGAACTATATAATAGAGTTGAAAGTGAAGAGAGCGAGCAAGATAGTTTGCCCAGATTGGGTGTTAGAGTATTTGGTAAGGGCCAGGAGGGAGTGTTTATGAGCCAGTTGCTAACCATGTGAGGAACCTTGAGAAAGGCAGCAATGCAAAGAAAATGATTTTATGGTGTTTTCTATGTGTAAAGAATGGACTCCTCTGTTTTACTTTTTGTCATGTCTTTAAGTAAAAATGGGAAGCACTTTCTGGATCCTGGATTGCACTTCTGTCTCTGTGACGTGGTACCATGATTGGATCGCATGAAACCCATGGTCGTTAGTGAAAGCATATTTGATTCACTTTTTTCCCCTGGATTTTTCCTCAACTTTTCCCAGTGCCCTTAATCCCCAGCCAAAACTGGTGGGCTTCAAATCATTTTAGATGAAACTTACCTTTCAGTTTTACACGCATATAGCAATTTTGTTTGAAAGGAAACTTGGTCCATGGTTTGAATATCTGTGAGTTTGTGGGAAATTCCTTTTTGAGAGGGTGAACAGTTTCTTGATGTCTAAGCTTCCCAAACTTCCTTTTGCTAATATAACAGAAAAAAAGACTTTTGTGGCTTTCTGATAATTTTCAAGGGAACATCATTCCAGGCGGTATAGCTTTTAACTGCTCCTCACTTGATGAGAGGTCACTGGTGCTGGTTTTGACAGCATGTTTAGAAGCCTTCTTGTTTCAGTTTCCTAGGAACTCCATCCCCGGTGCCAGTCTTTTGTCTTTGAGCTTTAAATCTTACAGTTCCTCTTTTTGCCTTCTGATGTCCGTTCATCAAACCAGCTGGGAGAAGAGAAGTAATCTTCTCCTTTGCTGTGGCCAGTGCCATTGAGGCAAATATCTGACTGCTTGTCTAACTTATGAAGAACACATATTTCCACCTGAAAATCTGGTTTTAAAGCTAATTTGACAATGCAGTATGTTACCTCCATTTGTACTTTCTTTGCTTTCAGGCAAGACTAAATATGACCATAATCTCATCCTGGGATGTTGTTTTCTTAATCGGTACTCCCATACTCTTCCATTTTTACAAATATTTATATAGAATGAGTAAAGATATTCATTTGTTATTTCCAAAGATTATGATTAGCACCTTGCAATTAGAAATAGAAAGTTACAGAAGGTTTAAGATGAAACTTTTCTCCATATTCTTGCTTGGGCACGCCTCAGTCCGTGTTTGCATTGCCACTGCTTAATAGCAGAGGAAGTTAAAAAAGCTTTTACCCTGCAGTCCACTGTTCCATTGTTAATTCAGTCCATCCTCTTACCCACCCACCCATTCACCCACAACTGAGAAAATCTTGTTTCATGATGAAATTGACCGTCTGGGTTCTGTTTCTGAAAAGCAGCCTGGGAGTCTTCTGCATCCTTGACTGGACTGTTATAAAACCATTTTGTCAGATGCAATTACAGTGTATCTAGCTTTGTGTGTGTGTTGCGTGTGTGTGTGTGTGCGCGCGCGTGCACGTGTGCATTTTCCTACCAAGATAGGACAGTTTTACTCTGAGGAATCGATAGCATGCTCCGTCAACTCTAAACCCCTCAGGAATGGTGGAAGTGACAGGTAGAGGGAGCATAACATAATGGAAAGTGTACTGGGCCAGATTTTAGGAGACAGGCTTTCCAGTGCTGCTTGTACCACTAATTTGCTATGTGACCTTGGATGGCTTACTTAACCTCTCTAAGGGTCAGTTCTTTTACCTGGAAAATGGAGTTAATAACACCTGCCCTTCTGATTAGGAAGACTATAGGGAAAGTAAAGTGAGATTGTGGAGTATAGGTAATTTGAAATGGATACAACCCACGTTCTACAAATAAACATCAGGGTGCCTGACAGAAGGGATATCTTTATTTGAACTAAAAGACAGTGTTAGTAGGAATAGCTAATATGGAAAAGTCTTCTGCATCATTTCAAATTAAAATGCTGTCCTGAGCAAGAGAGCTAGTGGCCCTGTAATAGCAGAATCTTGATTTATTTATATGCTGAGCAATGTGCATATACTGTTTTTACTTGCCTATGGGTTACCCCATCATATTCCAATCCTATATTAGCAAATACATGATTGAAGGACATAGCTCACAACCTACCATGTAACTTGGTGGTTAAATGCAGGACCATTGGCATTATTCAGACCTGAGTTTGAATCCTGGTTTTGCCACTTACTAGCTGTGTATCCTGGGACCAGCCCTTTACTTGCTCTAATCCTTAGATTTGTCATCTACAAAATGGGCACCAAAATAGTACTTACCTTTGTAAGTACACACTGCCCGGTACATAATAAGAACTCAGCAAATGCTAGTTATTAGTAGATAACAGTAGCTATAGGGTAGTGTGATTGAGTGCTTTCTCCCTTGTGCCTTTCTGAACTTTCAAATATTCTATAATGATTACCCTCCAGCTTATTGAGATGCAATTGTCCTATAACATGATGACTTTCAGTTGATTGGATGTAAAGTTAATTATTTTAAATGAATTCGACCATGAATGAAGAAGAATTATGGTTGTGAATTGTCCCAGTGAGCCTGTCATGATGTTGCTCCCTAACATTTCCATTGGGCTTTATAACTTACGCAGGATTTTTACACATACTGTCTCATGCAGCTCTTACAACCAGCCTATGGAGTCAGCACTAGTCACATTCCCATTCAGCAGTTCTGGAGGCTGAGGTCACAAAGACATGTACGTAGTTACACAGCTCATAAAGTGAAAGATCTCAGGTGTGTCAGAGAGGATTACATTTGGTAGCAATGAAAAGGTACCTAAATAATTGGTATCGTAGGATTCTCCAGAGAAACAGACCATACGTGTGTGTGTGTGTGTGTGTGTGTGTGTGTGTGTGTGTGTGTGTGTGTGTGTGTGTGTAGGAACTGGCTCACATGATTGTGGAGGCTGGCAGTCCAAAATCTGCAGGGTAGGATGGCAGGCTGGAGACTCAGGGAAGTGTCGATCTTGCAGCTCAATTCTGAAGGCAATCTGCTGGGAGAATTTCTTCTTCTTCAGGGGACATTAGTCTTTTTCTTAAGGCCTTCAACTGATTGAATGAGGCCCACACAAATTATGGAAGATAATGTGCTTTACTCAAGGTCTACTGATTTTAAGGTTAATCTTGCCTAAAAAAATACCTTCATAGCAACATCCAGACATGTTTGACTAAATAAACTATAGCCAAGACAAGTTGACACAAAAATTTAACCATCACAAGTGGCTTGACCAAAGAGGGGTTTATTTTTGCCATGATACTTCAACAAGTTCAGAGTGCCTTCAGGACCCAGCTCTGTCTCTCTTTCTATCTGTCATGCCTTGCAATGGGACTTTTGTTCTCATGGTTACAAACTAGCTGTTCCATCTTTGGCCATCACAGGCAACAGAGAGAGGAAAGGCAATGGGCAAAAGGCAAAAGCTAACGAACTTTAATTCATTTGAATCTTCCCTTTTCAACAGACTTTCTTGAAAGCCCCACCTAGCAACTCCCTGTTGATATTATCGTTCAATTAATATCATTTTGATCACTTCTAGACGCAAAGAATTCTGGAAGCTTAGTATTTTTTTTTTTTAAAACTAAACCACTCAGAAATTTAGGGATCTGTAAGTGACAAAGAAAAAGAAGATTGATATTGAGTAGGCAGGTGGTGGTATGATCCACACCAGGTGTTTTAATGCCACATCATTTCCTCTTTGTACTACACCAGTTGCTCACCATACGCACACGGAGATATCTACCCTTGGTTGCACTGCCTTTGAATTAATCACTGAGTTCTCTTTGGATATGTGAGCCCAGGATCTGCATGAAATTATTTTAGATTGGATAGAAGCTAGTGGAAAACTAAGGAGAAATTATTAGACATTGGCTTTTCTTTTCTGTCTCCCCATGGGCCAAGCAAGTAGAGAAACTTCTCTTTCTTTCATTATGTGGATGGGAGAGACACAGAAAGTAAAATCAGGATAAGGGGCAAGGAGAAGTGCAGGACAGGCATCAGCACATGTCTGTGAATCTGATATATGGGCCAAAAGGTTTTTCAAAACTTGTTTCCATTCTGGCTGTAGGGCAGGAAACGGTCCAGCTCACTTTCTTTGTCACAGTGCAAGTATTTAACTGGAGCCCAGAGAGAAACATCTGTAGCATTGCACTTCTGAGGTGCCTAAAAATGTAATGAATAATAGTATCAGAGAGTTTTGGAAAGTCTATCTTGAAAATTGCTTGATTGTTAAATTTATTTATTTAAATCAGATATTCAAAGGTCTCCTTTATATTTACAAGTAAATATTTCAAAAACCATTTAGTGAAAAATCATTTGGAACTACAATAGAAATTATGTGTTTTATTATAGAAATGTGACAAAGTCGCTGTCTATATTTTAAATTTTGTTCAGGTAGAATGAATCAAAGAAAGAAATAATTTGTTATCTTTTTCTCTCTCAGACATGCATGTGCATATACACATACTTATACATACATAACCCAGATTCTGTCTTTCTATGTTATCTTGTATTCATTTCATATTCCTTTCTCAATATCACTGCAGAACTACTTTGTTGTATAATTTCCATGTAGCTCTTTGGCATTTTTGCAATTCTAATTCTCGCTGGTTATTGCATTACAAAAGAGTGAAGGGAAAGTGGATTTGCATGCTGGACATTTTAAATTCTAATGTGAGGGGTCATTAGTCTTTCTTTGTTGTTGTTCTATCTATGAGCTCGGCTTTTACATATCAGTGATAATTTACAAGAAAGCTATTAAAAGTAGAATTTCACATTTATTTTTTACATTCTCAGAACATGAAAGGCTAAATGAGAAAGAACCTAAGATAAAAATCATTTCCATATATTTGAATGTTGTGTTGGTTGAATTGCTCACATCTGTTGGGGAATGTGGGGACCCCACATTCCCTTTAATTCACTTCTCTTTCAGTTACAGCAACTGCCTTATACATTCTCCTATCCCAGGTTGGAATCGAGTACTCTCTATGGTAACTTTAGGAGAACGCCACCAAATACAACATTTGGAATTCTTCTCATAGCTTCAAATTGCCATGTCTTATGTATTTTCCTCACTTAATATCTTACTTTCCCCCTACCTTAGTTAATATTAATGTTTCTCATTAGTATCAATGGGATTATGGATTGATATCAAAGACCATTTGGAGCCCAGCACCCTGCCCAACAAGCTTTCCTGTCCCTACTCTACCCACTTGCTCTAGATGACTTTTTCACATTCTCTTCTCTCCTCAGACATCTCTTCTCTCCTCAGTGGTTCCTCTCTGCTACTCTTGCTGTGTGGATGACCTTACTTCCCAGTTGACTGAGAAAGCTCTGTCAGGAAGAAACCTCCACATGCTCTCATCAGCCTATCTGCCACTAGGCCATGTGCTCTACAGAAGATGAACTGTCTGCTCCCATCCATGGCCTTCAAACTGTCCCGAACCCCATTACCACTTGTTCCTGCACTTATCTGCTCTGTCCTGCGTCATTTGGGTTCTTCTCCCTACTAGATAATTTCCAGCAACATTCAAAGATGCTGTATCTCCAAATTCAATAAAAAGAAGTTACCTATCTCCTTCTGGCCACTGCTTTCTGCTCCCCATCAATAACAAAGAACATCAGAGGAGTTTGTCTATATATATTTTTTCCATCAGAGTTTCAACTTCATTACTTCTTAAAACACTGAATCACTAGAGGCCCCTTCTTTGCCCAATTCATTGTTCTGCTCCCTGTTTTATTGTCATTTAATTCATCAACAATACATGACAAGTTGACCACTTCCTCCTTCTTGAAATGCTTTTTTTCAGTTGGTTTGAGGGACACTGTATTCTCCTGTTTTTTTCTCCTACACTACTGGTCACTCCTTTTCAGTCTCCTTTGCTGATTCCTCCTTCTCTTTCTGACCTGTTAACCTACAACACCACAGGTTTCCATCCTTAGAACTGTCTCTTCTCCTCGTCTTCATTCCCTCGGTGGTGTCATGTAGGCTTGTGGGTAGATACTGATGTCTTCTCAATCTACAGTGCAGATCTCTTTTCTCAACTCCAGACTTTGATCATATATCCAGTCCCTATTCATCTCCACTTAGATATCTAAAAAGCTTATCAAACATAAGTGATCCCACCTTGGTACAGCTACCAGCATCTCTGTCCAAGAATTTTGCCTGTTTTCTCTCTTTCTATCTTTGCCATCTTATTCGAAACACAGCAGCTAGAATGTCCCTCTTAAAACTAAGTTCTGTCTCTACTCTGTTCAAAACCCTTGTGTCAGAATAGGAGCCAAAGTTCTACAAAGGGCTGGTGGCCTTGCCCTGCTTGTCTCCCTGACTGTAGGCTGCCAACTGTCCTTGCCTCCTCTGCTCCGACCAGACAGGTCTTTCACTGCTACTCAAGAGTGTCCGGCATTTCCCACCGCAGCCTCTAATAGTCCTCTCCCCTGTGTCCCGCTTCCCCTGAGCATCATCATGGCTCACTCGTTCTTTTCTTTAGGTCTCTGCTCAGATGCTGCCTTTTAAGAAAGGCTTTCTGTCTTACATAAATGTTCTACTTCCTCTCCTCAACTGTGTTTGATGAGCACATAAGGCTTTGTCGATTTGTTTATTTTTTTCTCCTATAGAGTGTGAGCTCCAAAAAAGTAGGGATTTTGATTTGGTTTCTGCTCTATCCCTAGTGCCTAATATAGTGCCTTGCAAGTAGTAGGTACCCAATAAACGCTGATTAAAAAATGAAAACTTGAATGTGAAATATAAATATAAATATTTAAGTAAGAGTTCTTGGTAATTGGCCTGAAATCAAATATTGGTGATGATGAATTCTTATTTTGTTTTTAGAACCCTGATACCCATGATTTTGGTATTTTATCTCTTTGGCCAATTTATGGTGTTGGTTCCCCTAAAGAAGTAAAGAGGCATATGATGTCTTGCTAATCTTTTTGGGTTTGTGACTCTTAGATCATAAAAATGAAGCATCAGCAGACAGACTATTAGTCAAGGATCCCAGTAACTGAACTTTTCAAAATCAAATCTTGCCTCTCTTTTCCTGTATCAGTAAGGAACCAAGCAGGAAACAGATGGCATAAACAAATTGAGTAATTTGACTAGAGTTTAATAAAGGTATCATTTGCAAACCACAAGGCCCTCAAGTGCAGTGCCCTGAGGTCAGTAGCAGCCTTTTCTGGTACGGATAGAGAAGAATACTGGAATCCTGAGGGACAGCTATAGGAGACACCATCTGACAGGTCCAGCAGTCTTCAGCTGAGGGATTCAAACAGCCTGGGAGTGACAAACCCTGGGAGGTGGCAGGGAGCTGAGGAAATAAACATCTCAACTCTCTCTCCCCTTCCTCTAAACTCCAGCTAGGGCTTCCCATTAGATGGACCCAACTGGAAGTTAGAAGGCAAGGGCACTCTTGGTTGCAATCTGTATAAGCCAGCCTTTGAGGTAGACAGCAGGATAGGAGAGGGTGGAGGGTAAATCTGGAAGGCAGATGGCCGGCATGCAGCATTCATCCCAGTGCTATCTCCCAGACTATAGCCTGCTCTCTAGCTTCCACAGTAGTCTCCATTTCACCCATTCTTCGTGCTATAGCTAAAATAAAACAAAAAATTTGTTAATGTTGGCCCCTTGTTTAAGACCAAATCATTCAACAGCTTGCCATGGAGCTTGGAGTAAAGTCCAAACCCACCCTGATGGTATATAGGACCCGTGATGGTCTGACCTTCTACCACCCAGCTCACCTTCTCAGCTCATAATACACACCCTGACTTTGGTTTGCTATACCCACTCACAGTGGCCGGCTATCACTTCCCAGAATAAGTTAAGCTCATTGTCCTCCCTGGCTCTTTGCATGCTCAGAACCCTCTGGTTGGAACATCCTTTCCTCAACCCTTTACATGCTCGATTCCTTCTCATGACTTAAATCCTATTGCTTAAACATCAGCACATCAGGGAAGCCTTCCCTGTCTAAAGGATGTCTTCATATATTCTCTTATCAGAGCACCTCAATATTTGCTTCACAGTATTTGTCAATCCACAAATGGCTCCTGCTCACTCCCTCCCTTACTTTGTTTAGTCTGATTCTAAACAAGTGTCTTCCAGGCATGAGCCTTCTCTGTCTTGTTTACTCGGTCATCCTCAGAGTCCAGAACAGTTTCTGGCCCGGGTGGTTTCTCAATAAATATTTGGTGATTGAGTGAACAAACATTCTTTTCAAAGAAAATATCTTTCCGTTTATGCAATGATGAAAAAAGAAAATTACTCCTGAGCTTATCTTGAATGTATATGAATTTCTATCTTGCCAGCATCTAGGAGATCTCAAATGTATTAAAAAGTGCTAATATGTATTTGAATAAAATACATTTAGTAGCAATAGGACTGATTTTCTATAGCTTGGCAGATTGTTATTTTATGGTCGGTCTATTACGTCTTTAATAAAATGAACCTAAAAAAAATGAACAGCACCTTCTTCTCAATCTGTAGTTTCACAGCTTAGTTAACTGAATGCAGGTGACTCACGTAGTGACTAGGCTTGAGCTTTACAGCCAGAAAGACTTGGCCAAACTCCAGTTACACCACTAACTGACTGGGTAAAACTATGGACAAATTACTCGGCCTTCTGAGTCTCAGTTTCTATATCTGTAGAAACAAGAATAAGGTGGCCTAATTCCTAAGGTCGTTTTATGATTACAGGTGATAACAGGTGAAAAGAGATCTTCCTCTTTTCCCTGTTCCCCTCACTTTCCCTTCAGTACAAAAACATGCTCAAGTCCTCTCTCTTTGCCTGCCGCTTCATCAGCACCTTCTCCCCGATCCACGTTTTATCCGTCTTTGGATTTCATGTCCGTGTTCTGGTTATTGGGAATCTTGCTAGAAGGCTTTCCTGTCCTTACTTCTCTTTATATAAAGTTGAATTCGCTCTCTGGTGGAAGCGCCTGGAGCTCGATTGTGCCTCTGACAAATTACAGACCCATTAGGCTTTTCGGTTGGCAACATATTTGCCAGACAAATGTCGACAGCACTTTCATGCAGTGAAGCACTTTGTTAGTACTTTGAGCCTCTAAGGGACAATTTGAGTTGGGAAAAAAAGGCATTGAAACCTTGTACAATACTCACGCCATTACACAAGGAAAACCAAATAAGTTTATCTGACAGAAAGGTATGGGTATGCTTTTGATAAAAGAAGCCCAAGCCACAAAAACACTGTCTCTACAGAGAGACAAGATGAGTGAAAGTTTTGTCTTTTGTTTATTTTTTTTTTCAGTTAGGTTTAGCCTACATGCTCTGTGCCAGACACTTTTCTTTACTCTTTTAGATGAATCAAGAATTGTTAAGATTACAAAGTAAAAATATTTAGTAGGCAGCTTTTACTAAGATCTGATGAAAGAATGGGATACATTGCTTAGAGTTTAGAAATTTATTGGTACTGTATGGCAAAATTATATTTTTAATGCACGAAATGGTTCTTTGGACTCTGGTTCCTTAAAACAGCAGTCCCCAACCGCTATGGTACCAGGGACCAGTGCTCCTATGAGAATCTAATGCCTGATGATCTGAGGTGGAACTGTGGCAGCAATGCTAGTGCTGAGGAGCAGCTGCAAATACAGATGAAGCTTCGCTTGCTCACCTGCCCTGCCTGCTGCTCACCTGCTGTGTGACCTGGTTCCTAACAGGCCACAGAGCAGTACTGGTCTGAGGCCTAGTGGTTGGGGACCCCTGCCTTAAAAGATTCAAATCAGTCCTATTCAAACCTATATACTTAGTATTCTTGATACATTCTGAATAAAATAGTTAAGTGTACAGTCTCTACCTTCTGGGATCTTGCCATCAGGCTCAGTGTTCCTTAACTTTGTGAACAGTGTCCTTCTTTTCTAAATATAAATATCTCAGGCTCTCCTTACACGTTATTTGGAACTTAAGGTAAGTTTAGATAACTAGATAAAGCCTTGCTTTATTTTCAAGTTACATATCACCTATAAATTTATATGTCTCTCTGAGACATACTGATCTAAATGGTAATATATGACATACCCATATACCACAACTCTGTAACATGTGTGTCATTTATTATGAAGCTTTCTTTATTTGTTTGGTAGGGACCAGAGTCTGAGTAGTATTGGTTCCGTGGGGCCAGTACAGATTACAGAGTTATTATCTTAAGCTTCCTAATTGAACCAACATTTAAAACTGGAATATTTCACATAAACTGTAGATTTTGGGCTTCTCTTAAAGCACTGGAAGACCTGGTCGCAATGGACCTGCATTCCCACATGACAGCAATGGAGTGGGACTGACTGGCTGCTGCCGCCTGCAGATGAGGCAATGTTCTCTGGTTGCTATTCCCTACTGCTCAGTAGTAAATGCATATGTCTGAAATGCATATGGCTTGCATCATGCAAATAACCTCCCTGGCTCTTAGAAAACTTGGGTTTGTGAGCTCTGGTAGAGCTCTCACAAATGGGAGGTTGAAGGATTTTTATCTAAAGAGTAGATGGGCTTTGAGATACTCTAGGATGTTTGTAGTTGAAAAAGTGGAGGGTCTAAGGGGGAGGTCATTCCAGGCGGGAGACTAGCTTTGGTGCTGAATCCCACCAGTGGGTAATGGTGAGACACATCCCCATTAGTTGTTATCTAATAACATTTAAGTTGCTTTAAGGATGCAGACTTACTTTTTTTTCTTTTAAATGAGAACAGATCTAAGGTTAAGATTGTTATTCCCTTGCAAATTTGTAATCTGAAGAAAAAAGGGAAGTTAGAGCTAGTAAGAGCTGGGAAATGGGTATATTTAAGGTTGCAACAATGGGTGACTATCAGATTTATGAATTCATCAATGATGTATGTGGTATGTATATGTGGTGTGGTGTGTGTGGTGCAGAGGGGTGTGTGTACGATGGGTGTGTGGTATGTGGTATGTGGTGTATGTATGTGAGGTATGTGTTGTGTATGTGTATGTGGTGTGTGTGTATGTGTGTTGGTATAGAAAAGGTAAATGTTCAGAACAACTCTACTACTGGAGCAAGCATTCAGATTCATCAAAGAAAATAAGGCTGAAAAAAATGCTCTTTGTTTTATAGATCCCAAAAGATAGCAAAAGCATCTCTTCTTAGAAATTGAGCCAGTACTTTACAAAGCAAACTGAAGAGTAAGATGAGTTTAACCAACATGCCTTCAAGGGTAGGTGTTTTGTCATCAGAGATGCTCAGTATCCTGTGGTGTTTTCCAAACCGGACAGACTCTTCGTTCACGTAGGATTACCCATGTTAGCATCACACTTAAGATGACATCTCCAAAGAGCCATTTTTAGAATAAAATTGCATCTATGAATAGTAACATCTTTATACATGAGGACTTGTTACTCTTTTTCAGGGCGACTAGCCTTTGCCTGTCAGGCAGAGGGCTGAGGAAGGGGGCAGCATGGGTAAGGTTTGTTTTGTTTTGTTTTGATGTTGTTGGGGAATTTCAAATGGAGAAGCTTGGTTTTCTTGGCAAGGCCAGATCCGTTGTATAGTCTGATGTTTCCTTGGTCTTCAGAATGCCCACCATCAGGGTGTATTCATGTTAAACTGAAAACAGATCTCCTTCCAAAGAAAAGGCCCTTTTATTGATCTTGACCTTTCCCTTTTGCTGGTAAAAGCTTGTTGAGTTGCTTTTTAAACAACCAGAAATCACTGTTTCTTTTTCTTGTAATCTTTTATTTATCCTGTTCAGAGGCCTTACATGTTTAAAAATCAATTTCCTATGGAAATCATAAAACAGCCCTATCCTGCGAAGAGTTAAGAATATAGAATACTGTTAACAAATCACAAATGTGGCTTGTGAGGAGGTCAACACCTAATCTCCCCACCCCCTACCTTGCCCTCTTCAATTTGCCTTTTCTCTATTGTTTTCATCTGTATCTTGTGGGTTCTCACAGGAGGTACTTTAGACTTTATTTCATCTAGTTGTGCCCTGAGAAAACTTTAAGCACTGAATTGGGATTATATTAGCTGGAAGAATCAAGAAATTAATTTCCTTCAAGAGAAGAATGGCATGTCTGGCCAAACAGAATATTGCTTAATGTAATAGAACTCCCAAATGAAATTGGGGAGTGGAGTTTTCCCTTACCTGGGGGATGTAAGATTATTGAATTCCCGGTTCCTGTATAAATTAACATCTGAACGAGTGGGTCCACCCCCCACTCTGCCAGCCCTTTCTCTCCCTTTTCTGTGTGTTCTGCATGGGAGTGTTTCTGTCACCCACCAGAGGGCTGCATGTCTTTAGCCAGCTCTAAGTCAGGGAATAAAAGAATTAATGAATCAGAACTTAATCCATAACTCCTCAATTTTGCCACTTTATTTTCTTAAAATAGTTCATAAACTTACTATTTTCTTTTTTAGCTTATATTTCTTCTCTGGTGAAGGAGAAGTGTGTCAGCCTTTGGTTCTCCCTCATAAAAACGCTTAAAGGACAATGCTGGGTTGTGTGACTGCCTGTAATTCACCCTCATATAATATTCTGGAACTATCCCAGAGTTTGTGTCAGAATTTGTTTCAATATAAAGAACCCTGTTTTCAACAACATGACTACTTCCAGGTGGATTAAGTTGTGCATTCCTAAAGACTTAAGAGTACAACGTGTATTGCTTTTCTTAGAGCTGTCACAAGTAATATTATTGGGAGCATGACAGAGCCTTAATGGGATACATAGAGATCTCGATTTTGAAATTTCTAAAGTGGCATAGCAAAGTTTGCGATTTTTCGGAATAACTAAATTAAGTCTCCATCTTTCTGAATTAAACTCCCTGTGGACTCTGTTCTGTCACCTTTTGCCCACCTCTGAATGATAGAATCGGAAGAGATAAAGCAGTTACTGATTTCTCAGAGAGTTAAGTTTTGAGGAACATATTTCACAGGTCACATGTGTCTCACACAAAGGTTTATAACAGCAAAACAGGCACAAATGGGATTTTGAAACAGTGACATTTGCTGTCAGGAGGTGAAAGCTCCAAGAGTGGAATTTATCCAGAGCCTTGGGTCTGAATAGTTTGCAAGGGCAAAGGCAAAAAAATTAGCCACTGTTGAGAACCTCGAGTGGAAGTCTCACTGGTCACCCATAAGGAGTCCTTTTCAATCAGAGAGGGTTGCCCAGAAACTGTTGAACTCAATGTCCTGGTTTTTAACCCTTCCACGTGGGGCACAAATGCCTAAGTTCAGTGTACTTAGTTCAGTGTACTATCAGAAATCAGTCCATGGCCTGTTCCCGTCTCTCCAGGATTTTACACGTATCTGTTGGGAAACAAAAATAAGTACAAAATCAAAGTAAAAACTTTGCGTAATTTCTTCCTGAATGATGCCTTTTTTTTTAAAAAAGGAAATAATCATTGCTCAATGTATTTTATTTCCCTAACACGAAAATAGCTCCCCCTACCTGCTGTACCCCCAATTATTGACATGTACCTTTGAGATAAACTAAAGAAGAGAGTAAGAATTACCTGAAATTTGAACACTTGGAGATATTTAAATTTTGTTAATTTTCCCCCAAATGTCTTACTATGCATTTGGAAACATACATTATATACATTATATACAAATATATACTCATATATGTACATACACACACACGTACACATATGTATATGTATATGTATAATACTTTACATGCAGTTTTGTAACTTAGTTTTTTAACATAATGTCATTTCTATGTTGATAAATACTAATCTATATCATCATTTTAAAAGACTGCATAGTATTCCTTTTATAGATATATTTATTTAGCCAATCCCTTGTTAATGGACATTGACATTATTTCCGGTTTTTCAATGTTACAAAGAACAATAGAACAAACATCCTCATACATACATTTCTATGGACCTGACAGGTTGTTTCCTTGAACTATAATACTAGAAATTGTTACATAATATATAACATTAAAATTTTTAGGAGAATTGTTGCCCTCTCTGCCTTTCAGAGAGGAACTAATTTCTAATCCCATCTACACAGAAAGTATCTCATTTGTTTTAACATCACTACTTCTGGGTAGTGTAAACCTTCTTAATCTCTTGCAACCTGAAAGATAGAAATAAATGGTTCACTGTGATTTTTGTTTGAATGTTGTTGATTAATAATGAGGTTGAACATTTCCTCATTATTGGCCATTTCTATTTCTTCTTTTGGGACTTACCTATTCTTAAAATTTGCCCATTTCCTTGTTAGGCTTTTTGTCTCTTTCTCTTTTTTTTATTGCATGCAATAGCTTTCTGTAAATTCTGGATATATGTGATTTTTTAATATAGCAAATGGACAGGAGCTTGTCAAGATAATATTGGAGAATACAGCATTAAAGTGAAAGAAGAGATTACTACTGTGTAACCTTAGGTAACCATCTAACCTCTCTGTTCCTCAGTTTCCTTTAATATTAAAATAGAAAAGAGTAGTCATTCATTTCTTAGGTTTCTTCACACATAGTAAAGCCAATAATTATAGAAGTGAAGCATTTCACCCGTGTAACTTCCACAGTGAACACTTTGGTGTCTTTTATTTTTAAAATCCCTTTTATTTACACAGTTGATGAGGGAGAGATTTCCACTCTAGAGTTATGGGGATGGCCAAACAAATGACACCCAATACCGCATGAGAAGCAACATGTTATATACACAGAAGGGAAGCAGAACATGGTCTTTGTGAATTACAAGAACACAATAGTTATAATCTGAGTTTTGAAGGAGAGCTAGCAAGAGATAAAACTGGGAAGGTAAGCCAAGGCTGGATTATGAAGGGTTTTTCAAATCTTTCCACCACTGTAGTCCTTGGTATATAGTGTCTGAATCTGGTAGGTTCAATAAATGTGTTCCTAGCCTTTATAAAAAGTAGATGCACATGATTGTCTTAGAACATTTACAGTAAAGGAAACCCAGTTCCACAGAAGCACAAAGTTTCAAAATTGCTGAAATTCTTTACTTGTATTTGTTAGAAACTGTGAAGGAGAGCCACACATTTAATCCAGGCCACATTTATAAACAAACAACCCTTCCACTCCTACCCATTTCCATATCTTTCACTATACTGATGTCTCCTTTTTATTCCCTAAAAATAAAAGCAAGCAGAAAATCTTCTTCTTCTGCTAGCAGACATACTTTTGTTGCTTTTCCTCTTTTCACATTCCCTCAGTACTTTATTATGCAGGCAGATTTAAGTTTTCCCCCAACCCTCCTCTCTGCTGTCTCTCCCTTTCTCTATTTTCACAAAAGTCCAGGGAAATTGATTGCAGAAACTGAACTCTCCTCAGGTGACCACGGTTTAATAATGCCTGTCCAAACACATGTCAGGAATGAATGAACCATTCTGTGGAAGAACCAGAAGCCGCTGCTGTGCATCTCAAAGCCCAGCGTGTGGTGAGTTGGGTCTACCTGAGAAACTCATCCTTTCATTCACGAAAGAAATTTGGTCATTCAGGGTTTTGTACTTCCACCCCTCCACCCCCATTATTTCTCTCAAACTTTGATTCATAAACTTCTGGAAAACATTTTGAATAATTTACATCCTTTTATTACTCATTGTTTAACTACCTTTGGTGGAAATGAAGAGAAACATTTGTCTTTTGCTGCTTAGTCTCCCATGGATGGAGACCATGTCAGCTGCAGGCAATTGAAAAGATTTAGGACCATAGGAGCTGTCATTATGGAACAGTTGATTGACCCATAGTTTTGATTAACATGTTATGTTATGTTAACTATATTGTGTTATATTGTATTATATATTTAATATATATTTTAATTTGGGAACAGTACTAATGACACTAGAATGAAAATTCAACATTTCACCAACTTCCACTGAAAACTGTTTGTTATCATCTTTCTTTTCAATATTCAGTGGTGAATGCTTCCTTCCCTGTGTGTTTAATTGCTTTTCCTGTGGAGTCTTTCTCAGAATTCATAAATTCAAATAAAGAGCCATGAGACTTAGAGCATGCAGTGGTACCCTGCCCCTGGGGATGAGGGAGTGTAGATACGCTCACATTTTATTTGGTTTGGTCCTTCTATATGTCTTTACCCAGCTTCGCAGAACCAGGAATTATAGTTAGTATCACTTTTGGGCCATTGAGACGTCTCTGGTCCATAGCAAGTATTGTTAGAATGTGTCACCTTCACTTCATTACAACTAGCACTATACTATCCAAGTTTGAATCACCATCCTTCATAGGCTTCTGTAATGTAGTAGGTCTAGACTAATTGGTCTACCCAAATCTGTTGGTCTGTTGGTCTCCCCACTACCCAAATCTATTTTTCTTCAAAGCATAAATATAATACCAGCTCCTACCACTCCACCCTACTTAAAAACCTCTACGTGGCTTCCCATTGCTCAAAATTCTTGAGCCCAAAAGGCCTTGTGTGGTTCCTATTAGTGCTTCATCCTTATCACTTGGTCCCTTGGATTTTTCAAAAACCCTATATTCACTCTGCTCAGTCTTGCTACAGGACTTTTGTACATGTGGTTCCCACAGCCTTTAAATCTTGGCTCAAGTATTATTTCTTCAAGATACTGTCTTTGCCTCTGTACTCCCTAGATGGGCTATCTCTTCATTATGGGTCCTCTTGGTACCAAGTACCTCTCCCTATACATCTTTCAAAGGGTCTGTTTTATATTTGTGAGGTATTTTGATTAATATCTGCCTTTCCCTGGAGGCCTCTGGCAGATCCTAGCTTTGTTTTGACTCACCTTGATATCTCTAGTTCCTAGCACAGTGCCTGGCTCTTAAGAGGCGCTCGATAAATATGTATTACATGATCGAATGAATAAATAAAATTGAGTGTAAGTTTAATCAGAAAATGGGCCTCACCTTGTCTTTGAGGGATTTATCTAGTTGACAAGAAATCCAGATGAATCTTTATTAGAACAGCCAAGAGTGAAAATGTGCTACTCAGACACAGGAAGGCTAGAAGCAGCTGGCAGTAGCCAACTGCATCCATTTTATTCTGTTTAAAATGGACACGACTGATGACAGTAGTTTTGGGTGGACATAGGACAGTTTTTCTGGGGCTGCCGTAAGGTTATTCCATGCTGTTATCAGGTTCACAACTATGGAGGGTATATTTTTCTCTTCTGTTTCCCTGTTTTTAAGGGACTTGTAATGAACTCACTATTAGAATGAAGTAGTAGATTCTTACTAGCATGTTGTGTACAAATGAGCCTTGGTTTCACTGATCCATCCCAATTTCACTGATGTCTTTGTTATCTTTATCCTATCTGCTCAGGAAACATGAAATATCTCACTGGGAAGAGAGATGCAGTTCTTGGGCAAATAGGGTATTTTTTGTTGTTGTTTTTCTGAACATTACTTCCTGTTTGAAAGGGAGGGAACTAAACAGTTTTACCAGGGAAAATGCATGTTTTGAGTCTGTAGGCTGCAGGGAAGGCAAGAGAGGAGAATTTTGCTAGACAGCTTTCCTGGTCTCAGGTGGGAACATCTGCCTGTTTCTTGGTGGCAGATTTGGTTTAAGACCAAAACAAATAGCTCATTTTCTGTGGATTCTGACCCCTGGGGTGAAAAAAAAGAACTAAGCTAGTCCAACTGCAACTGCTGGGAAGTCATTGTTCTCTCCAGCCCTGGGGAGCCTCAAATAATTAGCTGTGCAAAGAGCAAGTTGGTATCAGAATTCCCCTCTAGGGTTTTCTGTGTCCAGCCAAACAAAGCCTGCTGAGCTGAGAGACAAATAAACTCTGTGGAAGAGAGTGAGTGCCAAGTCTTTTTTCTCCTTCTTTGCTTCAGTTCTGGTCCTCTTGTCTCTTCTAATCCCTCCAGGCCCCTCATCATGTGTAGCCAGAGGGAGTTTTCTCTTCATTGGAGAAGCCAGGGGGCCACTCTAAGGCGGAAGGCTGTGCAGTGTTTTGGGATTTGTGAGAGCTTTGGAGGAGTAGGTTGGCCTGTGAGATCTCACTTCCTCTCAGATTTTCTGATGTTTTCAAAGAGAAGCCAGAAATCTGGGCCTTTGCGTGGAGTCACCCAATTTAAAATCTTCCCAGCATGTTTTGTTTTGTTTATTAACAACATGCAGGCCAAAACACACACATGCACACACGCACAACTTTCCTACCTCTGAGCTAAATTTAATAGATGTGCAGATTGCATCTGTCTTGCAACTGTATCCTCAGGACCTAGCACAGTGCTTGCCAAATAATAGAAACTCAGTATCTCTTGACTGACATCAGTAGGATATTCACACTTGCTGATAGTGTCTTGATATTAATAACAATAATGAAATGCAACAATAATGGTATCAACTACTTTTTATTAAGCACATATTAAGTGTTTTCCATAAAATTTAATCTGCATCCTGACCTTAGAAGCTGCATATTTTTATTATTCTCATTTTGAAAACAGAAGGAAGATCAGAGCATTAAAAGATGACCTGAGCCAGTTGCTTAGCTAATGAGTAGATTCTGATTGCAATGTTACTGGCAATCATGTCTCTGCGTGGTGGGAGTCAGGAGCTTAGTCCTAGGATCTGCCACGAAATATTTGCATGGAGGTCTCAACCTCAGAGAAGAAAGACAGATAATAAAGAGTAGGAAACAGAAGCGATTTTATTAAGTAAAGCAGGCAGAGTAAAGTACACATGTTAGAAAGTCCCAGCATAGCTCGATAAAAATTGAGTGCACTGAGAAATTAGGGTTCTGAGTTTTATAGGCCATAGTTTCTTTGTTCTCCTGTCCCTTCTACCTCAAATGGTGCAAATTCCCTAGTCCTCCCTCAGACCCTCCTACTCCAAGCTAGGGCATGGTAGTGCCTGCCCATAGATGGAAAGTCATACTGTGATGGGGACCTTTATTTAGGTTCATGCTCAGTTAACTAATTTTTCCCAGTTGAGCGCCCCCAGAGTAAGGTCATATAATGGTCGTTTGCAGTTAGCTGACCTTGGGTGGGGGTGAAGGATACATCAGGGTTAGGAAAGGGTGAAGAAGGCACTAGGCACTACCAGATCACTTGCCTGCCTGTCTGGGGCTTCTGACATTAGGGGAATGAGGGAGGCTTCAGAAGCCTGCGGGGCACTTGGCTGTATATATTCTGCTGAGCTGGTCTCGGGGCCTCTTTAACCCTTAATTGTCCCCCTCCCTCCAACTCATATCTACCTATCTACCTACCCTGTCAGTTGCATTGTCTCAAAAGCCAATATTCTGTAATCCTTGTGCAGAGAAGTCTGCTCTGCTGGTTATGGTCAGAGGGAGCCAGAATGAGCCCTTTGAAGAGGAGACACCAAGCATGGTGTATTGTCTGTCTCCCAAGTTTAGCTTCCTCGGCAGACATTTGAAAGGGCCAGTATGGTAGGTGGGCATTCTTCTGCACAGGATTTATTCTCTCCTCTAGCTCTGAGCTGTGGAACTGCTCCTAGTTTCCCATCACCATCTCTTTATGGGGAATTATTCTGCAGGGGACTTTGATAAGTTGTGGTTGTCATGGTATCCTATTGTTTGGTACCCTTAAGTGATATGAAACAGTCTATATCAGGCATTTTTTCTCGGGCTCAGAGGCATTCTGAACTGAGGTTCACAGAGTCATTGTTTGACTTCCTTAACTAAAAGCAAGAGTGATGACTCACCACCAGCTTAGGGTATAATTAAACCCATGGCTCCTAAAAGCAGATCGCTGTGTTATAGCGTGCTGGTCACAAAACACATTTTTCTTGTGGTGCAAATACTTTATTATAGGTATTGAAATGTTAAAGCATTAGTCTATAAGAAACACAAAAGCTTAATTTAACAAAGTGGAGTAGCTCTCCACGACACTTACCATTTGATGGACTTACCTATGTTAATGGTTTGAGCTGCTGGGGATCCTTTAATCAGGAGAAAGGGGCAATGGGAATGAAGAATATAGGCCTTCGGAAAAACTAAATTATATGCTCATGCCCTGCTTTCTACATGGGCTACTTCTTAATGTCCCTTTTGATATTTTTTTTTCAGGCTATCATCGTGATTTGAAACCCTCTTACTCTGTAGTAAATTGTTCTCTAATAGAGGAAGGTTTTGCAAACTGGACTATTGGTTTTGAGAAGTAGAAAGCAGCTTTTTAGGGAAATCCACAGTGATCATTATCATAGCCCCACTTCCTAAGGCATCATTTAAGGATTTTGTGCTTATCCTCTCTTTTGATCTTTCCCAAAACCTGTGAGGTGGACATTCTTACCCTTACTCTTATACAATGAGAAAACATGCTCAGAGAAGCAAAGTGATTTGCCTCTAAGTATACAGTAGCAATGCCTGGCTATTGTTTCTAGTACCATCAGGATATCTTGGGAAAGCTTTTCAACAGTATAACTTCTCATTAGCCTGTAGACTGATGTTTCAACAATGGGGAAGCTTGGGAATCTACATTTTTAAAAGTTCCTCAGGTCATTGTGATGTATGGTTAAGACTTGGAAAAAATTGCCATACATTACACTGTACATCACAGCACATATTTTGAAATAAATCAAAGTACTAATTCAATTTGGAGATTTCAGTGGTTGTTTTTGTTTTGTTTTTTTCTTTGTTTTGAGCTATCTCCACTTTTGCCTTGGAGACTACAGGAAAGGCTCTTTAAAGGAGGTAGTAACATTTTGCTAGGTCCTAATGAATGGATAAAGATGGGGAACGGAAAGGGCATTGAGTCAAAGTGATCCACAGGTAGAAGTCACAGAGCTGCTACGGGATTTAAGTGCCCGGGGAATGGTACAAATTCAATACATCTGGACAGATGGAGACAGATGTACCATGTATGTTGTCAGCCAAGTCCAAGTGGAGACTGTCTTGGGAGGTTCCACTGGCAAAACAACAGACTTGGGTTTAGTTGTTCATCTCACTGGCCAGTTTTCTCGACGATCTGCTCTAGGGCATTCATAGCTGTGTGCTTCTGCCTGACCACTTGCTGCAAGATGATCAGGCAAGGTGCTGACAGCTCAGATAGGGTTCATGTCTACAAGTGCCTTAAACTCAGTTGCGATAGGATCAGAAATGACAGTGGATATAAAATAACTTGCTACAACGTAGTGGATGCTGAAATACAGGTTTGAGGTAAAATTAGGAACTCTTTAACTATTTTAAGGAGTTGGCTATAAATCAGAAGTTTTTCCCCTTAGTATGCTCCTTGACCAAGGTCTGTTTACTTTCTGTGTAAAAATAAGTGCCTTTGATAGTTTAGGCCTAACAACTAGTCTTTTCTCACCAATTTCAGGCTACCAAATAAATGTGTTCAAGGCATTCCTTCTGAAATAATTTCGATTAGATGTTCCAGTCTTAACTGAAGTGAGAAGTGCAGTGTTTCTGTAATGGTAATGTGTTGGGTGGGCTCCCTACTCTGGAGCCGTTGTGCCAATTTTTTGGAATTCTCTGTTCTTTGCCTCCAGATACAATGAATCACTTGTGTGTTACTCCTAGGAGGTGGTTGCTGAATACTAAACTTGTCAACACAACCACAAATGGCCATTTTTAGCACTATATCTGTTAATTTTCCAGGGTTCTGAGGGTTTAAATTGCCTTTAGTCCTATTTACATGTTAGAGCTTGATGGTAAAGAGGTAACAACAGATTTTATTCTGGATCTATTTCAATAAGAAAAAAAATCTCGGTGTAGAATTGGGGGTCAGTTCTGAATGAAGCATGGACAGGTAGGGATTTATAGTCAAGGAGCAGACTAGGGGTCAGTGGATGGAAAATTACTAAATGGGTCAGGTAATTCTTACAAAAATGGCCTAAAAGGATCCTTACTGATTGTTGGCCAAGGCGATCATATACCAAGGGTTGGGGGAGAGGAACTTAATCAGATATTGAAGATAATTGGATATTGATAGCTGTTCTCCCTTGCACCCCAAACTGATTTAGCAAGATTCTTACTATGACTGGCCATGCAGACCCCACAAGGATAGAAGCCAAGTGTGAGACCTAGAGATGTCAGAGGAGCCTGACTAAAGTTTAATCAAGGAAAGAGTCTTCATCATAAGAACTGGCTTTAAAAAAACAATCATGGGGAAAGAAAGGAATTGGGAGTTTTTAGTTTTACAAGATGAAAATAGATCTAGAGATGCATGGTGGTGCTGGTTGCACAGCAATGTGAATGTTCTTGATACCACTGAACTGGACATTTAAAAATGGTTAAAATGGTGAATTTTATATTCTGTATATTCTACCATAATAAAAAAAAAAGTCAGTCCATAATAAAATGAGAGGCAACAATATCACCAACAATGATAGAACTGTTGTTCTCCCAGTTTTTGTTTTGTGGCAAGCATTGTGCTAACCACTGTACAATGATTTCGAGGATCGAGGAAGTTAACGAATTGCCCAAGGTCACAGAGCAAGTAAGTGGTAGTCTCATTCCGGAGTTCTCTGTCTTGTCTTGTGGTCAGGCTCCTAAGACAGTCCCCACCTACCAATAAACAACTGCAGCAAACAGCTAAAATGAGTCAAAACGAGTCAGAAATTCACCTTATCAAATGACAGCGACTGTGATGTGTACGCTAATCTTTTAACAGCAAAGACATATGCTCTGACTTTTTGCCTTACAGTTTAACTGATCATGCAGAAGGATGTTCTGCTACTTATTGGAAAGATAGTTGAATATTCCCCTCTCTTTGATGAAGAACTGTGGGAATGCCACCTTTCATTTAGACTGTGAGCTCCTCAGGCTGAAGACAGTCTCTTCCCATTCATCTTTCTCTTTTTAAAAAAATTATAGTTGACGTATAACCTTATATTAGTTTCAGGTGTACAACATAATGATTTGACATTCATATACCTTACAAAGTGGTCACCACATGTGTAGTAACCTTGTAGTAACAAGGTTATTATGACATTAGTGACTATATTCCCTATACTGTACATTACGCTCCTGCGACTTATTTATTTTATAACTGGAAATTTATGCACCTTAATCTCTTTACCTTTTCCTACCATTCTCCATTCCCTTTCCCTCTGGCAACCATCAGTTATTTCTGTTTTACTTGTTCATTTGTTTTATTTTAGATTCCTCGAATGAGTGAAATCACATGGCATTTATCTTTCTCTGTCTGAATTATTTCACCAAGCATGATACCTTCTAGGTCCATCCACTTTGTCACAAATGGCAAGATTTTATTCTTTACTATGGCTGAATAGTGTTTTATTGTATATATATGCCACATTTTGTTTATCCATTCGTCTATTGATATGCACTTAGGTTGTTTCCACATCTTGGCTATTGCAAATAATGCCGCGATGAACATAGGGGTGCATATATCTTTTTGAATTAGTGTTTTCATTTTCTTTGCATAAATACCCAGAAGTGAAATTGCTGGATTATATGGTAGTTCTAGTTTTAATTTTTTCAAAGAAACTATATGTTGTTTTCCATAGTGGCTGCACCAATTTGCAATCCCACCAACAGCACGTTTGGCTTCCCTTTCCTCTGCATCCTAACTTTTTGACCATAGCCTTTCTGACAGGTGTGAGGTGATATCTCATTGTGGTTTTGATTTGCATTTTCCTGCTGATTAGTACTATTGAGCATCTTTTCATGTGCTTGTTGCCCATCTGTATGTTCTCTTTCGAGAAATGTCTATTCAGGTCCTCTTCTCATTTTTTAATGAGATTATTTTTTTGATGTTGGATTATATGAGTTCTTTATGTATTGTGACTCCCATTACTTGCAAATATCTTCTTTTATTTACAATTCATCTTTCTACTTGGCATATACTCAATAAAAATTTTGTCAAAATGAACTTCCAGGGATGGTGAAGGTGTCAGTGTAAGTTTTCCTAATAATTAACAGAGCATTGTGTCATTAAAGGGTGCATTAACTTATCTCCTGGAATCTAAGTTCTGGAAGATACATTAGAAGTGATTCTCAACCAGGAATGATTTTGCCCCCAGGAAACATTTGCAGCGTCTGAAGATGTTTTTGGTTGTCATAACCGAGAGTGGGGTATGCTACATCCATTCAGTCGGTAGAGGCTGGGGATGCTGGAAACATCTGAAGGGTAGTAGAAAATGGTACGCCAAAATATACTGCTCTGGCATAAGGATTATTTTGAGCTGATTATTTTGAGCAACTGCAGACCCCGGAGAAGCTCTGAAAACAGAGTGGAAATAACTCCTTTGTAAAGGAGATTTACATTACACAGAGGGGCTGTACCAGGAAGACAGCAATTACCAGAGAGAACTTTCTCACCTGAGAGACTTAGCTGCATGGCAGGGCAACTTGTGTTTACTGAATGACTCTGCTTCTCACAGTCCTGTGAATGGCCCTCTCCACTTTGAAGCCCCAGACCCTTTTCCCTTTCCTTAGCTTAGCCAGAATGGTGTATAAACCTTAGTGGTCTGGCTGCCTTTTGAATCTCTTAACTCTGTGGGGTTCCTGTACATAATTAAAACGTTTTTTTTTTCTCCTGTTAATCTGACATGTCGATTTAATTCTTATACCACCTACAGAATCTAGAAGGTTTATAAGGGGATATTTTCCTCTCCTACACCTCCTACAGTACAAAGGACAGCTCTCACAACAAAGAGTTATCTGGGTTTAAATGGCAATGGTGCTGAGGTTGAGAAACTCTGCTTTAGGGGTTTTATTCACTTATTCATTCATTCATACATTCATTTCACATGTGTGAACCAGTGTCTCAGGTAGAGTCCTTTAAATGCATGAAGGTGGCCTCTTCTAGCCTATTACTGTTTCCAATGCCATCTTTATGGTCACAGTGAGCAGGTCCTGCTGAGACCGATAGGACTCAGCCTGAGCCTGGTCCCTGGAGCTGATGGAGAGAGCAGTGATCTAAGACAGCTTGTTCAGGCTACTGAAGGCCGCTGGCCTTGGGCTCTATGAGCTCTTGCCGATTCTGCAGAGGCAGGCACCGTTTACCAGGCTTCCTGCGGATGCCACACTCCATTGCTGGGCCAGCCCGTCTTCACTGAACTGTAACACTACCTCAGCCACCCTGTTTTTACAGCACCCCTAGAAGCCATATTACAGACTTTGTTGAAAGAATTATCATGTTCACACAGCGCTGTATTTGCAGTAGGCTTAGGACTCTTTTCAGATTTGAGCATTGGCAGTCCTTACTGCTATCTGCTTTTCAACATACATCACATATGTCCCCTCTCTTTTTCCTCTCCTGGTCTAACTCCATGCTGCCCTCTGATTATGGTCTGTTTTCATGTGTGGAGAACCCATAGCCGAGCATAGCAGGTGCTGCATAATTCTCAAGATGGTAGAGTTGATGAATTTTAATCAGGTGAGTGCAGTTTAATGCAAATGTTCCTTTAACCGAGGCTCGTAAACTGAGCCACTCAATATTATGGTCGCAAATATTAGTTCAATGCTTATGGTTTTCCTTTGGGGTTAGGTTAGGGGAAAATCAATAACAAGCAGCTAGAAATACAGAAGGAAATCTTATACTTACACTCCATCGCAATGTACCCCTGCTCCCACCCAGTACGATCTCGCACTTATCTTCCCCCCGCCCCCAGCTCACTTTTTTCCCTTTTGTTACATTTAGGGCTTCACAATGCTGTGAAAAGCTACCCTGGCTCCTCCATCCATTAAGTGAGAAATACATATGAACAAATAGAAGAATTGCGCCATATAATATAGCTGAAATACAAAGTTATCATCATCCCACTCTGAGTATTTCTCAGGATGGTTTACGTCCTGGCAGTTAATCATTTGCTATTGTTGGCGTGGAAACACAATGCTGTTAGCAGCACAGAATTCTCAGGCTTTCTGTTTAGATTGCCTACATGTAGGCTAGCCAGAATTTAGATATTTGTAAACGGAATTAGAACAGTGGTCTTTTTTTCACAATATAAAATTCAGATAAGTGTAACCGGTCATGGCCCAACTCTTGTTTATTAATTAAGGCTTTATAATATGGCATCATTTTTGGAAGCTGTGGCTTATGCAAAGAGGAATACTAATTACATTCTGCATTTTTTGTAATAATGGAGCCGCATTTTGGACAATGCAGTTTATCCAGACAATGCTTTAATAAGGAGGCTCAGAATGTTTAATGGGAGACTGATACAGCTGTGAAAGCGTAGCATAAATAATATTACTGGCCAGTCTGGTGCAGTAGCAATATGTTACATGCTGTTAACCTCAAGAGATCTCCGAATAGCTTTTATGTGTGCCTGCTTGATATTTGTTGACCATATCTTGATACAAAGGAAGTCAAGTGACATAAGAAAATCTATTTGGTAATTTTGTTTTTCCATTTTCTTAATACTTGCTGAGGCTGTAAAAACAGTAGGCCTTTGCATTTGTGGATTTTTCCCTTAGTTTTTTTTCCCCAAGAATGGTTACTTTTATAATTATCATTATGAATTTCTTATAATGGCTATTGTTAGGATCAGAATAGACTACCATTTCTTTCCACTAAAATATTTTTTTTTATTGAGATATAATTCATGTACCATAATATTAACCCTTTTTAAAGTACACAATTAGGTTTTAGTATATTTGTAAAGTTGTGTAACCATCACAGCTTTCTAGTTCCAGAATATTTTCATCACCCTGAAAAGAAACCCTGTACCTATAGCAATCATTACCCATCCTCCCCTTCTCCTAGCTCCTGGCAATGACTACTCTACTTTCTGTCTCCATAGGTTTGTCTATTCTGGAAATTTCATATAAATCGAATCATACAGTATGTGGTCTTTTGTGATTAGCATCTTTCACTTAGAATAATATTTTCAAGGTTCATTCATGTTGTAGAGTGTATCCATGCTTCATTTTTTTTTATTGCTAAAAACAAAGGAATTATGTAACTCATGCATTATATGGATATACTACATTTTGTTTATTCACGACTAGATGGACATTTAGGTTGTTTCCACATTTTGACTATTATGAATAATGTTGCTAGGAACTTTTGCGTAGAAATTTTTATTTGCACTTATAAATACATTTTTACCTCTGGGATATATATTTAGGAATAGAATTGCTGGGTCATATGGTAACTCTATGTTTAACTTTTGAGGAAATGCCAGGCTGTTTTTCAGAGCACCACTTTACATTCCCATCAGCAGTGTATGAGGTTTCAAATTTCTCCACATCTTAGGAACACTTGTTATTGTCTCTCTTTTTTATTATAGCCATCCTAGTGGGTGTGATTTACATTTCCCTATTGACTAATAATTTTGAACATCTTTGCATGTGTTTATTGGCCGTTTGTATATATTTTTTTTGTGGGCTACCATTTTTAACCCCTATTTTATGAAAAAATAAAGACATGGAAGAACTGAAACTTACCGGGCTCATTACATAAGAAATAGCCCATAAGTACTGGAATTTAAGCTTTCTAACTCATTGATGCAAAAGCTGAGAGGTTCAGCACCTAATAATGAAATTAGCTATTAGCTATTTTCTTTTAGTGATGACACTTTTATTTTGCAGATGATAGAATCTCAGCTCTAATTGTGACTTAATGAAATAAGGGGGTTTTGGCTTACCTAGCTGAAAAGTTTAGAGCTATTTTTCCTTCAGGGATGGCTGGGTCCAGTTGCTCAAAGATAGCTTCAGAAATCTGTTTCTCTCCTCTCTTAGTCCTGCTTCCATCAGATTGGTGTTAAGCATAGGCAGTGTCCCTGTGGTGGCTAGATGGCCACCAAAGGCTCAAAGTTTATATATTACCAGCTTAGACTGCCAGTAGGATTTTCTTAAATACACTTCTTTACCAATAGTTCTAGTCTAAATTTCAGGATTGAATATTATTCAAGTAGTATTAAATTGACTTGAATCACTGATTTGCTTCCTGAATCATTCATCAAATGAAATATACTAATTGGTCATTTGCCCATACTTGGTGGTAGAGTGTGAAGTTAGCTCCGTCCACGTCATTTGCTCTGAGAGTTGGAAAGAGGAGGTTGCCCAGAGGACAGCCAGAATACTAATACCAGCATAATAAGGAATGCACGCTAGGGCAAGCAGAACTCATAGATGTTCACCATGTTACTCAGTCTTTTCATTGGGCCTTGATTTATCATTTACTGATTTCTTGTTGTCTGTGGATTTGTCTTAAAGGGTCCAGAGTTTTTGAAAAGTAATTTCTGGTTTCTTATAAGTTAAATATTAATCAACCAATTTCTAATTTTTTCCCTGGTATTGAGAGGTCATTTGTTTTAATAAATGCTAATAACATTCTTGTAGCTTTTCATAGTAATTCTTGATGCTAGTCATTTTGTGTCTGAGTTCTTGCAAATTGCTTTGTTTCAGTGTTTGAGAAATGAAACATCCCCTTTAAAGTAAGTATAAATGTAGCTATTTATTTATTTAAATTATAAGTCCCTGTGAAGTCATTTACCATTTCTATATTTCAGTATGTTTTATAAGGCACAACATGAGCCGCCTTATCATATAGTAAATCTTTCATACAGAATTAAAATTTAATGAGGAAGGTAAATCTGGCATAGTCACTAAAGTAGAAATACTTTTTTCTTCTCAGCTCTTACTTTAACTCTTCAACTCTAGATACCTAACTTTCCCCATTCTAAGTCACATAGCTTCTAAAATATAGAGAAGTCAAGAAGGAGCAGCATTTATGTATTGTTCTCTCGCTCTTTTTTTTTTTTTTTGGACCGTAAAATTGACATGTATCTTGTCAATATGATTGGGTTTTCCACTTGCATACCGACTGTATTTCTTAGATAAGATCCATGTAGAGTGCTGTTTTAAAAGTTTCTAAAGTTTCATTCAGGCTTAGCAGAAAAAAATGCTATGCTCAATTAATGATGTCTGTCACAGGTCCAGGACATGAAAGAGATGGCACTTGTAATGTTTTCCCTTTCTACTTACATCTTAAAACTAAGTTCTAACACTGAATGTTTGCAGGATTGGGACAGTGGCCTAGATGATTCAGATCAACAGATGGTTCTTCTTTTGTTGCCCAGATGGTTCTTCTTTCACTGCCCATATAAACTCTTTTCCCTTGCTTGTCCTGCTGGTGTTGGAATCGTCGAGGTTGTCTTAACTTTGGAGACCTGACTTAGACTGTCTATTTTGATCCAAAAGTGTAACAAATATATGATAAAAACTTCTAGCCTAGTGAAGTTAAACAAATAAACTGTTTATTTGTCCAAAGTATACATCTAATGCCTGCAGGGTATATAACACTGCAAAATCCTTGGGGGATAAAAGGAGTGAAGGTGGTAGGAGGCAGGGTCCTCAGTTTCCAAGATTTGTAGTCTGAGTGTAATTAGAAAAGGGGTTGGAGGGCTCACAAATGGAGCACAAAATGTACATACAGAGGCTGAAGGAATAAAACATTATCATTTGATAATAATTTAATAAAAAGTAGCAAGTAGCATTTATAGAGAAGAGTATAGAGAATGGTAGTTTAATAATAAAGAATGAAATGTAGAGTAATCCAGGTAAGATTATGTGGAGGAAGTATCTTCCTGAGCAAAGTCTTAAAGGAAATGATGAGCATGGATTGGTGCAAAGGATGGGTAGTTGGGGTGGGGTCTATTGGGAAAAGACTAAAAGCTACTCATTGTAAAATGGCATAACTCTGAGGTCTTAATCTATCAGCTCTCTGGCAAAAACAAACAAAAAACAGATGTATACTACACTAGAATATAAAAATAGAATATATTGGAAAAATGAAAGATTTCATGTAGATATTAGAAAACAATAGAAAATCTGGGAATTTCATATAAAATGCAGATTTTTTTTTTACTTTTATATAAAAACTGGATCTCACAGCAATTAGCCTAAATTCCTAGTAGGCAACAAATGGCTGGAGGTGAATGGCAATTGTCATAGTAGACAGTTTGCCACAGTCTCTACCTCTTCCTGAAGTCTCCTAACACTGAGCTCAAAGGACAATTGCCATCTAGCATCATGCTTGTACTATTGAGACCAGTTCTTTATACCTATGTCTCCAGTAAAGTTTGGTAAATGAAAAATAAATTTTGAGAAGTCTCTTACAAAAAAACTGAGGAGTGAGATAGTGTGTTGAGTATGCAATTAAGGCATCTTTTTTGTTTATAACTAGATTATTTTACTTATTTATAGTTCACCCCAGTGCAATAGGCATTTGAGTTTGCATTCCTCCTGGGAGAAGCAAGAAGTAGCAGGTACAGTTTATCAAGAAGAGTATAGAGAGAATGGTAGAGGATTTCCATCTAGCTGGAAAAGAAACCATTGTTTAATGATTTTTCATCTGTAAAGACTTTAGGGAAAGGCTTAAATGGCAAACTAAAGGACTTAGTTTGATCTGTCTGAAAAGGTGGGAATTTAGGGTCAGAAGCATTATTAATAGAAATGTTAATGAACATATGAAGAAAGGAGTTAATGTGGATTTGCCAGAAATGAAGTGACCAGAGTAATCTTCATTTTTTTGACAGGGTTACTGGAGCAAAAGATAAAGTCAAGTTGAGAAATAGTATATTTTAGCAATGTATATCTATCTCAAGGTGTTTTATGGTCAAGACTGAGAAGATAGCACAACCAGGAATTTAGAGCTGGTAGGAGAAGTTGTAGGTTATCTACAGAATTTTAAAGGCTTGCTACAAAGTTTAAGCTCTGTAAAGGACAGGAAATTGAGGCTTCCATGTCTCTTTGGTTATGGACATAATATGCTCCTTTCTGTTATTTTTATTAGTCAAATGATTTGATCCAGGTTTCAATTTACAAAATAAATTTGGATAATATTTTAGTAATAAGATAATGTTCTTTTATTTCCTGGATGAGCTTTATTTCCTGGAGTCACATAGTAAGTTATCTTCGCTTTCCTATAATGGGACTTCTGCCTCATTCACATTTTATATTGATATAGTTTTCTGACCATGCAAACTATATAATAATAGCACAGTAGAGTCACTATCTGCCTCTATTGCTGTTAGCTGGATTAGTCTTATCATAATTACGTCTTTGCCATAGCTGCTCTGGCTTCTCTATCTCTTTCTTGTTTATCTCAGTTAAAATATATAAAAATATATTAACAGTTTGATACATTGGATTCTCTAGAGGGCTGAGCCCTATATTAAATTGTGGTTTCCTAAACACAGGAAGAGAGTAGAGGGACTTGGAACATTTCTGATGCTGAGTTTTTATTATATTGTGAGCTTTCCTTCAGCACCTTAAGGATCCATCTTTCTCAATATGTGTAGAAGTGGGGAAACTGAAAGGGAAATTGTTTTCTGCATTCTCTATAATGGTTTTTATTTAAGAATGATAAAGCAATACTTGCTAAGCCCAGACCAGTTCTGCAACAGCCTGCTGAAAATCCCAGGGGAGAAGCAGTGATGTTTCTGTGTCGGGAGAAAATAAACTTCAAAATGTTATTTGGTATATAAAGTTATTATAAGTATATTGGAGACAGTTTGCCTAGTGTAAAAAAGACTCAACTTGGAGTTGGTCTAGCCATGCTTAACCCTTATACGTCTAGTTGCTTCTATTCTGAAACATTAAAGAGACACTATTAAGAAGACAGACAGACTACAGGGTTCAAGGCCTCACTCCACTTCTTATGTGGGTCACTTAACCTAGCATCTCCTTTTCCTTCTGCACAAAATGGGGTGAATAGTAGTACTTACCTCATACCTTTGGACTAAATAAATTAGTTGCCACTTTTTCAGGTGCTAGCTAGAGCATGATATAATGCAAGACTCAATAAATGTCAGCTATTATTACTGTATTTATTATATTAATGATGCAGTTGATATAGGGAAAGAGGGTTAGACTTCAAGTGAGGAACCCTGGATTATCTGATATAAAACTATTTTTAACTTGGTAAGTCAACTCACTTCTTTGTCTACATTTTCCCTACTGAAAACTCACCAGAATCTCCATACCAGACGTCCAAATCTGGGAACAAAGTGAGTTAGTGAGAGCAAAAGTTTCAGACATCTGGGACAATGTTTCTAAGATTAAATTGCTATACAGATTCAGTCTTTTCAAAGCTATTTTACTTGCATTTAGCCCTATAGACAAACGGAGAAAGAGTAGTTTTGAAAATTGATTTTATCTGTTATACTATTGCTGAATGAATTCCTGATTCTCAGATTGGAAGTAATTGACTTCATATCTGGATCTCTAATCCAGTTCTAATTGACTCATTTCATCTATCACCTAGTCACTAATGCAGTTTTTGGAGTGTTGACAAAACCTTTTCAGCCATCAGATCAATCTTGAGTGATATTTTGAGTGGTAAGAATTCTCTAATCCTACCTTGGGTTAGAAAAGGAGAAGAACTTTTGTTGTCAGCTCCCTGACCAGATATGGGAATGCCATTGACTAGTGCTAGGTTTTGGCTTGTTTATTTTTGGGTATTTTGCACATATGCTTATCTACTATTTGTTAGAAATCATTATCAGACATTTTTGGTCTCCACTTTTCAGTGCTGCTCCTTTCCTCAATTTGTCATCCTTTTCCTGCTAGTTCTATGACCTAAGGAATGCAAGATTGGTAGCCTCATTCTCAGTGTCATCATCTTAAAGATGGAATTCTATTTTGAGGCGTTTGTGAGAAGATGTCAATCAGTCCAAGCATTGAAGTGCTTATCAGTTAATGCATGTTAAATACAAGCATAGTGACTGACACATACTAATTACTAAATAGTTACTAGTTATCATTAGTAGTAGCATATCAGTTAATAATAGTAGTACTAATCAGCTAATAATAGTAGTGCTGCTTCCAAAAATAGCAGAATATTATCAATATTACTAATGTAAAGTGATATACCTAGATTAGTCATATACCTAGATTAGTTAGTCATATATTTAGATTCGAGGTACTGGTATCTGTTTAATAACTTGCTTAGCCAAAAATTACAGGAAGCTATCTCTGGCAGTGATTCAAAGATGCCACATAACAATGTGGATATCCACATACAAAATATGAAGGTGGTCCACTATCTTACACCATATACAAAAATTAATTCAAAATGAATCAAAGACCTAAATGGAAGAAGTAAAACTATAAAACTCTTAAATAAAAACATAGGCATAAATCTTTAAGACCTTGAGTTAGGCAATGATTTCTTAGATATGATGCCAAAAGTATAGTAACATAAGAAAAAATAGATCTTTTGGACATAACAAAAATCTAAAACTTTCACGCTTCATGTGATACATCACGAGAATAAAAAGACAACTTATATAAGAAATTTTTTGCAAATCATATATTTGATAAGGGACTTGTATCCAAAATATGTAAAGAACGCTTACATATTAATAGCAAAAAGACAAATAGGTCAATTAAAAGGGGGCTAAGATCTGAATAGACATTTATCCAGAAAAGATATACAAATGGAAAATAAGCCCATGAGAAGCTCCTCAGCATCATTAGCCATCAGGGAAATGCAAATCAAAATCACACAAAGATACCACCTCACATGTAGTAGGACGGTAATAATCAAAAGGACAGATAATAAGAAGGGTTAGTGAGGTTATACAGAAATTGGAACTCTCATAGACTGCTTGTGGGAAGTAAAATGGTACATTGCTCTGGAAAATAGTTGGAAATTTTTGAAAAAAGTTTAACATAAATGTGACCCAACAATTCCACTCTTAGATATCTGTTTATGGGAAATGAATACATGTATACACAAAAACGTGTACACAAATGTTTTTGGCAGCATTATTCATAACAGCTCCAAAGTGTAAATGACCCAAATGTCCATGTACTGATGAATGGATAAATAAATTGTGATATATCCATACAATGAAATATTATTCAGCAATGAAAATGAATGAAGTACTGATAAAATGCTACATGATAGGTTAACCTTGTAACATTATGCTAAATGGAAGAAGCCAGTCACAAAATACTACATATTGTCCAATTCCATTCATATGAAATGTCCAGAATAGGCAAATTCATAGAGACATAAAAGAGCCTAGTGGTTGCATAGGGCTGAGGGGACAGGTGAGAAATGGATAGTGACTACTAACAGATATGGCTTTCTTTATGGGGTGATGAAATTTTTAAAAATTGTTAGTGGTGATGGTTATATGATGCTGTGAATATACCTAAAACCACTGAACTATACACTTTAGATGGATTAATTGTATGGTGTGTGCATTTTATCTGAGAAAAAGCTGTTATAAAAACAAACAAAAGAGAGATGCCTTTGGGGCTTGTTTCCTGTGGATGAAACTTGAAGTATGCTAGAATAAATGCTTCTTGGTCACTACTCAGTTCTGTGGGGACTGAGATTTACTTTAATTTTCTGCTATAAACCCTCTTCTAGAAATAGAGGCACACAAAATATATTTGTTGATGAATGTGTTGGTAGACCTCAACACTAACCTGTTTTCCCAATTTCCAGAACTCACAGGACTCAGAAGTCATTTTACTTAGGATTATGGTTTATTATAGAAAGGATTCAAAGTAAAATCAGCATAGGAAAAAGGTGCATGGTATGAAGTATGGAGAAAATCATGGTACAAGCTTCTAAGGGTTCTCTTCCAGTGGGATTACACAAGATGTGCTTCATTCTCCCAGCAATGAGCTGAGATATCAAGTATTATATATCAAGGAAGCTTATTAGAGACTCTACAGAAGTCTTCTGCCTGGGGCTGATCTGCTTAGCACATCCCAAATTCCAGACTCCCAGATGGAAAGTAGGTGTTCGGCATAAACCATACTATTTGTGCAAACAATTAAATCACAGTGGCCACTCCTTTCATTGAGGGAAAATTTTATATCACGGCAGGAAACTGTTCACCAGCCCAAGTTCCCAGATGCCAGCCAAGGGCCAACCTTGGCAAGCAAGCCTTTCTGTGTGTAGGCTATCTCAGGCTGGCTATGTTAACTCTTTTTTGCACAAGGAATAGAAGGATGCCAGGTTCTAAATTTCCATGTGATCTATTACAAGCCTATTTGTACAAAAACATTAGGAGGAGGAATTGGTGTGTCCTGAGAAGAGTGTTGTCTTGCACACAGCTGGCAGCTTAATGCATGCTCATCTCTAATGATGAAGAAGTTCTAGAAGTTGGTCTGTGTTCTTATTTTTCTTCCTGGCTACCCACAAACAGGTGAATTAAAAATCTTAGAGTAACGGTTTCAATCAGGGTGATTCTTTCCCCCAGAGGACATTTGGCCATGTCTAGAGATATTTTCAGTTGCCTACACACTACTAAAGACCCTACAATGTTGTGAAGGACAGCCCTTCACAACAACGAATTACCTGGGCCGAAATGTCAACAGTGCCAAAGTTGAGAAACTCTGCTTAGAGTATATTCATAGGAGACAGCAGAACCTAAGAAAATTATCTATAAATCTATAGGGATAAGTAAGGCAATCAGGTAGTAACTCCCCACTTTTTTATTTACTTTTTTTTTTTTTTTTTACGCCTACGGCACCTGGTCTTTCTAGGTGTTCTCCCATGCTTAGCTTCTGAGATCAGATGACATCAGGCATGTTCAGGGTGGCATGGCCATAGACACTCCCCACCTTTTATGCCCACCCTACCTATACTCCTTTTTTCATTTCTTAAGGTCTATGAGCTGAAAATTATAAATTCTACCTCTATTCCACATCTACTGGTAAAGAATATTGTGGGCAGAGAGAAGAAGGCACCCTCTTCTCTGAATATAATAGCCTTGATTTTAGGGCTTCAGATCTTTTGCCTCAGATGGGTTGCCCAATCACTGACTGAAGAAATGTGTGAGGATAGAACTACCAGCCTTCATGTTTTCATTGTCAAATTCGTAATAGCTAAGAGTTGTCCTGACCATATCATTTATAAGCCCTGCCTGTTTACCGCTGCTGTTTATGGCCTCATTTTCTTCCTTCTCTTTTCATAATATCTTTCAAAGTGGAAGCTAATGTGAATTTTGGTGCTCTCCAGTTCCAAACTGGTATGCCTAATGCCATCAGACTGAATTAATTCTAACTGTTAAGTGCAAAGTACATATTGCCATGGAGCTTATTCCAGATGCATTATTGTTAGTTTAATTGTTATGGCTAATCATTGATTGTGGTTTTTCTGGGTGCTTGAAATACTACTACTACTACTACTACTACTACTAATAATAATAATAATAATGATCACAATACTTTTTTTTTTTAGTGCCTTTCTTTTGAGGATCTTGAAAAGACTGCATCTTGGAACCACTTATTGTAAAATTGTCATTATCTGTGTATTCTAATTTGGCTGCAGTTCGAGGAAGAATATGCCACTGTATGATTTAAAAAGGCAAGAAATATTGATATTCATGAATCATGCTTTTTTTTTTTTCAATTTACCAGCATGGAGAAACATGAGGAGGGATAGTAATTCCAGAGAGTAATCCTATGCTTTTGAAAACTATTCTTTTGTGTCCTTTGTGTTGTCTTAGGATCAGTTCTGACTTCGTAGGTTTTAATTTTAAATGATGCTCAGATTGTTTGAGGCCTGTATTTTGTTTTGTCTGGCAAAGTAAGGCATTTTGATTCTGTGTGCACGTGTGCGTACACATGTACGTGTGTGTGTGCGTGTGCATGTGCGTTAAGGCCTTAAAAGAGATAAAGGGTCTTTAGATACTCCTCACTGCTTATGTCACATTTTGAAAAGTTCAAAATGAGTGAGAAACATAGTGTAATATGTCTGTACTTAAATATATATTTACTCTCAGAGAAGATTGGTTATTAGGAAAAGGAGGCCTGTTAAAGTACAGTTTGATCTCTTGATGCTCCAAATACTTGAACAGAGAAGGAGACAGAAGGTATGTTAAAGCAGTTCCCAGCTCACTTATTTCTTTTTGCCTGGCTGATTGCTCAGGCGGTCTAACCTTTTTTTTAGCAGCTGAAATTAATTGCTCCCATAAAGCACTTGCTTCTACGAAACAATTATGACAGGTTTATAATGGCATCCTGATGAGTTTTGTTAAATCAACACTTAACCCTAAGGACCAGAATCATCTTCACATGTTACTGCACCTCCTCTCAGCAGTAGTCCAGGTAACATGAATTTCCCCAGAAAGGGTTCAGTTTGGCTTCAGTGATACATGGAGAGTTTCCACCATCTGGCTGCTGTCAGGGAGCCCAAGGGAAATGAATTTCTGGACTTTTGCTACATGGATTCCTGTTGTTGTCTATTTCTATGGGAGAAGCAAGGCCATGGACTTACGCCATAAATAATGAGGACTCTTCTTGTCCCGCAGCATGTGTTCCTCTGGAAAGCTAGCTGGGAGGAATGGAGAGAAAAAGGGTAAAGCAGTCATTCTATACCTGGGCTGCACATTAAAATCCCCTGTGGAATTAAGAAAAACCCTCAGGTGCCTGGGTTCCTCCCCCAGAGATTCTGATTTAATTGGTTTGGAGCAAAGCCTGGTATTGAGAGGTTCAAAAGTTTCCTGGGTGATTCTAATTATTAGCTACATTGAGCACTGCTTGATGTCTAGTTTTCAGCAGGGTGAATATTCAAAATAAATTACAACTTATATAGCACTGTGCTCTTCCTCTCTACCAGGCACTGTGTGAAGTGCTTTACAGGTATTAATCCATTTGATTGTTACAATAACTAATGATTGAATGTTCATTAATTCACACATTCATTTATTCAACAAATATTTATAGGGTGCAGGCAATAGACCAGATAGTGTGTGCGTTGTTGGGGAGAAGCATCAGAGAATATTTTTAGGGTCGATGATATTTGGTATGACATTTAAAGACTGAGAAGGAGTTAACCAGGCAAAGAGGAGAGGGAAGTGGCTTTTGCAAATTTACTGTGTTGGGAAGGAGGATGACTAATTCAAGGAACTGAAAGAAAAGCAGTGCTTCTGGGGCAGAGGAAGCTAGGGGAGCATGACAGAAGATAAGACATAGAGGTGGACAGGGCCATTCTTGCAGAGGTTGTCCATCTGGTAAAGGGTGTTGGCCTTTATTTTGAAACCAGATGGAAGCTCTGATCTCATTTGCATATCCTAGAACATCTCACTGGTTGCTGTAGGGAAAATAGATAAGAGGAAAGCAAGAATTGATGCATTGTAATAAGTTGGGTGGCCTTTGAAGTCCATCTGGACAGGAATGAGAATTACTTGGACTAAGGTAATGAGGGGAAAGAGAGAGAGAGATGCGTGCGTATACATGAATGATATTTAGATGGCAAAATCCTTAGGATTTGGAGATGGATTCAAAGGGGTGAGAGAGGAAAATGACTACCATGTCCAATTTTATTATTATTTACTATTATTACCCACCAGTTTCAGATGAGCTGTTGAGGAGAGTAGTGCTTCTCAGATTTTAATGTGTGTAGGAATCACCTGAGGATGTTGTTAAACTGCAGATTGATTCAAGAAGTTTGCAATGGGGCCTGTGATTCTGCCTAATAAGCTCCACATGAGGCCGATGCTGCCGGCCCACAGAGAATTAAGAGCTTAGAGAAGTGAAATAACTTACTCAGGATGTGGTGAAGTTGAGCCTGACCTTTTAACCATGTCTGTCCACCTCTAAATCCCATGACCTTCATCATAAACTCTATGGCTCCTGAAAGATGGAGCAATGGTATAAAAAGTCAGTTGGAGACAACCTGGGAAGGTTGTATACCAGGCTAAGAAATTTGGATTTTATCTGTAGGTAATTGGCAACCATTGGAACTGTGTAAGCAGAGAAGGGTCTAATCAGAAAGCTTATAGAACAATTTCTGGATGTATTTCCTATGAGTATTTTGTTTGTTCTTTTTAGTAATGATTTGTTAGGTCAAAATGAAGTGAGGTTAAAAAAAGCAAACAACAACGACAACAACAACAACAACAAAAACACAGGGCTCTGCACTTTCTAAGTAGTAGGGATGGTTTATTAGAATCATCTACTCTGTAATGAGGGCAATAATTGGCTCTTATTTAGTGTTTCCTGCCCAATCATCCCAAGGCACTTTACTAATAAGCATCATCTTTCAGAGTTGAAGAAGCTGTTGGAGAGAGGCTAAGGGACTTGATGTAGTGGAGCTGACTGCCGGGGCATGCCTTCGTCATTTTTGTAGCATCTAGATTCTTCTATCACAGTTCAGGTGCTTACCTGAACATTTGCCTTAACTGCTTGATCTATCTGTATCAGTGTTTCCTGAATATGTCCCAGGGACTGCTAGCCTAATAAGAAACTAAATGAAAAATAAAAAGTGTCAAATGTTTGGAAAATGCTTCATGCTTTATCTCCTTCTTGAAAAGATATAATGAATATCCGCACAGAAGGGCTCTGAGAAGTCACACAGTAAAATAATTTGTTTAACTCTGTATAGCTAGTGGTTTTCCAAACTAATTTGACCTTAGAATTATCCTCAACTCTTTGTTCCCTCCCAACTCTTGACATTCCATTAAACAGTTGTTCTGTCTGGTGGAGTTTATGAAATGTTTGTACTCACAGATAACTAGTCTTCGAATGCATAAATATCAGTTGCCTGGGCCTCCTTTCTTGAGTGACTGGCAGATTTGACATTTTGACATCTAGATCAATAGAATAGCTGGTTTTTACTTTGCTTTTACTTTAGCTAGATGCCCTTACCACTGTTAAAACTGTAAGTCTCTATTTCAGTGGTTAGTTGGGAAAAAAGTCACTAACTTATCTGCATGTTTCACTGTTTTCTGGAAGGTTTGAGTTTTGCATTTGTTTCTTTTCTTTGTTTCCACATGTTTAATTATATTTTGGCAGCCATAGAATCTTCCTTCCCACTCTGTTTCATGTACAAGATCCCAGGAATAGGATCATTGCCAGATATGACATTTACAATGAGTCTTTTAAAATTCTTTTTTCAAAGTACTTAACATGAAACTAGAATGGTTTTTAAAAACCTGAGTTAATTTTCTGGGTTGAAAATTAATAAGTTTGTTTTTTCACCTGAAGGGTCTAAGGATCTTTCTTTCTTTCTTTCTTTCTTTTTTAAAATCAGACTATGCATAGTTTGCATTTATATGAAACCAGAAAATTCTGGCTAAATAAATTTCAAGATGTTGGTGGAATAACAAACAAGATTGAGATCCAATACCATACTAATAATGAAAACAAATGAAATAACAGAGGAGAATAGAAAGTTGGATTAAAATAAAATTTATTGTGTGTTTTAAAATATGAATTTATAGCTATTGAATAGACTGTCTAAATGGTACCATAGTTTCCTGAGTAGTTAGTGTGTCTGTTTTCTTCAATTTTCTTAAAACTGGTTTCTTGTAGACAGCTGTAGCATCCTTAATCTAGAAAAATAGCTTCATATTTTGATAGGTAGCAGAATCAGCTATTAAGCTCCTTGAAAATACAGATGCCCAGGCTTCTACCCAAGAGATTCTGATTAGGCAGGTCTAGCATGGTACATAGAAATCTGTATTTTCAACCCGAAGGCAGAGAGTTCTGAGGTGCAGTAAAGTTTGAGAACAACTTCTCTAGAATACTCTCTCAAGTTCTGGTATATGAAAGAGTCACACAATTTGTTAAAAATGCAAATATCAAGCTATAACTTTCCTTTGACTACTGTATACCTTTGTGCAAGCTGTGCAGTGCACAATCTGCACTGGTGTTTGGGTGGCCTTGCCTCACCCTCAGATATCCTGCTTTAATAGGCGCATGGTGGATTTCAGGAATGTGTGTTTTTAACAAGCACTTTACATCATTCCGATGCAAGTAATTTAAGATTCGTATTTTGAGACTCATTGATCTAGAAATGTGATTCAAAATAGGTAGATTCTATGGATGGTCTACTAATTGAGGCCATAAGCTACCTATTCAGATAAAGATCCAGACAGATTAATTTTGGTTGGCCATGCCTTCCTTACCATAGAGATCCCATGTAGCTATGCAGGCTTGTCCACTTTCAAGCTGCAGACAGACCACACTTTCCAAATATCTTCTTGTACATCTTTGCCGTAGATAAGTCACAGCATTCTTCATGCTGCTGCTTGGTCTGGAACCAAAAGCAGCATAGGGTTTTTACCTGTGAGTTGGTTGAGTAGGTTCTCTTTGGCCTTGACTCCATGGAAGACCCATTGCTGCTACACATGTGAGTATGATCCTGAAAGAGGACCAAGTGGCTTTCAATACTAAGGACAAGAAGTGAACATTGCAGGAAAGTGCGGATCTGCCACCTGACACTCATGAATTAACATGCCCGGGGGATGAGCTATAAAGTGATAATAAGAACTTTTTCTTTGTCTCCAACAAATTGTTTTTTGTCAGACACAGGTTTTGAGCCTAGAACGGCAGTTCTCAAACTGTGACTCATGAACCCCTGAGGATCTCTGAGACCATTTCAGGGCATTAGCAAGGTCAGAACTGCATCATTATAATACTAAATTGTCACATGGCTTTTTTACTGTGTTCACATTTGCACTGATGGTGTAAAAGCAATGGTGAGTAAAACAGTAGCATGAATCAAGTACTGTAGAATGAATCAAGGCTGTGGCACCAAACTGTACTATTGTTTTTTACCACCGTGACTTATGATTAAAAAATGAAGGCCAGTTTCATTTTAAAATATCCTTGGTGAAACAGTAAAAGTTATTAACTTAATTAAGCTTTGCCTCTCAAGTACATATCTATTTTACAGGAAGCAAGTTTAAAGAACTGCTGCACACACTGAAGTAGTATAGTTGTTTGAGAAAAGCACTTATATGACTTTCACTTGTGAGCTGAACTAGTTGCTTTTATATGGAACACCATTTTTTTTTTACTTGCAAGAATGATTGATAGATGAAATATCGTTATTTAGTCTTCCATATTTGACAGACATTTTTTCAAATATGCATAAACTGAGCCTGTCACTTTAAGTAAACCATTGGACAGTATTTGTTGCCAATGACAAAATTCAAGCTTTCAAGCAAAAATTAGAATTTTGGAAAACTTGTATCTGCCACCATGAGCTTGACAGCTTCCCAATACTTAAGGACTTTTCCGATGAGATTGATGGCGATATTAAAGAATGTGATTTTTAAAAATATTATATAATGCAATGTGTCAACATTTGGGAGATATGCATAATTCAGTGAGCCAGTATTTGCTGCTAGAACAATTCATGCTTTTACAAAATTTTGCACGGGGAAAGTATCTATTCAAAATGCAACACAGATCATGGATTTTTACTTAACAGAGCACTAAAAGTTTATTACTGCAGTTTCAGATTCTAAACTGCAACTGTAACTATTAAAGAAACTACAGTTTGTCAAGTTTTGATGCAATGTCCAAGAAAAATATTTACACTTATGTGAAAGGCTATTAAAATAACCCTCCTGAATTTTTTTTGGCTTACTTCAACCAAAAAAATATATCATGACACAATGCAGATATGAGAATCCATTGGTCTTCTATTAAGTGAAACATTAAAAAGATTTTCAAAACTGTAAGACAATGCCACTCTTCTCACCTGTTCTTTAAAAAAATGTGTATGTTAACATGTAATGGGTTTAGTATTGTTATTTTAAAATGAATTAACAGTGTTTTGAAAATTTTGTTTTAATTTCTAACGTGGAAAATACTCACAGATGTAACCTACATAAGCAAAAGCAGTTGGGGGCCTTTAACAATTTTTAAGAGTGTGAATGTGTTTTGAGGCCAAAATGTTTGAGAACTGTTGGCCTAAACAAACACTTACTAAAGATGTTCCACGGAATGCTCTCCCTTGAGATCCTCTACAGAAACCCAACGGGCAAAAACAAAAGGTGACATAAAGCAGGAAGAATTTGGGAGTTAAATAAGTTTAGAAATGCTGCTAGCCACAGCCCCTTTTGGAGATTCACAGTTTGCAACAGCACATTAACGGTTCAACTTGAACTTTGTTCTGCTCTCACTCTTTCTAAACTCATTTGATGGTGACAGTATCTTTCCATGGAATAAGCTTTGGGAAATATTGTTCCCTTGCCAACAATAAGTGTTACCATTTTAAGTATTTTTTAGTATGTTAGGTTAAAAAGTGGTATGTCATTATTCATTGGCTTCTAAAATCTGGAGTTTAAGGGTCAGTCATGTTTTCCTTTAGAATAGCCTCCAGACAGTAACTTCTCTACTCATGCCACCAGGGAGGTGAGGTTTGGCAACTACAAAATGTTGCACTATGTTCTGGATTTTCAGTCATATAAATTCGGTTGTTTGTTGGGCTTCAAAAGACAGGCAAACGAATGTAAACCTATGATGGTAAAAATGTGTTCATGGGTCTTACAGATTAATGGACTTGAGAAGGGGATCTTTGCTCTAGGACAGAAGGCAATTAACTCAGCTGTTAATTAATTAAAAGGTTGTGCCTTTGCTTGAAATGAATGTCCTTTTGGTAGGACCTGATTTGTTCTTTTTGAGTTAATGGTTACACAGTCATACATACTATCTGCTTTGGTTTCCTCAGAGGAATTACCCATTATCAAGACTATAGAAATAATCAGGGTCAGTTTTATCACCACATATATTTCCCCTGATAAATGATAATCCACTGGAATTCTAGTCTAGGAATTGGTTTGTCAATTGCAATTCTTTTGTTGCTAGGACAAAATTATTCTTGAAAGTAAACCTTGCTAGCAGCTGTATCTCCACTTCTATAAATCTATCCTAAGGAATAAACAGAATGCAATTTTAAAATGTATTTATAGAGATGTTCTCTGTAATGTTACTTATAATAACTCAAATTGAAAGCAACTAAAATGCTGACACGTATGGAAATAATGAAAAACAATATTATATTTACATGACGAAATGCTATACAGACATTAAAAAGTCTGGTTTTAACACTATTTAAAAATGTGGAACAATGTCCCCAAACTAATATCAGTGAATAGAGTAGGATAAAAAAAATCATGATATGTTGTTAGATTGTTTTCTAGAAAGGTTGTTCCAATTTAACTTCCCACCAGATATTTGGGCATGCTTCTTTCTCTGCACTCTTGCCAACAATGAGTATTACTTTAAATAATTTTTTCCCAATTTGATCAGGTAAAAACTATATGTCATTCTTATATTAAGGAGATATTCAACATGGAAAACAAAGAGCAGTAATTGGCATTTCCAGACAAGACTTGACTAATTGCTATCTTGTTGGCAGAACTTAGTGCTATCCTGACTATAGATGGGGTAACTCTGATTACTGACATCTGATATCTCCCAGAGCCTGGAGACTTAGAGACAGAGAAAGCATATATGCCTATCAGTCTCCTGTGTGTCAGAGGATTTGCCATTATAAAGTTATAGTAGATCATAGAATTATCTGTCAAGTGATTAAAATTGTCATTACGGTTTCCAGTTTTTATATCCTTATATCATGTATGCGGAAGATTTGCAGAATGCCTGTGGGCTTTTTGGAATCACTAAAGGGACTTGTTGCCTGTTTCCATTCCCTGCCACTCGCACAGATGTGCCAGTCATGCCTACAGAATTTTTTTGTCATAGTAACACGACAACTGGGTAGAATATTGAAGGAAATGTCAAAAATGTATCCATGTGAAAAGGATCAGAAGGCAGTGTTGTTATTCAAAAAGTTTGCTTCTGTCTCAGGCTCCCGTCTGTATGGAACAGGCTGGGAGTCTAATTTCAGCAGTGCAATTAATTCTCGGACAAGTTGAGAAAAGATGTAACTGCCACATTTGTATAAACTTGAATGTTTCTTTACTAATTCATGTACTTATTTCCTTTGCAATTTTATCGGAAATCATCTTTTGAGGGCTTTTTGTTGTTGTTGATTTTTTTTTTATTTTTTGAGTGATGAAAATGGACAAAAATGGAATTCAGCAAAATGTAAATGAATCAGAGCAAATGGGATGCAAGAATATACTGTACACATCCCAAATGGAAATAGAGATATTTGTTCTTATTTTTTTTGAGGAGAATTATAAAACTTTCCATGGTGCATCAGACATTGTGTTTCACATTCTCTCTTCCCATACTTTTTAAAAGGTAATGAAAAGCAGTTTTAAAATGTAGATGTTATTATTGTGCATTCTGACAGTAAATTATTTATTCTCATGCAGAGATTTGTCCTTGAACCCTGATAAAATCTTTCACCACCATTGTGAACTTCTTTGTTTTAATGATTTCACTTTTAATGTTTTTCCTTTTGCACTTTTCTATAGTGCGGTCTCTTATTAGAATTATGATATCCAAAATACAGTTTTTTAAAATTAATTTTAAAATTTCTATAGACTGAGTCATAGAAAATGGCTATAGCCTATTGAATAAAAGATAATAGGACAGTGACCTATGTATTATTGAGATATATTTTTGAGAATGCTATAATAGAAAAACATATACTTCTAATACAGGAAAGATTATTTTCAAATTGTATAATAGAGAGGTCACAATATTGAGATAATCAGTTAGTACTTGCTGAGGTGGGAAAGTAGAGGATAGGTCAAGGATGAAATGCATGGGTAGATTTTAATTGAACTAAAGAATGTTGAGGTTCCTTTCAATAGTTATATAGTGAATTTAAAATTTTCATGTATGTGTGTACCATTTACAACTGCATGAATATGTTCTTTAATGCCTTCACATATTTCTGGAAACTATGAATTTTAAAACTGTATTTCTCTCTAAGGTATCTAGTAATGGCATAACTCACCATAGCCAGTGGTCCTTGGAGACCAACATTGAATTTCAAACTTTAATTCAATGGAATTGCTTTAAAAAACACATTAAATTAAAATTAGTATCCTTTAGTCCATTATGTTTCTTTCTCTTGTCATATTCTAGTGACTCATTTTTGTAACTCCTGTGGTGAACAACCTTCATTTTATTAGCCTTGCAGCCACCCTGTGCAAGAAGGCAAAGTCCTCATTTTCCTTTGTCTCTGGATTCTTATATGTAAAAGGTTATTGATGATCTTTAATGTCATTTTCATCTCTAAAGTTCTATGTTTATGTCTCTTTCCTCTTTTATTCTGTATTCTTTATAGTTTTTTTTTTTAATGTGGATAAAATAAAGAAGTGTCAAGAAAGTAGTTTGAAAATTGTAATACATTATAGAAATATAAAGTATAACTATTGCTGTCCGATATCATTCTCTGTGACTGATCTTATGTTTACATAAAATTGTATTTTTCCAGGTGTGTAATATTTTAAACTTAAAAAAATTCTGCAGTGGACATAATATAGTATGTGCTAAAGAAGCACTCATGGATTGGTTTATTCTTGAGCTAGGGATTGTTTAGCCCTTGGACCAAGTGGCAGCAATCTGAAGCTCATCACCTAAATAAGTAGTTTACTTTTAGGCATTTCAAGAGGCTAAAGGGCAGAGTGATGATTACTGAACATTGAGAAAATATTCCTAGTCTTCCAGACAACCCAACAGTAGATGGTCAGTTTTGAGAACATTGTTTCTAAGAAACAGCTATAATGATTTATGAGAGGAATAGCAAGGGAAGAAAGTATGACCCATGGATTAAATTGGATCAATCTTTTCTCTCATTTGATTTGTATTTAAAATCCAACTAAAACAATGTTTTAAAAAAATAAAAATGCAAAAGCTAATTGCAAAAAAAAAGTTTCAAAGTTATTTTGTCTCTTTGCGCCTAGAGCAAACTCTTGATCTGCGTAACAATAATCCCTTTGAATGCCATTTAGATTGGAAGTGCTGATGAAACACTAATGATTTTAGAGCAAATATGTTACTCTAATTTCTTCCATCTGCTATGAATAAAAGGATATGAGTATTAAGTCTGGGAGAGTTGTAGAGAAAATAGTTTCCTAGAGAAGTTGAAGATATTTAAAATGTGTGCAGGTGTGAGGGAGGAATAATTCCCTTTTTAATTTTTTCAAATGTTTCAAAAAATGGGAGCTTTATTGTAGTTCAATAGAAATGTCAAGAATTTTTCTGCATAGTTTTGCTGACTCCAGTAGAGTGTGAAGTGACTTGACGGCCAGTTATCTAGGTTTTACTGTGACACAGGCCTGATAATTCTGAAGAAAACATTTTCTATCCATTTGTTTAGAGGTTCTAACCGGGAATAAGAGCAACCTCTGCACCCTTAAGTGTAGAATGGTTCTTTTGATTCTCTGAGGATTGTCCTCTTTTGATTCAATTCATGCACAGTACTGTGTAAGGAAAGGGGATTATACTCCCGTAGGTTCCTGGTCTACTCTACCAATCAATTTTGATACAACTAGATTTTTTTAAAAATTCTATAATCATTCATTTGAAAATCTAGAAGAAATAGTTATTACTGAGGAATGTGTACATTATCAATATTCATGTAAGAAAAGTAAAAAGAAATAATACCAATAATTGTAGAAGGAAGTGGTAGATCGTTTAAGATGTACCATTAAAAAAGGCACTGGGCCCAGATGGTTTTACAGCTAAATTAAATCTAGGCATCAAAACCAGATATTCCCTATGGCTTTCAGACAATTTAAGACTATAGAGAAAGGGAGAGGGGGCCTGAAATAATTGTATAAATCTAGAATAATCTTATATTAAAAGCCTGATATAAATAGCTCTAAAAAGATATGTTATACCAATTTCTTTTTTTTTTGGTATATAAAAGCATATAATTTAAAAAACACCAACTTTAGTCTGTTTATGAAAATATAATTAAAATGTTCAAAATAGGTTTTTTTCCCCCCAAATTATAAACTGGTTCAGAATTGGAAGTTTATCCATACCATTTATCACATCAGCAAATTCAAAGAAAAATGATATGATTTTATCAATACATGCTGTATCAGTTTCCTAGGGCTGCTGTAACAAATTAACCAAACTGGATGGCTTAACAACAGAAATTTATTCTCTCATAGTTCTGGAAGCTAGGGGTCCAAAATCAATGTATGACAGGACCATGCTTTGTCTGAAGATCCTAAGGGATGATCCTTCCCTAACTATTCCTAGCTTTAAGTAATACTGGCAGTCTTTGGCATTCCTTGGTATGTAAAGATATCACTCCAGCCTCTGTCTTTGTCATTACATGGAGTTCTCCCTTGGTGTCTGTGTCTGTATTTTCTCTTTTTATGAGGATACCAGTGCTTAGAGCCATCATGATACAGTATGACTTCATCTTAACTAATTACATCTGCAAAGACTCCATTTTAAATAAAGTGACCTGATTCCAGGTGGCCATAAATTTTGAGGCACCTTATCCAGCCCAGTACACAGGCCAAAAATAATTTTATAATATTTGTTGATAATTCTTATAACACTTCACATAAAATGACATAGAAGGAACTTAATTAAATATAATGAAGAATATTTACAAAAATCTACCCTCAATTATATTACATTAAATTACATTAAGCAGTGAAATATAAAAGCCATTCCTATTAAGACCAGGAAAAATACAGAGGGATATTTGCTGTCAACATTGTTATTTGGCCACTGCGTTGTGGGTTCTATATGATGTAATTAAGCAATAAAATCCAGCAATATAAATATATAAATAGTGGAAAAATCAAACAGTTATTTTCATTTTCATGTGATATTATATTCCTAGAAAACTTAAGACTCTGTTAGAGACTATTACTAATAAAGCATGTAAGCTGGATGGTCATAGGTAAATATATAAAATCAAAGTTTCTTTTTACCTTTGATAACCAGTTACATAGAAATGGAAAAAAAAATTCATTTGTGTAAACAAAAACCATAAAATCCTTAGTAATAAATTTAATAAGAAATAGTCATAGCATTTCCTAATATATCCTAATATTATAAAATGTCATCCTTTCTTAATATATATGTTAAGGGAATTCCAGTCAGAATGGCAATAGGTATTATTTTTCCTCTTCCTTCTAGACATTAAAAGTCAATATAAAGTTGCTGTTATTTAAACAGTGTGTTATTGGCCATGAGAAAAATTGATCAAGAGAACAGTGAAAAGAGTGAGAAACAGATCTCAATAAGTAAGAATGAGCTAAATATTTAATAAAAGTGGCTTTTCAGTTCAGTGGAAAAATGTTTGTTTATATAAAAATGACATTATAAAAGCTGTTTTTTATTTGTAAGTTATACATATTAAACTCCTGTTTTTCACCTTTAGATAAAAAAGTTCAAATGAATTAAAGATATAAATGTCAACATTAAGCAATACACATATTAGAACTAGGCATTCCTATACACTGATGAGATAAAGTTATACATAATATTTGGAAAAAGGCTAAATACATTAATTGGAAATTCACAAAAAGGAATATTTAAATAACCAATAGATATATGAAAATCTACTCAACTTCACTAGTAGTCATGGAAATAAAAATTCAAGTTATAATGAAGAATTAGAAAGTTTTTATACTTCGATAAGTGTAGAAATATCTAACAAAATTAATGGTATACCTACTTTTTGACACTGCACCTCTACTATTGGGAATCTCTAATCTTTAGTCATATAAAAATATATATTCAAGATTGCTGCATTGTTTGTAGTGGGAAAACCAAAACAAAGCAAGGCAAAAAAGTTGACCAAAAAAGAGCTCCTTAATAAGGGAATTATTGAATATATTTATAAGTATACTGTGGAATATTATGCAATGAATAAAAATAATTAACTAGATCTATTTATGATGCCCAGCCAATTCATAATGAAAGGAATGGCTCTATATACAATCTACATATATTCGTATGCAGCTAGAGAAAGTTGTAGGATAAACACTTAATTATTTCTATTTTTTGTGTCTATTTTGTTGGTTACCATGGGAAAATGGGATTAGGTATAGGGCTGGGGGAAAGTGTTTACTTATTTTATATGCAAAGATGCATACATAAATGTTCATTACAGCTTTGTTTATAATAAAGAAAAGAAGATGTAAATCTCTATATTCATAGGTAGTTGAGTATTTAAATACATCCACTTATAAGTTATACACAATAATATACACACAGAGATGCATGTACCAAATTACAAAGTTATATTGAGAATTTATGTATGATGATGTAGATTTTTAATTTATGGCATACTAAGCTATGCATGACACAAAGATCAATGTATTAGATTCCAATTATTATATAGTATGATCCAATTTTGTGGTATATTTAGGCATTAAAATTAATAGAAGTCTACGTACCTGACTGTTAGCAGTAGTTTTCTCTGAGTGATATGATAATAGATTATCTTTTATATTTTTTGTATGTTTTGAACATTTTGAAATGTGCTTGTTGTCCTTTTATCAAGAAAAATACAGTCTTTTAAAAACCTCTAGATTAAAACAAAAAAACCCACAAAAAACCAAAAAAAAACAAAGAGACATAAAAGACCGAAATGGAGATGTTTTAAAAATTAAGAGGGTAAAATGGAACAGTAAACACAGAAAAAAGTATATAGACTTAGTGAAGAAACATTACTTATTGCTATTAATAGTCTTATAGTATAGGCTGTTAGTTTGCAATGTAAGGCACATTTAGAGGCCTTTGGACGTTCTATTTTGTGACTATCGTTACTTAAATATCTGACCTTTTTGAGTTAGCTCTCCTGATATAGGCAGCTTAACATGGGATTCTTCACACACACGTTTACTTTCTCTCATTTTTTGGGGGTGGGGTTTGCACTTTTCTCCAAGGAGTAAATTACTTCATGTAGCTTGTACCCAAACATTTCTCTCTCAAGCAGCACACCTTTCTGATCAAAGGCAAATGTCATGAGTGAAGGCATGGGACTGAGCCTGATTGATATTCCTAAAATGCCTCTTTTATGTTCCAGAAGCCACATCTGCATTTTTTGGTGTAGAATGTCAGCACAAGTGCTCTATCTATGCTGAACCTGGTGCAGAGGGGGAAAAAAGCCACACTCCACTTCTTTATTTAGAGTTTGCTTTGAGAACGGCAAGCACTATTTGAAAGGTCATCCCATTTCAAGTAGCAGATGGATAGGAAAAAAAGACTCTGGCTTTTACAAATAATTTAATTGAATTCTCCTCGCCATTTCTGCAGGCAATTCAGGATATTTTTTAAAGCATTGATCCATAATTATCTTTCAGAGTGGTTAGTGTTGTTAGACTTGTAATTCTTCGTGTATAAGGGAGTAGTATAGTATTCATTTTACCTATTTAATTGTCTTTTCTTTTCCTGTGCAAAACAAATATACACAATAAAGTCAAATCACTGCTTAAAAAAAGAGAGCAAATTAAAAATTTTTTCAGATTTTTTTTACTTGAAGCTCTCCTTTCTTAGGCATGGCTGTATTTTTAAAGGCCAGCTTCTTTAGGCCTTCCTATAAGCAAATGATAATCTGCATCTATGTAGCCTACTTTTGATAGCTTCTGGGCACAAGAACCCCAGAGGAGGGTCACAAACTATGAATTGCAAAATTATCATTTTATTTGAATGTAAAATGCTGACATCTAAGAATGTATTGTACCTATGGTTATATTTTTCTTGTCTTTTGTTTTTGTTTTTTGTTTTTGTAATCTAACTGCGCTATTCTGACTGGGGTAATAAGATTACCAGGTAAAATTCAGGATGTCCAGTTAAATTTAAATTTCAGATAAACAATGCATACTTCTTTAGTGTAAGTATGACCCATGTAATAGACTGGAGAGTCACCTCAGAATAGAATATTCTATTTAAATAAAATTGTGCAATATAAAATAGGAAAAGTGGATAAGACAGATATAGACAATAATGAATAATTATAAATGAACACTTGTGTCAAGATTTATCCAGGTCAAGACATAGTATTTCTAGCGTCTAACAGTCTCCTGAAAACCTTCCTGATCTTAATTATCTAACCACATTAGACATAGTCACTGCCTTGTCCTTTGCAATAATCATTTCTTTACAATTTTATCATCACTGTACAGACTTATAATTACTATCAGTTTTGTATATTTTAAATTTTATATGAATGGAATCATACTGTATATATCTATAAAGTTAAAATATTAATAATTCAATACAATTTGGAGGCAAATATTACTGGTCTCTTCATCAAATGACGAAATAGGTTACCCTATTAAGCTTGAGTGTACTTGGGCTTTTTATGTAGCAAAGACTGAAGGGTAGTCATTTAAAATGTTTAAAAGAAATCTTAATGAGTTCACTGATTCAACAGTGCTATAAATATTCGTACTTTTTAATATTCTCCCCTCAAAATGTTTGTTCTCCTGAGCCACATTGATTTTCCAGAAGGTGGGGCCAATCCGGTGACATTTTCACTGAGTTTCTGTTTCACCGTTATCAGTGGAGTAAATCACATCGCCAACCTGTCTCAGGTCATAATGTTCAGCCACAAATGGATAAAGAGCCTTTTGATTTATTATTCATGTAGATAACAATACTCAGAATGAACATTTCCTTTTATATCATAAATTTTATTTGGTGACATTTAAAAAATGTTTTTCAGAGCTCAGCCTTCTGATCCTTGGACTCCCTCTTTCGTTGTGTTAATGGCACCATATTTTGTTTTCTCATTTCTCCTTTATCTTAATGCTGAAGATGGCACATTTTCTAAGTTGCTTTGAAGAACAACCATCACAAGAGAAAAATAATAAACAGCAATTTCAAACAGATTTCTGAATGTTCTAGGAAATAGACAATTTTGCATGGCAAGCAATTGAACTCAGAGATGATTTATTATTCATTTAATTGTGGTGAATATTCATGGATTGCATGTTAAATTAGAATTATTGAGATTTTCATTTACCCTAAAGAAGTTTGGGGAGTTGTGTCTTAAAAATTTGAATTTACTGAAATTCACTTTTTAAGAGACAAGCAGAAGTTTTTCTATCTAAAAGGAACCTTAAAAGTGATCTGGTTAAATCCTCTAGATACTGTATACAAAAAACATTCAATGTCTGTAAAAACTGGACTGATATAGAAATTTTGTACACGGGCATATTGTTATAGAACCATGATTTGTTTTCTATTTTCCTTCCTTCCCTTTCTCTCTTTCTTCCTCACTTTTTTTTCTTCTTTTGAAACAGCAGGATGTTTAAAGAAAATCTTGCCCCAAATCTCAAAATCTTGCCCCAAATGGAATTACTCTGTTTGTCTAAAGAGTGCCATACCTTCCTTATCTTCACTCTACCACATGGACGCCCCAGAGTACTAAGGCAAAGCCCTTGGTTTTCCATGGTCACAGTTTTAAAACTGAATAGAGCTGAATAATTTATTTATCAAGGACATTATATTCCAGATACTCTTCTAAACATTTTACAAATAGTAACTCATTTAATCTTCAAAACAGCCTTGATATGGTTATTATTATTACCCTTGTTTTATAGATGAGGAAAGTGAGGCACACAGAAGTTAAATAAGTTACTCAAGATCGCACAGCTATTTAATGGCAGAGCCTGGACAGTTTTGTTCCAGAGTCTCTGTTCTTATCCAGAATGCTTTTCAGTCTCTACTTAGCAGCAATAACACCAGCAGCAGCAGCAGCTACAGCAGTGATGCTCAACTCTTGCTGGCAGTTAGACCCTGTGCTAGGAACTTTACATGTATTGTTATAGATGATGCTTCAGAAACAACCAATGAGGTAACAGTATTATCCCAAGTTTGCAGATGCAAGAATTGAGGAAAAAGAAATTGTGTGGCATTCCTTTGAGAAGCGAGGCCAAGATTTGAACTTCACAGTTTGACTTCAGAGCCAATGCTCTTAACCACTTGTTTCATAGGCTTCTATAGAAATGAAAACATTTGTTTTTTTTTCAAAGAGTTATGATGCTTTTCATTGTTTTTCATGTTGTGTTTACACTGACTAACACTGACAAGATAATTTTTATATTCTCAGAAGCATACCCATTAGCTTTATCAAGACAGGTCCCAGAGAAAATTAAGTTTCTTAATATTTCCTACCCATGTCCTTATGGTCCTCAGATTTCCCTTCTTTTCCTTCCCAAATTAGCCTGCTCAATTTCCTCAGTACTCTTTGCAGCTCTGCTAAGTAGTGCCATCAAGTAATTATACTTATCTGACAATGATGAATGGCTCCCATCCTAGGTCAGTCTATCTATATTTTCACTTAATCATCCTGGATATATAAAGTTTTTATCTTGTTTGATGATTTCAGTGCTGAAAATGTTTGACCCTATTGCGGACTAATAGTAGAGGACCGTTCTCTCCATTCAGTGCTGGTCTAGCTAAAGAACTGTGCATCCAGAACAGCTATAGCTAGTGTGCAATCATAAGATGATTCTTATAGTGGAAGCAGTGAGAAGCATGGTGGCCTAAAATCTAGTACTTATGGGTAAATGAGTTATGCTATTCATTAAGCTGTGTTGTGCTTTGGCTCTTTATCAACTGTGCAGAAAGTTTGCAGGGCTAGGTCAAGTGAAGAGTCTTGGCTGCCATGTGACCTCCAGTACTGGCAGAGTAGAAGGGAATGCTGTGTTAACTTTATAATAATGTATTTCTTTTAGGAAAGTATTCTTAGAACTTAATATGCCTCTTTCAATTCTCTCTTAATATTTACTCATGACTTTAGCCTCTTGAGTTAAATCTTGGGTAAACAGAGTGATTTCCAGAGATTAGTGCATACAAAAATACCTATTTCGGCAAATCAGAACATGGAAATTTTGCTTCTACTAGCCTCCAATCCAGATAAAAATATTTCAAAATGTGATCTTTTATTCCTCCCCCAAGAAAAATAGCAGTACACAAAATTAAAATAGGCCATGGTTTGACCCGTTTAAAAAGAATTCTTACAGTTTGAAAAATATGCCCATTTTATAAAAGTATAACTTATTAAGTTTGTATTTACTCACAAAGGAATGAGTTAGGAGGATTTGCACCTTACCTGAGATATATGAAATTAAATTGATGTCTGGACAGTAGCCTCTCGTATAACTGCTCCAAATTTCCTAAAAAACATTCAAGAAGGGTGTGTGTGTGTGTGTGTGTGTGTGTGTGTGTGTGTGAATAAACACACACACATAAGTATTTACAAGAACCTATACTATGTTGACTATAAGAATACTACCCAAAACTAGTCTTTAAGGTCAACCTATTCTAGATTCCTGTAGAGGATTCTATTAGCTAGAAGTTTGGTGGAACTAGAATGAACAATTTCAACCGACGGTTCCCTTATACAATGGCTGCAAGGAAGAAAGACCTTTAATCTTTGACTGTCATCTTTCCATTTGTCCTGAAACATACAAAAGTTAGCAAAAATTTCTACACAACATAAGTACTTTTTTTAAAGCACCATATTAATGAAGAATTTTTTTCTATATTCATGTGGAGAATGAAAATAGTGCTTGGTCAAAGAGATGGTCATGTATTAGTTTTCTATGGATGCTGTAATAAATTACCCCAAACATTGTGGCTCAAGACAATACATTTATTATTTTAAAGTTCTGTTGGTCAGAAGTCTGAAATAGTTATCACTGGGATGAAATCAAGGTATCAGCCAAGCTGAATTTTTTTCTGAAGTCTCTAAGGGACAATTTTTCCTTGCCTTTTCAAGCTTCTAGAAGTTGCCAGGATTCCTTGGCTGTGGCCTTCTTCCATATTCAAAGTCAGCAATGGCCGGTTGAGTCTTTCTCATATTGCATCACTCTGATTCTCCTATCTCTTTCTTTTCATATTTAAGGACTCTTATGATAACATTAGGCCCACCTATGTAATAGAGGATAATCTCCCTATTTAAGATTATATGATTAGCAACTTAAATTCCATCTGCTACCTTAATTGTCCCTTGCTATGTAACCTAATATATTTACATATTTTAGGGATTAGTCTATAGACATCTTGGTGGATTATTCTGCCTACTACATGGGGCAGTGATATTTTTGGAAGTATAATTGCCAATATCTGTCATAGTTAAAGCATAATAGCTATGTTGAAGGTAAAGGGGGCCCTGGAATTATTTTTCGTATTCAGATTGGACATAGATCTAAGCCCTGGTGCTAAGAAGAGATCCTTTGTCAACTCAAGGAGCTCCATTAGATGGAAAACCTACAAGAGGCTGGGGATTAGGATAGAAATTCTGCAAAAAGTTTATGATCTACCTACAAGGTATTCAAGTGAGACAACTGTCATCTCTTTCTTGGCAAACACTGACTCTTCCTTGATAAAATAGATATTTAAAAAAATATCATGATGGACAAGAAAAAGGGAATAATATCTTAGAGACTCAGAATAAAAGTTGACCACTTAGGATGATTAGCCCCAGGAATATGAAAAAATCTGTAGAAGTTTAGCATTCTCAATAAACTTAGGAAACAGAAAGAGAAGTGAGAGAATAATTTTAGACTAAAAGAAAGTAGGAAAGGTTGAAAAAGTAGACCCATTAGTCAAGAAAACATATTAAGGAAATCAGAATATCATAAAAGAATTAAAATTTGCTTTATAAGCTGTAAAGAAATCAGCATTAAATAATCAATAGAAGTAAAATTGACAAGTTCTGTCAAAATGAAGAAAAAGACAATAAAAATTAAATTAATGAAATGGAAAAGATTAAAAATATAGAAGACAGAGATCATAGATTTAAACACTAGAACCAATCTAAGAATTATAGATGTTCTAGAGGTAGAAATAATTGGAACATAAGTAGTAATCAAAGATTAAAATAATAAAATAAAAACAAAAACAAAAACTCAGTATGCCAGTTGAAATGACTTTCCATTGTCCATGAAGCATTGATGAAAAGAGTTCCATACCATTACAACTTGGCAATTTCTTTTTAAAATTACAGAATAAAGAAAAAAAATTCTTCAAGCACACAGGCAGAGAAAACAGTTTACCTTACAAACAAGCAAATTTCAGGCTGGCCTTTTTTTCTCTGTCACACTATATAATATGAGCTATTGCTATAAAATCTACAAAATTCACTTGGAACAGGTTGGGAGAGTATAAGCAAGAATGGCAAATATAGTCATCTTTCATTTGTAAAAGTAAGAGAAAGATATTCTGAAATATGTAAGAGAAAAGAAAATTACACGTCTTTACTAAAGAAATGGCTTAAGGATGCAGCTCAGGTCATTGCTGCTCAAAAGTAAAGTTTAGTGTCCAGTAAAATTGTCATTCTCTGGAAACTAGTTAGGAGTGCATATTCTCAGGTCTACTCCACATCTCCTGAAGCAAAATCTCTGGGGGATGAAATGAAGCAATCTGTGTGTTAATGGTCTTTCTAGGAGATTCTTACATACATTAAAATTTAGGTAACTTAGAACCAAATTTAAAAATTTAGTAACAGAGAATTAAATGATATTAACAGACTGACCATTAATAATGAAGCCAATTAAACAGAGTGAGATTTAAATAATTCTAACTAATTATAACACTGAATGCAAATGTAAAAATACACTGTTGAAGGATAAAATATGTAATATAAAATCATACTTTATTTATTTAATAAATAAATTTATTCTCCTTTTCAGCTGAAAAGCAAATTCTAACTATGAGTTATTGAGAAGAGGTATACCTAAATCAAAGTGACTCATCAAGATTAAACAAAAAAATGAATTAACAAAACTTATCAGGCAAAAACACAATAAAAAATAATCTTAATAATGTTAAACAAAATAGAATCAAAGACATAAATATATTAAATGGGATCAATTGGTTATATTTTCTTTAAAGTAGTTAGACTTCTCAATGAAGATAAGATAGTCTTGAATTTTCATTGACATAGTAACAGACTCAATATACATTAAACAAAGGCTGTTAGAAATTAAAGAAAAAAATGATAGAAATAGAATTGTTTTATGAGATTTTAACACACTTTTATTGAGCTTTCATGGGTCAGATAAACACTGTACATAGAGTGTTTTAATAATATAATAAAGTCAATTTATTAAATATTTATTGAACTTTCTTCTCTAGAAATAAAAAGCACTTTTCTTTTAAAGAACCATGAAGTATTTAGAAAAAAATTGACTGGATATTATACATCAAAGAAAACCATATTAAATTATAAAAGGTAAAATGTTTATAGGCTACATGTTCTGCCTACAATGAAAGAAAACAAGAAACTAATAAAAAAAGTTTAAATGTGAAGCTCAACAGCTTGGAAAACAGCAATACCAACAACAAAGACTAAAAACTTATCCTAAAGAATTCTGCAAAGAAGAAATAAACCAGTACTATTTAAAAAGATATAATTATCTCTTACAAACATCTTAGAAACCCAACTATAAAACCATTAAAACTGATAGATTCAGTAAGGTATATGATTCCATTAAAGTTATCAATAGATTTCTTGTACATCTATAAGAACCACAAAACTACAGAATTCACAACTAAACTAAAATGAACTACATGCTAACTATCTAAAAATGTTGAGTCCTACCAAACAATTTAAAAGAAAACCTAAATAAATGAGAGAGAACTACCATGTTGCCTAGTGGGAAGATACAATATGTTTTAAATCTATCACAATTAAAATCCCAACAGGATTTCTAAAGAGGCCTTCAAAGCATATTCTAGATTTTGAATACTTTAGAATAGTTTTAAAAATGCATGGAGAAGATTTATTTTAAAGGAAGAGCTATGTTGGGGTATTTGCCTACTAAAAAATTAAAACATATACATAGTGTGATAAAACTACATACCAGACAAATACATCATTGACTAGAATAAGGAGTACAAAAACAGATCCATGTGTACATAAAATTGGACTTATTAATAAGAGTGAAATATTTAATTAGTAGGGGAAAAGAGGGCATTAAGCGAATGGGACAATTGGCTCTCCACTTATGAAAAAATATTAGACATGTTACCACAGACAGACACACTGCAGCTCTAGTTATGCTGGAGAACACAACAGGTTTTTAGAAAAAGTTCAAACACATTAGAAGAAAACGTAAGAGAGAATGTATGTATGACTTTGGGATGGGAAGAACTTTTTACATAAGACATAATACACAGATACCATAAAAGAAAAAGATTGATAGATTTGATCTTGTGAGAGTGAAAAAACTCTACACAATGGACACCATGGCAGCCAGTCAGGATTTTTATAAGTATTTTAGTTCTCCTCTTTGTGGGAACATAGAATGGTTACACTTCCTCGCCCTCTTGAATTTATGCAAGGCCATATGAAATGTAAACCAAAGTGATGTATGTTGACTGGGCAAAAGTACTAAAAGCTAGTACATGATTCACCCTGTTCCCCTTTCGCACCTGCCAGAATGATAAGTACATAGTGAAGGTCACCAACTTATGTCCTTGAGTCAGAATAAAAGGGGCCCTTGTTAATCTAGGAAATGGACATATGTCATGAGTCAGGGAATAAAGCTTTGTATTTTTTTAAGCCACTAATGTTTTGGGGGTTATTTTGCAGCATTACCAAACTCATCATGACTGATGCAGACACCATAACAAAGTTAAAACATAAGGAATACTGATTTCTGCTTCCCATATAACTGAGTAAACTCTCACAGATCACGACTATAAACTCTGGCCAAAGTACAGGGAAAAAAAAAAGACTACTTGAAGGGTCTTTGGGGTGAACAAAGGTAAGTCAATTCTGAAAAAGAGTATTAGCCTGTGTTAAATTTCCCACCCTGTGGTCAAGCTGTTATACTCAGTGCTACATAAGGTATCTGAAACTCCAATAGGAAACTCAGAGTCTTTCTAGCTGGAAGAACCAGAGGACAGTTTGGGGTGACAATAGCTACAGGGGAGTGAGGAAGAATCTCAGAAAGGAGAGAGTCAAAAAAGGGAACCACAAATTCTTAATATAAATTTTGCTCAAATCTCTGCCTGACACGTACATACAGAGGGCAAACTACAAGCAGCCAGTGAATTTGAAGGTGGATCAATACAGATATTCTCTACAAAGAGCAGAGAAGAGATTTAAAAAGATCCAACCAGAGTTTCAGTGTCCTATGGAATAATAGCAAACATTTTAACATACAGGTGTCCCAGAAGGAAAGATAGAGAATGGGGCATAATTTTTAAAAACAAATTATGGCCCCAAACTTTTAAAATTTATCAAAAGTGATGTATTTGCATATTCACAGTGTAGAAGCACATCATAACCTGCTGAAAATCCAAGACACAACCTCGAAAGCAGTCAGAGAAAACCAACATAGTATATACAAAGGAACTACATTTTGAAATATGGCCAACCTTTCTTTAAAAACTATAAAAGCTAGAAGATAATGGAACAATATTTCTAATGTGCTGGAAGGAAAAGAATCCATCAATCTAGAATTCTATAGCCAATGAAACAGTTTAGAAGCAAAATAAAGGGGCTTTCAGATAAAGAAAAACTGAGGAAATTTTATGCTAGCAAACCAACCTACAGTACAGGAAATACTAAAGGACAGTCTTCAGGATTAAAAGAAATAATAGAAACTTGGTTCCTCATGTAAGAATGAATAGCATTAGACATCATAATGAAGTAAATATAAAAGCTCATTTCCTCCCTATTAATTTCTTTTAAATACACATGTCTGTTTAAGTAAAGGTAGTAACATTGTCTATGAGATTTATTATACATGTAGATGCCATTCAAATGACAACTTAAATGGGAAAGTTTTTAAATAGGCCATACAATTACAAGCTTTCTATATTTTATGTGAAATAATGTAATATTAACTCCAAGTTGTTTGTGAAAAGAAAGGTTAGGTGGAATTTCAGGCAATCTGTGTGACTGATAGTGCTGGTCCCTGGAATGAAGGAGAAAGAGTGTGTGCAGAATGGAACTTTGCAGATCCTTACTAGCCCACATGGTAGGCAGGTAGAAACCACCATTTTCTGTATAGACTCTACATCAAGCAATCTCCTGAGTAAAGGCAACTTGGCTTTGACCATCCTTCACACTGAGTATTGTAGGACAGTTTCTAAGACATAGCATGGCATCTTTCTCCTGTTCATTTTCATTCTATAAGTAACAGAAGATAGCAAGTCTAGAAAAAAGAAGAGGATGATATTTATCATTTTTTCTTTTGCCATACTACAGACTTATTGGGACATTTAAAAAATCGATATGAATGTAAAAGATGTAACAGTTATTTCCACTAAGGTTGCTTTGGTGATCTAGTGTGTTCCTTGAGCTAGATTCAGTAAGCTAACTGAGTATTAGAAAAGAAGTCCAGAGTGCATGAATAAATTTGTTAATGGGCCGTCCAGCCTTTTTAGATGCCCTGGGACAGGGCCCTAGAGCTTGGAGAGCAGAATATTGCCTAAGAGGTAGGGCAGACTGAGGGGAAGCCAAGGAGGGACGGAGATTACAGTTCACACAATCTGATGGAAGACAACACGTGGAGCAGAAAGAATATTAAACAGAGTTTACAAGTCCTACTTCTGAATGTCCACGTCATATCTTGTTGTGTGATCTTGAGCCAGCGTGTCAGGCTGAAAAATATTGCCTAAAAAAGTATCCATGTCAAATTTTTGGAAGATGTAAATGTGACCTTATATGGATAAAGGGTCCCAGATGTGATTAAGTTAAGGATCTAGAGATGAGGAACTCATCCTGGATTAACCCAGGGAGTCCTAAATGCTATAATAAGGATTCTTATAAGAGAAGGGCAGAGTTAGCTTTGAGACACACAGAAGAAGAGGAGGTGATGTGACATTGCTCACACTAGAGTTATGTGGCCTCAAGCCATGGAATACTAGCAACAACCAGAAGGTAGAAGAGGCAAGGAATGGAATTCCTTCTAGAGTTTCTGGAGGGAGCAGGGCTATCCAACAGCAAGGTGCCCTCATCTGTAAAATAGGGTCATACTAGCTACTGTGTAGTGTTTTTGCCAGGATTAAATGAGTAAATGTGTAAAAATAGAAAAAAAAAAATAAAAGAAGCAAGCAAAGAGCAAAAAATGAGAAACATGCTACAAAAAATATATAGGTACCCCTTGTTTGATGTAATTCATAACTGATGATCAGATTTCACCTAACAATGGTTTCCAGGAGTCAATTTTCCATTATTTAAAATAAGAAAAATGGTAATATATTATATGTCAACCCAATCTCCCAACCAATTTCCCAAAATGTAGGTAAAACACAGGAAAATGACAATAGTTGGACAATAAGCTATTAAGATTTAAAATACTTAAAAAAATTTTATCCCTTCTGTACTAACAATATGGTTGTTAAAAAAACAACTGCTTTGTATGCAGTAATTTTTCTCACTTGCTTTGCTTCCTTCTCTATAATTATCTTCAATATTTTCTCAATTCTTTTGTGACTCTTAACAATAATCAAAAAGAAAAGCTAAATGTGAATGGCACTGTGGAAATGTTCACAGTTCAAGCTCCCAGTGGTAGAGTGTGGTTCACACTGATGCTATGATGGCCTTTTAGTATCAGCAATGTCTGAAATGCATATCTTTTGTGCTGACATTCAGCATGCTTTTCAAAATATCTACATATGATTCTAGCATTCTATTGAATGTATTTAAAAAGTATCTCAAGAATTTTCCTGTATATCATTTTGTCGAAATTTTTATATTGAGCTTTGGTTTATACATCTAAATTTTTAATATATGAACATTGGCAAAAAATGTATATTATGAAATTTGGATTTTAAAAACCAACAGGCATTTTACTAGGAAAATGTTAATCATGGCAATGTTCTGCAGGCTATGCCTATATTTGTAGAATGTTTAATAGCAGAGAATTAATATGAAATATACAAAGAGCTAATATAAATAATTGGAAATAAAAACGAATAGAAAAATGGGTAGGATTCTGAATAAACATAAATTGGAGAAGTATAGAAATGGCCAATTAATGAAGTGCAACCTAAAAAGTAATCAGGAAATGTAAATTAAAATGATCATAATATAACTTTTACATCCATCCAATGGGTAAAATAAAATTTTAAGTCTGGTAATACTAAGGGATGATATGGTTGTGGAGCAATGGGGATTCTCATTTATGGGGTAAACTAGTATAGCTGCTGTGGAATATAATGTGGCATCACCCAGAAAAGTTGAAGATGTGTGCATCTCCCAGGACCCATGTGTCCAAAGAGATTTCTATAAGATATTTACAATAGCATATTTTTTCATTAATCAGAAAAATATAAACATCAATGGCTAATGAATAAATATAATGAAATATTTGTACAAGAGATGACTTTTGAAAAGCAAAAAGAATGAATGAGAACAACATATGTTAACAGATACATCTCAAAAATATTATGGAGTAAGAAAATTTAAAAGACAAATGGAGAAGAATGCAATATGATATTATTACATAAAAATCTAAAACATGAAATAAATATCATTTCAACTACTTAGCAAGTGTTAAATATAATGATACTACTAGTTAGACTTGGAGATTATGGCTGCATTTTTATGTTACAAATAAAAGTTTGCAGATAGATTATTTTAGGACCAAATACGGGCTTTCATGTTACATATGAATATGTAAGTCCTAAAGAGAGAAAACAATAAATATTTATCATGTCACTAATATGTGTGAGACAGAAAGAGTTTGGTGGAAGAGCAGAAAAAACAAATGGTAAATCTTACTCTTAAAAAGAAAGCATTATCTCTCTCCATTACAGACAGCTGTCATGCATAGGCTAGAGCAGTTCTTTAGGCAGAATGAGGGACACTGGGAAATGGTAATTCTTTTGCAACTTAGGGTCATCTATTTACTACTGCTTCTACCCCAACTCTGGGCTTTCCTGTAGATAACTGACTCATGTGTACAACTTGCAGCAGGAAGGGCAGAATAAAGTCCTCAACACTGTTAAAGTCTTGATTTTTAAAAAAATTAATTTCGATTACAGATGACATACAATATTATATTAGTTTCAGGTGTACAACATAGTGATTAGACAGTTATGTAACTTATGAAGTGATCACCTCAATAAGTCTAGTACCTATCTGACACCATACATAGTTATTACAATGTTACTTACTATATTTCCTATTCTATACTTTATGTTCTTTTTTTATATTTTAATATTTTTTTTCAGTTATAGTTGGCATACAATATTATATTAGTTACAGGTGTACAACATAGAGATTAGAAATTTATATATCTTAAAAGTATCACCGTGATAAATCCAGCATACATCTGACACCATATATTCCACTCAGCACAATACCCTCTAGATTCATAAATGTTGCAGCAGATGGCAAGATTTCGTTCTTTTTTATGGCTGAGTAATATTCCATTGTATATATGTACCACCTCTCCTTTATCCATTTATCCATTGATGGACATCTAAGTTGCCTCCATTGCTGGGCTATTGTAAATAATTTTGCAATGAACATATAGATTCACATGTCCCTTAGAAATAGTGTTTTGGGTTTGTTTGGATAAATACCCAGACGTAGGATTACTAGGTCCTTCTTTGTCTCTTGTTACAGCCTTTGTTTTAAAATATATTTTGTCTGGTATAAGTATTGCTATCCTAGCTTTCTTTTTTTTTCATTTTCATGAAATATCTTTTTTTCATCCCTTTACTTTCAGTCTGTATGTGTCTTTCGATCTGAAGTGAGTCTTTTGTAGGCAGTATATGTAACAGGTTTGTTTTCTTATCCATTCAGCCACTCTATGTCTTTTGTTGGGAACATTTACTCCATTTATATTGAAAGTAATTGTGACAGGTAGTTATTACCATTTTATTACTCATATTTTTGTTCTTTTTTCTTTTTTTTTTCTCTATGAAGTCCCTCTAAAATTTCTTGTAGCGCTGGTTTAGTGTTGATGTACTCCTTTATGGTTTTTTTTTTGTTATTGTTTTTGTTTTGTTTTGTTTTGTTTTTGGTCTCAGAAGCTCTCTATCTGTACTTCAATTCTAAATGATAGCTTTGCTGGATAGAGTAGTCTCAGTTGTAGAGTCTTGCTTTTCATCACTTTGAATATTATAGGAAAATTCTCCTATAAACACGGCCAGTCATGTTGTAGGGCTGACGCTTGCTAATTTTGCATACTATTAAAGAGTGGTGTATAACATACTTTGCAATTCTGCAATAGATCTATGTTTTCTTTTACTTTTTGTGCCCAGTATATTAGCCTATATGTAACATGTAGTTGCTACATGAAACTAGAATTGTGTTCCAAGAGTGACAAAAGATTTAACAAATGTGAGCATTTCTGGGAAACATGGCAGAGTGAGAGACAGTCTCAGATCTTTCCCCTTGAAACAACAATAAGCTGTGACAGATATGTAGTTATAAGACTATCTAAAATTGAACCAAAAAAAAAAAAAAACCCACCCAAACTGTGCACTAGCACATCTGAGTGTGGGATCTGTGCATAAGAGCTACCACAGGTCAGAACCCTGGGTGTCGGGTAGTGGATTGGGAGAAATAAAGAAGCTGCCTCTCTTTAAATAAATAAATTTATTTATTTATTTTTTATAAAAAGAAGAAACTGCCTCTCGTAGCCTCTGGAGCTCACTGCAGGAGGAGGGGGAGGGGTGAAGGTGAGGTGACCTCCCTGAACAGCCCTGCCTGGGAGTGCTGTGAACTCCACGGGGTCACCAGCAGGTCCCAGTCATCAGAGCAGAAAGCAGAGAAGCAGGACGGGACCACAGAGAAACAACAGTTGACTTTTATTGGCTCCAGTTGCAAAACCGAGATTAAGCTGCAGGCCCTTACCCCCAACCCAGACAGTCCCTCCCCTCATACTCTCCAAGACCAAATGCTGCAGAGCCCCAGTGGAATCTGAGCAAACATTGGCAAGACTGATGCTGACACTGACAGGGACTGAAACAGGGTAGCAAGGGTGATTAAATAGCTATGAGAAAAATTTTAAAAAAGGCATTATTTAGGCATTATTTATAAAGCAGGGATCCAAGAGGCTTAGATGGCACCTACTGGAAAGCAAAAGAAAGTGCCTTCTTTGCAGCAGGTTAAAGAGAAACCTTTATATAATAAGTCTTCTTTCTGGAAAAACAGCAGAATACACTTACCTTCATTAATGCCCAGGTGGAGAAATAGTCCATTAAATACCAAGGTGTTTAGTCATAAAATAGTCCATGAACAACCAAGGTGACAAGGCATCTCAGAAAGAAAGAGAAAAATCTCCAGAAAATAAGTTTACAGTCATAGAAATATATGACTTCAATGACAGAGAATTCAGTATGGTACTTCTGAAAAAACTTAGGGAGTTCTGAAACGAGTCATATCAACAATTTCAGGAACTGGAAAAACAACTAGATGAGAAGAGCAAGGAGACTGAAACCCTCAAAAAAGAAAACAATAGATCTTCTGGAGATAAAAAAAACAAAAAAACAAAAAAACAAAAAACAAAAACAAATACTGCAAGAGTTGAAAAATGAAATAGCAAGCTTGGGAAATAGAGTCAACCAAATGGAGGAAAGGATCAATGATATCAAAGACAGAAATCTAGAAATAAATCAGAGGAAGAAGAGAGAAACCAAAGAACAAAAAATAATGAAAGAGAAATACAAGAACTAGTTGATGCCATAGGAGAGAAAACATAAAAATAATGGGCACTATTGGAGGTGAAGAAAAGGAGCAGGGACTAGAAAGCATTTTCAGACTAAAAGTGGATGACAATTTCCCAAATCTAAGGAATAAGCTGGAACTTGGATTTCAAGAAGTCAACAGAACACCCAATTATCTCAACCCAAAAAAGCCTTCACCAAGACACATTGTATTAAACTTATCAAAAATCAACAACAAAAATATATTCACAGGGCAGCCAGAGATAAGAAAACAGTAACTTATAAAGAAAAACCCATTAGATTATCATTAGACTTCTCAGCACAGACCTTACAAGCCAGAAAGGAATGGAATAAAATATTTAAATCAATAAGTGAAAGGAACTACCAGCCAAGAATAATGTATCCAGCTAAGCTCTCTGTTAGATAAGAAGGAGAAATTAAGAACTTTCATGATATACAAAAATTGAAGGGATTCTCTGAGGCCTGCACAACAGGACATACTGAAAGGGGTCAGCTCACCTAAAACAAAATGACAAAAAGAAATATACATAATTAGGAGTAAAGTGACTCTCAGGCAATTATAAGCTTAAATAATAAGAAGAGAATTGCGATAGCAAGATATTAATGAACATTCAGCATACATAGGGACAAATTGAGGTAACAATAACTGAAAAGGGGAGGATTCAAAGATCGAAATTTGCAAAAGGGGGTGGAGATAAGGCACACACAGAAGAAAAGGACAATTATCCTTTTCATATTTGTAATGGTAACCACACACCAACGATTCAGAACTGAAGTATATAACATAAAACAAGAAAAACCAGAGGGAAATCCCACAAAAGCCAACCAAAATAAAGAAAACGGAAACACGAGGACAAGGAAGCAATGGAAATGCTGAGCTACCAGAACACGAAAGATAAAATGGCTATAAGAAGACCTCATATTTCAATAATCACCCTAAATGTAAATGGACCAAACTCATCAATAAAAAGGCACAGGGTGACAGAATGGATCAAAAAAAACCCCAAAAAACAAACAAAAAAAACAACCACATGCTGGCTCCAGGAGACATATCTCAGTTCCAAAGACATAGACAAAGTGAAAGGGTGGAAAATAACATTTCAAGCAAATGGCGTTCAGAGAAAAGTGGGAGTAGTCATACTAATATCCGACAAAATAGACTTCAACATAAAGAAGGTAAAGAAAGAACTGAGGGACACTTCATAACAATACAGGGAATCATGCACCAAGAACACATAACACATTAATATCTATACTCTCAATCAGGGAACCCCGAAATATGTAAAGCAATTGCTAACAGAACGAAAGACAGAAACAGACCAAAACACTATTGTAATTGGAGACCTAAATACCCCACTGTCGGATATGGACAGATCATCCAAAAAGAAAATCAATAAGGAAATAACATCGTTAAATGACACATTAGACCAACTAGACATAATTGATGATACAGAGCCTTCCATTCCAAACAGTTACTTAAACATTCTTCTCTAGTGCACATGGAATATTCTCAAGAATTGACCACACAGTGGAACACAGAGATAGCCTCAACAAATATAAGAGGGTTGAAGTCATACCAACCACATTCTCTGATCATAATGCTTTGAAATTAGAGATCAGCTGCGAAAAGAAATCAGGAAGAACCACAAATACATGGAGATTAGACAACATGCCACTGAAGAATAACTGGGTCCGGGAAGAAACAAAAAGAGAGATCAAGAGATACAGAGAAACGAATAATAATGATAGTACAACATATCAAAACTTTTGGGACATGGCAAAAGCGGTCCCAAGGAAAAGAGGAAAGTTCATATCATTACAGGCCTGTCTCCAAAAACAAGAATGAGCCAAAATAAACAACCTAATGCTTCATCTTAAAAAGCTAGAAAAGGAAGAACAAATGAAGCCTCAAGTCAGCAGAAGGAAAGATATCATCAAAATTAAAGCAGAAATAAATGAAATTGAAAACAAAACAAAAAGTAGAAAAAATAAATACAACAAAGAGCTGGTTCTTTGAGAAGATTAATAAAATTGACAAAACCCTATCTAGACTCACTAAAGAAAAAAGAGAAAGGGCACAAATAAACAAAATCAGGGATGAAAGAGGGGAAATTACAACTGACATCACGGAAATACAAAGGATTGTGCAAGAATACTATAAAAAAGTATATAATATCAAATTTAATAACATAGAAGGAATGGACCAGTACTTAGAAAAATACAATCTTCCTAGACTGAATCAAGAAGGTCCGGAAAATATAAATGGACTGATCAGCAGTAATGAAATTGAAATGATCATCAAACCCCTACCAAAAAGTAAAAGTCCAGAACCAGATGGCTTCACTAGTGAATTCTACCAAACATTCAAAGAAGATTTATTACCTATTCTCCTCAAAGTCTTCCAAAAAATCCAAGAGGTGGCAATACTTCCCAACTCATTTTATGAGACCAATATTACTCTGATACCAAAACCTGGTAAGGATAACACACAAAAAGAAAGCTATAGATTAATATCTGTCATGAACCTAGATGCAAAAATCCTAAATAAGTTACTAGCGAACCTAATACAGCAACATGTTAAAAAGATTATATGCCGCAATCAAGTGGGCTTCATCCTGGGGGCACAGAGATGGTTCAACACATGCAAATCAATTAATGTGATACACCACATAAACAAATTAAAAAATAAGAATCACATGATCATATCAACAGATACAGAAAAACGCTTCAACAAGATACAGCATCCATTTATGACCAAAACACTTAACAAAATTGGTATAGAAGGAAAGTACCTTAACATAATAAAGGCCATATATAACAAAACTTCAGCCAATATTATATTAATGATGAAAATCTAAAAACCTTCCCTCTAAGATCAGGAACAAGGCAAAGCTGTCCGCTATTGTCACTGTTATTCGATATAACATTGGAGGTCCTTGCAAGTGCAATCAGACAGAGAAAGATATAAAAGGCATCCAAATAGGAAATGAAGAAGTCAAACTGTCACTATTTGCTGATGACATGATTCTCTATATAGAAAACCCTAAAGACTCCACATAAATACTACTATAAACAATAAGCAAATACAGTAAAGTTTCTGGATACAAAATCAATGTTCAAAAACCCATAGCATTCCTATACTCTAATAATGAAGTGTCAGAAAAAGAAGTAAAAAAAAAATTCCTTTTGCAATTGCACCAAAAAGAATAAAATACCTAAGAATAGATTTAATGAAACATGTGAAGGATTTATATAATGAAAACTACAAGACCCTATTAAAAGAAATCAAAGAGGATACAAAGAAATGGAAAGATATCCCATGTTCTTGGATTGGAAGAATCCAAGAACAAAAAAAAAAATCAAATTTCTATGGAAGCACAAAAGACCTCGAATTGCCAAATCCATCCTGAGAAAAAAGAATGAGGCTGGAGGCATTACTCTGCCCAACTTCAAATTATACTACAAAGTGACAGTAATCAAAACAGCATGGTATTGGCAGAAAATCAGACACATGGACCAGTGGAACAGAATCGAGATTCCAGAAGTAAATCCATATTTATATGGGCAAATAATTTTCAACAAAAAGCCAAAACCATACAGTAGAGAAAGGAAAGTCTCCTCAATTAATGGTGCTGGGAAAACTGGAAAGCCACCTGCAAAAGAATGAAACTAGATTGTCTATTGCCACACACCCAAATTGACTCAAAATGAATTAAGGACCTGAATATATGACCTGAAACAATAAAATACATAGAAGAAAACATAGGAATTAAACTCAAGAACCTTGAATTTAAAGTGGATTTATGGATTTGACCTCAAAGGCAAGGGAGGAAAAGAAAAAAATAAATGAATGAGACTACATCAAAATGACAAGCTTTTACTCAACAAAGAAACCATCAACCAGGTAAAGAGACAACCATTCGAATGGGAAAATATATTTGCAAGCAACGCCTTCAGTAAGGGTCTAATATCCAAAATATATAAGAATTCATACAATTCAATAACAACAAAAAAACAAACGATCCAATCAAAAAATGGGCATAAGAGCTGAACAGACACTTCTCCCTAGAGGACATACAAATGGCCAACAAATACTTGAAAAGATGCTCAAAGTCACTAGCTATTAGGGAAATACAAATTAAAACCACAATGAGACACCATCTCACACCTTTTAGAACAGCTATAATCAACACGAGTAATAAATGTGGGAGTGGATGTGGAGAAAAAGGAAGCCTCATACACTGCTGGTGGGACTGCAAATTGGTACAGCCACTATGAAAAACAGTATGGAGATTCCTCAAAAAACTAAGAATTGATCTGCTATATGATCCAACAATCCTTCTGCTGGGTATTTACCCCAAAGATTTGAAAACTCATATCTGAAAAGATATTTGCACACCGATGTTCATAGCAGCATTATTCACAGTGGCCAGGACAGCAACCGAAGTGTCCTATGATAGATGACTGTCTAAAGAAGCTGTGCTACACATATACAATGGACTATTACTCAGCCATAAGAAGAGATGAAATACTGCCATTTGTGACAACATGGATGGCCCTCGAGATAATCATGCTAAACGAAATCAGCCAGATAGAAAAAATTGAAAATCACATGATATCACTTATATGTGGGATATAAACCAAAAAGCAAGAAATGAACAGGATAAACAGATGCTCATGGACATGGACAATGGACCAGTTGTTACTAGAGGGTAGGGGGATAAGGGGGAGGTTGATGAGATAAAAGGGGTCAAATATATGTGGGTAGGGGGAGGGTGAAGTGGGTAAAGGGTTTAAATATATGGTATCTGAAGGAAACTGGACTTTGCCTGGTAAACACACAATAGAATATATAGATGTCAAATTATAATGTATACCTGAAAATTACATAATTGTATTAAACAATGTTATCCCAATAAACTTAATAAAAAATTAAATTAAAAAAAGATTTAGCAAATGTGATTTTATATGCCAAAAAATGTACCTTGTTGGCTCTTATAATAAGTGTCCTTGAAGGGAAATATAGTTAATTTGCATCTGACTTAGGTTTTCTCTAAACAACTAAAAATAAAAAAAAAAGAAGAAGAAAAAGAGGCAAAAATTAGCATAAGACAGTTTTATCTGTTTGGATGGTGTTAATGGGTTCTTGTTGGGATACTTGTAATAGTGACACCTCCTGGTTCCCTATTGCCTTTGCAGCATATGAATAGGAACATGCAGGGATTGGTCATGACTAAAACCTATTTTGTCTCCAAAGTATCTTCAAATGAGGTTGTTTGCCTTTTCTCATCTTACCTGTTATGTATGCAATTGAAGATAGCAGCCATGTTAAGTTGTTGAGTAACTCATTTTGGTTATGCTTTTTAAGTGACACATTTTTGTTTGTCTTGAGACTTCCATTCTTATGCTAATGGACTATAAGCTTCATAATGAGACTGCTTTGAACTTGTTCATCTCTGTGCCCTAGCCTGGTAGTGTTCAACAAAAACAAAGTAACAAATAAGGAAAAATGAACCTAAATAGTCATCTTATCCATCTATCCATCATTCTATCCATCCACATATCCATTCATCCATTCACGTATTCATTCATCTATTCATCCACCCATTTACCCACTTACCCACCCATCCATCCCTCCATATCTCAAGATTTCTTTTTTTCTCAAAGTTTCTGCTAACACAAATTATTAGATTTTGTTTCCTTGCTTTAGAAAGTGATCATTTAAATTCTTTACCACTGAGGGATTGTCAAATACACCTGGTAAAAATAAACATGTTAAAATACACATGGTAAAAATAAATCGAAGGTATAGTTATAACCTACTAATGTGCAGGTGAATTGATAAATTTAAGGAAAGGAAACAATCTATGTAAATACAGAACCATTTAGAAACGTCTTAGCAAACTTGTAAGGGAACATCTAGTCTCCCTCTCCCTGTTCCCATCCTTAGCCCTTATTCACATTTGCTCCTCTTGAGCATATATAATATATGATAAGTTGAGAGAAACCTTTACTTTTTTTGAGGTGATCTTTGGAGAATGATATAACTAACATCTTATCTGTACTTTAAACCCTAGCTAGGTATTGTATTTTGACTTCAACATAAAATCAATAAGTAAACATAATCTTAAACATTCTTAAATATATAGCATCCCTCACTTTTGAAAAGGAACACCACTTAATTTTAACTTATTTGAGACTTTCTTCTGAGAGTTCAGTTAGCTTTGGGTTCACCTTTATTAAAATGTGTAGCTAAAAGAAGCTAAAAATGGTACAAAGAAAGTTGATTTCAACCCAGATGCATTTGGAAGCAAGTGTCTTTGCCAGATGCTATTGATGAGCACAGGTCGGATTCTATCACAGAGACAGATATGGTTCATTGTAAAAGAGTATAAACTGCTGCTTAGGTATAAGGCAGGGGTCCCCAACCCTTGGGCTGTAGACCAGTACCTGGCCGTAGCCAGTTAGGAAGTAGGCCACACAACAGGAGATGAGTAGTGGGTGAGCAAGCGAAGCTTCATCTGTATTTGCGGCTGCTCCCCTGTGCTAGCATCACCACCTCAGCTCCACCTCAGATCATCAGGCATTAAATTCTCAAAGAAAACTGGTCTCTGGTGCCTAAATGGTTGGGGATGGCTGGTATAAGGTACAACCAATATGTAATTATCTCTGGTGAAGGGCTAGGTGTGGTGATTCTGCTGTAAGCAAGTAAGTTAGATCATGTGAAATTTTCACATAATCTCCAGACTTCACTGTAAACTGTTGTACCCAATTGATTTTCATAGCTTTTGAAAAAAAATTATGGGATAATTTTAGCTTTTCCTCTTTCCTCATCTGGTATCTTCTTTTCTTTTGGCAGAGAGACTAGCTGTTAATCAGATACCCAAGAACATGGGAAAAGGATATGAATGGGAAGCTTGGGTAATTTATTTGATAAATATTATCTGTCATTCATGTGTACTGTATAGCAGTGGGTGGTCAAATAAATAGGATCATTTGTAAAGTTCAGATATTGGTGATGGTAGCATTTTAATTTTCATGGACAGTGATTGTAGTGCATTAAGGACTTCTGCTACTAGACACATTGAACTGTCTGATAAGAGTATTCAACTCCTTTCATGAGGAACTATAAAATTAGATAAAATGTACGAGGCAACTATTTTCAGGAATTGACTGACGAGCAATGCGGTACTTCAATCATTGAGAGAAGGTAAACACTTGGGGTTGGCCTTGCATTCACCTTGGTTTTCTGCCTAGAGGTGCATTCATTGGACCAGAGAGTAAGGAGGAGGAGCTAAGCATTGGGTGGCAGTTTTAATGAATTGAGGAGGTAGAGTTTGTAGTTTGAGATTATGAGGTTGCTAGAATTAGCAGAGTAGTGTACTGAAGAAAAGAAAGATGCATAGGAGAGGAGACTGCATGATGTTTCCTTTGTGGGTCATTGTCTGAAGACTTGATATGCATAAGCAGGGCAATACTCTTGAGGCCTAGTGGAGAGTGGCCACAGTGGGGTCAAGAGCCAGACAAAGGGACCAGAGCTGGGACATATTAGAATTGTGAGCCAGCCTGAGAGGAGAGACTTCACTGAGCACCTGGGCATTCGATTGAAATTCCAGAAGGGCCGGCTATAGGAGTGGGAACCATGCTCTAGAGTAAAGCCATGTTTCTGGACTAAAGACAGACTCAAAATAGACCATCCCTAATAAGGAAAAGATGAAGAGAATCCCTTAATAATAAAATTGCCTGCCACGGTAAAATTCAGTACCCTATAAGGCAGACAATACAATATGGATTCCCTAAATATATCAGGGTCCAGTATATAATAAAAACTACTAGACATTTGAAGAAGCAGACCCATTAAGGAGAAAAAAAAAACAATCAATAGAAACAGACCCTGAAATAACTCAAATGTAAAGATTTTAAAAGAGCAATGATTAATATGTTCAAGGACTTCTAAAACATAAAATAGATGACATAAAATGAATTCAAAGATGGGAAGTCTCAAATAAATATAAGGTATAAAAAAGAACTAAGTCAATATTTTATAACTGCAAAGAATAATTTCTGAAATCAAAAATTCACTGAATTGCCTTTACAGCAGTTTGGAGACTACAGAAAGATTTCATAAATATTAAGACAGATTAATAGAAATTATACAATTTGAAGAACAGAAAAAAAAGATAGAAAAATGTAAACAAAGCTTTAGTGACCTGTGAGACAAAAGTAAGCAGTCTAATATTGTATATTTAGAGTCTCAAACAGGAGAGAGAGAATGAGGCGGAAAAAAAAATACTTAAAGAAATGTGACAAATCAAATTTCCCTAAATATAGTGAAAAACATTAACCTATAAGTTTAATATATTTATCAAATCAAAGCAAGATAAATACAAAGAAAACCATATCTAGGCATTTCATAGTCAAACTTTAGACTACAAAGATAAAAGCTGTCAGAAGAGGTGAAAAGCATGAATACAGGAAACAATAGCAAGAATTATTCTAGACATCTAGACATAAACTACAAGCCAGAAGACAGTGGAATGAAGAGAGAAATGCAGGAAGAAAAAAATGTCACCCTAAATTTCTATATCCAGTCAATATAGATTATTTAAAAAATGAACATTAAATAAAAATGTGTTTAGATAAACAAGATTTAAGAAAACATACTACCAACTGACCTGCACTATATGAAATGCTAAAGGAAATTCTTCAGGTAAAAGAAAGTGATGCCAAATGGAAACTTGGATCAATAGGAAGGAATTAGAAATAGTAAATATGTAGACTAATATATGTTTTAAGAACTTTTATTTTATTTTTTCTTAAATTTTTAAAGGATAACTTAACAGTTTAAAAGGATAACATTGTACTGTGGAATTTATGATGTACATAAAAGTAAATTACATGACAGCAATAGCAGAATTGACAAGGGAATAGTAAATGGAATGATACTATTATAAGAGCCTTTATTTTACATGAAATGGTATAATAATTTAGGTAGACTCTGATAAGGATTCACATTAATAGTTTTAGAGCAAATACATATATCTGAACATGTATGCACACGTGTGCACACATATGCACACACACATTACAAAGAGATATTATTTAAGAGCCAACAGAGTTAATAAAATGGAATCTAAAAAAATATTCATCTTAACGGAAAGGAGAAAGGCAATCAGAGATAGGGGAAAAAATAGATGCCACAAATACTAAATAAATATCGAGATGGTAAATTCAAAACCCAACCATATTATATTAAATGTTAATGGACTTAATAGCACAATTAAAGCTCAGAGATTGTCAGTATGAATTATATAAGACCTAACTAACTATATGCTGACTACACCATATGCACTTTAAATATGAAGACACAAAGAGTTGAAAGTAAAAGGAATGAAAAATATACGCCATGCAAACACTAATTTTTAGAAAATCAATGTGGTTGTATTAACTAAACAAAATAGCTTTCAAGATAGGTGGGTTTACCAAAGAGGGACATTTTATAATGATAAAGAGATCATTTCATAAAGGGCACATAATGATAATAACAATAATAATAACAACAATAATAATAATAACAATAATGAATGTTTATACAACTAATACCAAAGCCTCAAAATACAGGAAACCATGGTAGGTTTTTCCCCTCAGACATTATATTATTTAAAGTGTAAATACACATATATATATTTACAATGAACTCCCTATATAGCCACCACCTGCAGTCTACTATTAATATCCTACTATGCTTGCTTTATCATTTCTCTGCCTATCTTTCTCTCCTTCTTTCTGTCCATTAATTCGTCAGTGCAGCAGTTTTAAAGATGCTCTGTGAAGGTCCAGGGAGTGTGTTTTGGAGGAGGGCAGTGCTCTGGAATTGCTGCCCATTTGACCAGAGAATTTATGTTTTTGTCTGTTACTCTATTTTATATGTTGGATTTCTGTTTATATTTTACATGTTGGTATAGTTTTGTGGCTGAAAGAAAAATTTTGTCAGCTTTCATTCAAAGGCATTATGAGAAGAATCGATCCTCCCAATTTAGTTTAGCATAATCCAAAAATTAGACACTATGTTCCTTGATAACTCTGAGTGGGTATATCCTATTTGGGTGGCTTTTTTAAGGACAGTGACCATTCTTTATTTTGAATTTCCTTCAGGTCCAGGCCTGTAGCAGGCAGTCAGTATATTTTATATGATGCTTATTCTGAAGATAGTTTTGTATTTTGTGGACCTACCTATGGGAATATGGCACAAATTGGACTGTTCTCCCCTGGCTCTTGGCTATGTTAATGAACTAATAATGGGACTGTTTTACTTCCAGAATCCCCAAAGTCCATTTATTAATTGGAGTAAGGGTATGAATTCCTCATTTTAATCCAGCTTTTACTATATGATATCCCCCAACTCAGAAATACCAACACTGAAGTGATGCTTGCTTTTATGTTAAACAAAAAGTTTGAAGAGATCTTTAGCATATAAGAGCTAACATCAAAAATGATCTAAATGCCAAGACTTATCTTTCTTTTGAACCCATCTTTAAAAAAGGAAAGTCCTTGATAGCTCATTTCACATTTTCTGAAGTTCTATTTCCACTGGTCACATTCTTTAGGAGGGCCCTATATATACTGTGTAACCAGTAATGGAAAATCGTCTATATGAGATGTGCTCAGAAGACTTGATGAGCTTGAGAAATTGCTTTATCTTTGGGGACACAGTGGATGATATTTTTGTCCCCACTCCACAGAAAAGAGAAGAGGCACTGAAAAATTAGGAAGGTTGTCTTAAGTCCCCAATAAAATAGAATGAGAATTTTAGGTATTTGCGGAAAGTGCCTCATTCATTCCATTACTACCTCAGAAATCTGAGCAGCATGTGTCTACACTGAGTTTTCTACTCTTGGAAGCCTTACTTTTTCCTTATCAAGAATGCATTTCAGTTAGAAGAATTATGGTCTCCCTCTCATCATATCCCAAAATTAAGTCTAGCTGGATTAAGGCAATAAATATATAAAATGAATTATCAGAAAACTAAAATAGAAATAAGTATTTATTCAAGTACAGTGATAGAGGACCTGATAAACTTAAAGGCAAAATGAAAGGCTCATAAAGGAATATTAGATTTTACTTCATTAAAAGTTAAAACTTAAGTTTGTCAATAACAAAAACCAAAATGGAGTTAAGTATGTGCAGCAAATATGATGGACAAGTGCCTAGGAATCTTAAAAATACCAAGAGCTCATACAATTCAGTAACAATGCATGATTGCAATAGTTCAATGATAAGTTCTCTTCTTGCTCCTATTTCATCAGTCCTACCTCTGAGCCCCAGCAGGGACCTGACCTTACATTCCATTGCATTTCCTGGTTAGGGCTCTCTAGCTCTTAAATGCAGTCTTTAATGATGTTTCTATGAGCAATAAAAACTTGGAATTTTCCAGCAATGCTGTTCTGTGCCATTTATTAGACATTAGTGTTTCATACTCATCTTTTATTAGAGAAATGGTAGTTTTATTTCTAGAAAGAAAATGACATATTTCATTTTTTGACATCCCATCTTCTGTGGCAAATTGAATGCTTAAAGTGTGTGTGTGTGTGTGTGTGTGTGTGTGTGTGTGTGTGTGTGGAAGGACATAGGGTAGTGGGGAGTAATACACAAAATGATGGTGGGCTGGTCTGCTCTAGCATTTTCTGATCTTCTGGAAGCAGAAAAATGAGTGTGATGACCTGAGGGAGCTTATGACAAAGTGAGCATATGTTCTGAGCCAGGTTTCAATAAATCACATTGAACAGGATTCTCATTGCTACTCCTGTGTCCATTTATAAGGGTAGGCACTTATAAGCCATGCTTACATTCTGCTAGCAACCACCCTCTTAATGGGTAGGTCTTGCTCCATTGTACAGCACCAAAAAAAAATATATGTAAGCATTCATTCACTCACTTATTCATAATAGCTATTCAGGGAGAACCTAATTTGTTCTGTAAATACACAAAGAAAAATTCTCAAGAAGTTTCAAATCTTAGCAGTTGTAGATATACACAAATAAGTGTAAGGTCAAAAAGGGTTAAATGTCATAAGAAACTTGAACAGAAATATATAATTAAAAATATAGTAAACCGAGACTTCTGGCCCAACAAAGATGGTGTAGACTCATTTCTCCCTCTTCCTCCTGCTAAGCACAACTGTAAACTCTGGAAATGAAGCAAGAGACAACTAAATGAGAACCCTGAAAGGTGATAAGAAGAACGTGAGCTGGCTTGAGACCCCAGGATTAGAACAGCATAATAGAAGGATGACTAGAATCCTCCCTCTCAAAAGAAGAAGCCACCCAGACCATGGGTTTCCCAACTCCCAACCCAGTAACAGGAGGAAACCCAGGGAGACTGAATCTTTCCCTGATTAAATGGGAATCTCTCTGGCAACATCAGACAAATTTGATGCCACAAACAAGGAAGTTGGGAAAAGCTTCACCAAAAGTAATTGGCCAGAGGAAGTGCTCTACTTCCCCACTGAGCCCGAGACTCTCCTTTCCAACAAGAGGTACTGAGACTGGCAGGCAGAACAGCAAGAGAGACCCATGTACTGCAAATGAACTAATCCAGGAAGGCAGTTTTTCTCTGCAGTCCTCAGATGCTTCTCACTTCCCCAGTGACATTGCAGCAGGCAGGCAGAACCATCAAAGGGATGCAGCCACAATAAGTGGCCCATTCTAGGAAGTCTTTTTGTCCTCATGTGCCTAAAATGTTTCTCTTTCCCAAAGACACTGAGGCAGCTGGGGACATTGATGGGAAGTTATTACCACATCCTTCTCCTACCAAGAGATGCCTGAGGCCCAGTCTGGGGACCCTCTTCTACCCCCTCAGGCAGTGGGATGGATGAAAGGACTAGTGGGAATCCCAGTAATACCAAGTAAATCAGGCAGACCATAATAACCTCTCAAAGACTGTGGAAATTAGAGTGCCATTGGAACCATAGCCCATAAAAGTAGCCAAAATCTATATGATAAATTTAGCAGAGTGACTGCCTGCTAAAATAAAATATTTAATTTGAACCCAGAGTCTCCTAACATAATAGACAAAATATACAGGATATAATTTAAAAATCACCCATCATACTAAGAACTAAGAAAATCACAAATTAAATGAGAAAAAGCAATCAACTGACACCAACTCCAAGATGAATGAATGTTAGAATTATCTCACAAGCATTCAAAAGCAACTATCATGTAAATAGTTTACCAATAAATTACAAATTCTTCGGTTATAAATACAAATAGGAAATCTCAGAAAATAAAATTTATGAAACAGAACAAAATAGAAATTAAAGAATTGAAAATGACAACAACAATAAAAAACATTGCTGGATATTCTTAAGAGAAGACCAGAGATGAGAGATGATGAAATTATTGAACATGGGAAAAGAATAGTAAAATCTATCCAATGTGAATAATAGATATAAAATAGACTGAAAAATTTGAATAGTGCTTCAAGGTCCTCTGAACAATAACAAAAGATCCAACATTTATAATACTGGAGTCCCAGAAGAAGAGCAGAATGATAATGGCTGAAATCTTCCCTAAATCTGGTGAAACACACAAACTTATAGATCCAAGAAACTAAATGAACCCCAACTATGGTAAACCCAAAGAAGTCCATGCCAAGATATATCATAATTAAACTTTAGAAAATAAAATCCAAAGAGGAAAATTTCTTGAAAGCAGTCGGAAATGATAGGTTACTTATAGAGGAATACTAATTCAAATGACAACAGATTTCTCATCTCATACAATGGAGACCAGAAGGAAGTGCCACAATATTTTTTTAAGTACTGAAAGATCTGTCAACTGTGAATACTGTATCTGGCAAAACTATTCTTTAGGAATGAAAAGGAACTAAAAATGTTCTTGGATGAAGGAAAACTAAAAGAAGTTGTTGTTAGCTGACCTACTCTTAATGATTGGCTAAAGGAAGTTCTTCAAACAGAAAGGAAAAAAGTAAAAAATGAAATATTGTAGAATGTGGAAGGAAGAAAGAACAATGGAAAGAGATTTATGGATATGTACAATAAACTATTCTTTTTTTTATGAGTTTTATAAATCGTATTTAATGATTAAAGCAAAAATTATAACACCATCTGATACTCAAGTCAATGATATTTAAAAGTACAAAAGGTAAAGGGACTTAAATGGAAGTAAAGTTTCCACACTTCATTCAAAGTAGTAAAATGTCGATCATGGTAAATTGTAATGTCACATATTAGATTATAATATCTATATCGACCACTGTCAAAAACTATATGAAGAAGTGCATCCAAAGCCACTGTAAATCAAAATAAAACCCTAAAAAAAATGTTCAAGTAATCCAGTGGAAGGCAAGAAAAGAGAAACAAGATTGAGAGCCAGAGGAAAGAAATAGAAAACAAATAATAATATGGTAGACTAAAGTGCTAACATATCAATATGATTTTAAATGAAAATCATCTAAATTACCTATCAAAAGATAGAGGTTGGTAGAGTGGATAAAAGAACACAATCCAAATATAGGCTGTCTGTGAGAAACTAACTTCGAAGTCATTGTTTAGATATGTTGAAAGTAAAAGGATAGAAGAAGATACACTGTATAAATACTAAATTTTTTTCAAAAAGTAGGAGTGACTATATTAATATGCCATACAAGTAGACTTCAGAGCAAAGAAAAAACCTAGAGTCAAGGAGACATCATATAATGATAAAAGCATCAATCCACCAAAAAGACGTAAGGATCTTAAATGTATATGCACCAAATAATAGAGACTTAAAGTACATAAAACAAAAACTAACAGGAGAAAAGAGAAATTGACAGTTCTAATTGGAGACTCTAATGCCTCCTCTCAACAAGAGATAGAATTACTTTGCAGAAAATATAGGAGATCGGAGCATCATAATCCATCAACAGTAAGTAATTGACATATATAGAACAGTTCATTCAATAATAGCAGAATGCACATTTTTTCTAAGCATCTGTGCAACATTCACCAAAAGAGATCATCTCTTGGTCTACAGAAACCCTTAAAGTTTCAGAACTTGAAATTATGCAGAATATGTTCTCTGACTATAATAGACATCAGTTATAAATAGACAACAGAAAAAGCTCTAAACATGAAAATTAAGCAACCTGTTTGTCTACATTATTCACAGGTCATAAAGGAAATTTAAAAAACACATAAAACTGAATGAAAATAAAAATATATGTAGGCTACAGCTAAAGCAATACTGAGAAGGAACTTTTTATGCCACTAAGTACTATTAGAAATGAGGAAATGTCCCAAATTAATAACTTAAGTTTCCACCTCAAGCAAGTAGAAAAAGAAAAGAAAAATAAACCAAAAACATTCCAACATGGGAAATAATAAAGGCAAAAGCAGAAATTAATGAAATTTAAAATGAAGAAAATGAAGCAAAAAGCTGGTTATTCTAAAAAATGAAGAAGATTGATAAATGACTACCAAGTCTGACAATAACAAAGTTACTGATATCTGGAATAAAATATGGGATAGAAATACAGATTCTGAAGTCCTTTAAAGATAATAAAGATATAGTATGAAGAATTTCATATTCATATATTCAACTACTTAGCAGAAATGGACCCATTTTTCAAAAACTGTAAACTACTTAAATTCAGCAAGGATAAAATGGACAGCCTGTATACCCCTATAGTTATTCAAGAAATTGAATTAGTACTTAAAAATCTCCTAAAAACAAACTCTTCAGGGCCACATGATTGCACTAGAGAAGTCTACTAAATGTTTAAAGAAGAAGTAACACCAATTTTACATAATCTCTTCCAGAAAATAGGAGAGGCATGGACACTTTTCACTCATTTTATGAGGCTTGTATTATTCTGATACCAAAACAAGACAGTGACAATTAAAAGAACGAATGAATGAACGAACAAAAGAAAGAAAATTACAGTCCTCTATCTCTTGTGAACTTTGACACAGAAACACTCAACAAAATATTAGCTAAAGGAATCCAACAGTGTGTAAAAAGAATTTTGTACCATAACATAATGGGATTTATTCTAGATATGCAGGGATGTGGTAACAAAGGCACAACATAAAGGACTCTTGTGATGGAACTGCCAAATATCTCGATTGTGGTGGTGGACACACGAACAACACAAGTTATACAAATCAGAACTTGGTGTACACACATACATGCACTAAAATGAGTGCAAGTAAAACTGGGATTCTGGGGATCTCTGAATATGATTGGTGTATTGTATCAGTGTCAATACCCTGGTTGTGCTGTTGCACTATGGTTTTGCAAAGTGTTACCAGTAGGGGAAACTAGGTAAAGTATACACAAGTTCTCTCTGCATCATTTCTTACAATCACATGTGAATCTGCAATTATTGCAATAGTGATTTGAATTAAAATTATAGATGTAAAACATTTAAAAATTATATATATATATATCACTTTTGAGCACTTACTATATGCTATGCACTGTTCTAATGACTTTATATCCATAACTCTGTTTAATACTGAAAAGAACCTCATCAGGTAGGCAGCAATATTATCCCCAATTTCTAATGAGGAATCCGAGATAAAGTGAGATTAAGCAACCAATCCAAGGTCACAAGCCTAGTAAGTGGCAAAACCTGGATTAGAACCCAAGATATTCGTTCCAGCATTCACGGCCCTGACTAATAGGCTGTTCTCTCTCTTTACCTATAGATTTCTTATAGCTGAGGGCATTAGGAAGGACTGTATGGAGAAAATGACATTTTTAGCTTTCTTAAAGGGGGATTATGGTTTAATATATATGTATATTATTAATTGTACCATAAACAGGCAGAACTTAATACGTATTTGTTGAATAAGTAAGTGACTTACCTTCTTTAAATCTAGTTGATTCCTTCAGTCATTATCTGCCAGTAGCCCAGTGTTTGCAAATCGAGAAAATGAAGGACCTAGGGCAATGAGCTCATTTTACTTTATTGCAGCAATTTATTGCAGTTGACTTTCTCTCAACTGAGGTCAGTGTTCCCAGAGGGGATCTATGGGCATTCTGTGCAGGACAGTTCTTTATTTTGTAAAGATAACACACTGCAATACTTTTAGCAACATTTAATATGTCCTGCAAATGTCAGTATTGCCCCCAATTACTGGGACACCGAAGAAACTTTACCAGCCTATTCATTTCCTAGTTCCCACTAAGCACCCCGGGTCAAGAACCTGTGTATTTTCTCTCTGGTTATCAGAGCTTAAAGAACGGTGGGATTCATATGATTTAAGAGGAACATTCCATCTTGCCTCTTGGCATGGCTGCATGCACATAACAGAAAGAAATAAAACTTTCTTGCCTTTGCAGTGACTCTAACTTTGAGTTTGAATTGGTCTAAATTGTTCATTTTTCTTTTTTGTTCTGGTCGTTCTTTTTGATGGGCGTAAAGAAATTTCTCTTTTCAGAGAAATGCTGCTGAACACATACCGTATAGTTTAGCCCAAACCAATCTCTTTCAATCTCAATAGAAAGAAAAATATCTGAAAGGGAAAAGTATTAATGGATTATTTTTCTGAACATTAAAAATCTCTTGGAAGGGCAATTTTCTCTCGTTGACTGGCAGAAAAATAGCGGCATTAATTATGTTGCCTTGTTAAATCTGAAAGAATGTGGTGAGCATTGGAAACCTTTCTAATTGCCTTTGTGGGATGGCGTCTAGGGGATCAGAAGCCATCTCCATCAGAGGAATGCTGAGACAGCTATGCGCCCCCCCCCCACCCCCCCACCGAGACACTGGGTCTGGATGTGCTCAGAGGAGACAGTTGTCAGCTGGAGCCAATGAGACTTTTGGGGAAAACTTACAAAGAAACAAGGGCTGGGTAAAGGCAGAAATTCCACTTCAGGTTTTGAGCACTAGCCAAGATTTTTTTCTTTTCTGGGGGAGAGAGGGGAAGGAGGTAAATTTGAATAGAGTTGCAGAGCTGTCTGGATTTATCTGGGTGCAGAATTGTTCGCACTTGTCTTGGCCCGTGGTGGCAGATAAGCTATCCAGCTGTGGGAACAGAGAGAACAAATCTGGCCCCCAGTAATATAGTTCTTTGAAAAGAACCCAGTCAGTGCATGAGTCCTGCATGGAAAAACAAAACAAACAATGACTTGCATACAAAATGAAAACACAATGTTGCACTCCCATAAATCTAGTTCCAGAATCGGAATTTCAGGTAAACACTTGGCCACAGAAGTGTAGAAGGATGCCATTCGGGGTGAAAACGGGTTCAGAGGCCTAGTTTTGTACCCTGCTTGAATTTCAGATGAGATAAAACCAGCAGCTCTGCTAAGTTGCAGTGCAAAAGCTTACATGACTTCTTGAGAAAAGCAATTTATTTTAGATTATAGCACAGCGGCTATCATTTAAACTGCTAGGGATTGTAATTGAACTCAGAACCAACCTTCTCTGTGAACACAAGGTACAGTAATACATTTACCCAGGCCATTTTAAGTAATATGGATGTCAGGCCTTCAAGACAGATGGGCATGGTAGCCCAAACATCGAATCACTAGTATCTTGCCAACCTTCCAACAAGAAGCCCCATTCAAAAATACTTTCTGGGAAATGTACCTCACTGGGAACTCGAATGTGCACTTGCTATCCATTTTGGGGGGATATTAATATGAAACGGCTAGGTGGCAGCAATATAGAGGAAATGAGAGAATGTACAATTAGCACTAGGGAACGTTTATTATATTTCTTACGTCTTTATCTAGAGTCATGAAGGAGCTTGCAGGGGGATTGTGTGTAGGGAGAATCCAGGATAAAGAAAAGAATCCCTTTTGATACAGGATGATCTTTGATTTGATAATGAAGAGGGTGTGCTTACCCTCCAAACCCTAGAATGTCATCCTGTCATTAAGTCCTAATGAAAGCTTAATTGTTCTGTTGGGAAAAAAATGGTACGTTTCATTTCCGTACACTGCATTCGCTCCCTCCTTGTTATAAATAAATCCAGTTATATGAAGTTCACTCTTCCTCCAGAGTTGTCCAGAGACTCAGAAGAAAACGTTTTATTCAGGCTCAATTATTTATTTTTATTTTTAGTGAAAAAGCTTGTTATAATGCACTTACTCTTTTTTATAACTTTCTTTTTTTATTTTTTATTTTTTTTTATGAAAGCAATTACCTGCACATAGTTTACAAATCATGTAGTTTATAATGGAACACTTATAATGGAAAGTAACAGTTTCCAATTTCACCCTTCCCTCTTCATATTGTACTCCCTAAATGCAGCCTCTGTAACTCATTTCTTGTTTTATCTCCATATAGCTGGTTAATATTTTATCCATTTTATACATTATCTACTGATTTTCTTCTAAGAAAGAAGAATTTAGCTTACACTCATCTTTTCACATTCTCCCACTGTAACATGACATTATTCTCGACTTCTTTTGGTCTTGTCACTTCTAAATCATATTTAAACCTCCCCTTATTGATCTATCAATCTAGTCAGTATCTCTTACCTTGTCGCTATAGATGAGATATGACCTTTTTTCTTTTTACGATTCTTTCTATTCTCAGTCAGCTATAGCATTATTTTTGCATTGTCAAGTTTAATTTACATTTGCTCTGTAACCAGAGTGGTCTGTCTTTGTGATTTTTACAAAGTTGAAAATAATGAAAAGGATTTGCATAATTAGAACTTTACTAAATTATTTACTGCAAACCCAAGTGGTTTCTATGGTTACAGTGTCACAACTCCTGTGATACACAAAGGGGATTGTGCCTTGAGTCAGGTTCAAATGGATTCTCTCTCTTTGTCATTTTGTCAGTCATTCCACCTTTTAGTGTGTATAATATATATTTCGAGTCTTTCTTATAAAGTTATTTATACTTTTTTTTAAACCAGAATTTCTGATGTCCTCCTACCTTTCCAAAGTGTGTGCCTCAATCTATCTTCAAGTTTTTTAAAGCTCATGATTGCTCTCTCTGTTCTATTGGTCCTCCCTCTTTCTTGTAGATCCTCATTTTGCTCACATTTCAATGGGTTGCTCCTTATACCTAATGGATAAGAGTAGCTTGTGATTCCCCACCGCCCTCTAGAGTTGGGTTCACTGGTTCATGGGCCCAATGGGCTTTCTCTTTTTGACTTAGCTTTAAATTTTGCTAGTAACTTTCCAAGAAAGGGTGAATGGGAGGTGAAATCTGAGTCCTTGCCAGTTTATAATTTTTCAGTTTGCTCTCAAACATGATTGATAGTTTGGGAATAGACTTTGGATTGAATCATTTTCAGTACTGTTTTTTAGCAACCAATATTGCTGCTGATAAATTTGATGTTACTGTGGTCCTTACTTTTTTATAAACTACCTCCTTATTTGTCTTTTTTAGTAGACTATTAGGAATTTTCTTTTAACCTCGGTTTTCTAACACCTCACAGTTTATTGTCCTTGGAACTGAGTAGATTCCTATACTTAAAGATTCATGTCTCCCTTTATCTCTGCGAAATTTTCTAATGTAATTTCTTTGATAATCAACTCCACTCCAGTTTTCTGTTTCTCATTCTGAAACTCTTATTAGTCTACACATAGACCTCTTGTATTAATCATCTACGTATCTTATTTTTTCACATATGTTGTATGTTTATTATATCTAGGAGATTTCTCTAACTTTGTCATCAAGCTTTCTATTGAATTTTTTTCTTTAAGCAATCATATAACTCCCAAGAGATCTTTCTTGTTATTTTATCGTTCCTTTAAAATATAATTCTGTTTTTGTTTTGCAGTTACCAAATCTTAAATCATTCTTAAGAATATTGAATAGATTTTCTTTTTAAAGTTTGTATCTTTTCCTTAAATTGTCTTGTTTCCTAGGTGTCATGTTTTCTTTTTTGCTTGCTCATTTGCTTTATTGTGGTGGACTTTCTTGGCATATTAGATTCTTGGTGATCTGGAGTTGTATGTAAAAGAATGAGGCATTAGAAGGGCTATTTGCCAGCACTGAAACAAGTGGATGGGTCTTAAAAATGGCTAAGCTTGAAGGGTGGATATTTAGACTGTGTGCGGGAATGAGGGGAATCTCAACTTGCCAGAGTGAGGTTTCAACACCTATGGTAACTGACCCCCACCCCCCAGTCACTTTCGTATTGCCTTGAATGTAGTGCTACACCCATCCACCTGGAGACCCGGAAGGGAGGGCAGTTAGCGTTACATAGACTGACCTGTAATTAATGCCCCTCTTTTTGGACCTACCCACGTCTCTCACCCTTTGTTGTACTTGATATTTCTGAAAGCTGAGTCCTTCTGGGGGTACTGTCAGGTATGTCTGTTCTCTCCTTTGCTGAAACCCCCTTTTAGGCTGTGGTTTCCTTTGCTCCGGTTAATGAGTCAACAGACTTTTATTGAAATCACTCAACTTCTAACAGCTTCTTCCCACTCTCTTTATGGTTATGAGTGCACACTTTGTACTCATTTGGTATCATTTAAAAAGTACTTTACGTGGGAAAAGAGGTAAATGGGTTTGCTCAGTCCACCCATGTGAACTAGAACACATTCTTTTCCAAAGGAGTTTGTGATTTTCATATGCTACATGCTGGAGAAATACCATGTCACTCTTCATTTCATTTTTAACAGTTGTTAATCTGATACTTGGAATCAGTAGTCACAGAAAGTTACACACACATATTACTAGATGGAGCCCATACAATATATATTCAGAGAAAAAGTGTATTCTGTTGTTTTCTCTACATCCCTTAACTGATTATGCTGGGGGGGGGGTTGTTTTCTTAGGCTTTAATGAATTTGGTAAGGTTATTAACTTGTTGAAATGTTCCATTTTTTAAATTTTCATTATTGAAGGAAGCATGATTCGATGTCTAGATCAAAATGTTTTCCTTCTTCCTCTGTGGATAAATGGGCATAGACCTCAAGAGGAAGGTTCCCAACGAGAAGCACGATGTCCAATGAATATACGATACTATTCAATGACAGAGAGATTTAAGTTAAAATTGGTATCTATATCACCTTTATGATTAACAAAGACTTTAAAATATGGTAATCACTAAAAAAAACACTGTCAGATGGGTACTTTATATACTTTTGGTAGGAACATTTTCTACAAACTTTTAGGTACTTTAAAATGTTTATAACATAATATTTAACCTAGTGATTTACCATTTTAAGAACTGAAGTTAAGAAAAATTCAGAAATTCAGATCATGTTTTTTTCCTTAAAATATTCATTAGAGTGTTAGTATGACAGAAAAACCCTAAATGGCATGCATAAAGAAAAAAAAACTGGCACATTCATACTATGAGATTCAGTTCATACCTTAAAACTATGTTTATAAATAGTTTGTAATGAACTGTTAAACATCACAAGTGTAACTTAGGTGAAAAGAAAATCTAGTATATAGTAAGATCTTAAACATTCAAAAAGAAAAATATGCCAGAAGGAACTATACTAAAAAGTTTAACTGTGGTTGCCTCTCATTGGTTGAACTGTACATTTTCTTTTTCTGCTTATTCACTTCACATTTATTGTATGTTCTAGATGTTTTATAGTGAATACGCTTGGTTTTGATGGGAAAAAAAAAATAAGAAAAGCACTTTAAATTATGTGCTTCTGAAAGTAAACCTTTTAAAAATGTCACAAGATAACCCATATGGCTTTTTTCGCTCTGAACTTTTTACCTTTTATTATAGAATCAAGAGTGGACTGCATAAATCGGTGTTTTCCATTATTGAAAATATCTCTAAGATGCATCTGGAAAAGCTAACTAGTGTCTTGTGTTGAATTTACTGCTTTTTGCTATTTATATCTTGCATCTGATTCCAAAGTCTGATTTATGTCAACATCAGCTAAAGAAATATTCAGATTCTCTAGAAAGGGGAAACTATAGTTGCATCTTTGAATGGAATTAGAGACACAGTGATAAACAGTGGACTGGGAGTCAAACCCTTGGTTTTAGTCCTGGCTGGCTCACTTGGTGAAGGATAAGTTTTCTCTTGTGGAAAATGAGGGCATTGAATTGGATGATCTCTAAGGTCTTTTAGGTCTTTTACTGACTTTTCAAGTATCTTACCCTGGCATAGACCAGATGAAACTAAGATACAGATATGACTCAGTGAGAAGGGTATGTGCTAATAGTATATTTCTTAGGCAATTTCTGTGCTCTAAGAAGAAAACATTGGCTTTGTGAGTAACAGTTTTACATGTGCATTTGGAAGATGAGAAAACAGAAGCAGTGACAAACCTAGTATAGAGGTGCAGTTCCTGGGATTTCTAGCTGTATTTTAGGTCTGAAAGGCACATTATTTGCTCTCAGAAGCATTGTATGGACTGAGTTTTTTGACCCACAGAACATAAAGGTAGGTGGACAAATGATTCATTTTGGTGCATTTGTTTCACCTCGATAAAATGTACCAGTCAGTGGAATTTTGTGTGAAAACAGTCTATTTTGAGACAGGTGCTAGTGCTCTGTGTGGTGAAAGCCTTGTGGACCCTGGTGAGCTTCTGCCTGTTCTATGTGTTGCTGCTCTCCCTCCTCTCCTCTTCCCAACTTTAAAAAAGGTCCAAAATAGAAATCGCTGTCTTTTTCAGATTATTAAAGGAATATCTGCCTATTTTATAAAATTAAAATAAAACAATCCAACACCACAGAAAAAGTATTTTTAAAAGTTAATATTATTTACCCTGCCACACAGCAATAACTTTGATTAATGTGACAGTATTTTCTCCCAGACTTTCTTCCTCACCTGTGTACGTGTGTGTGCACACACACACCCAAAATCAATACATCTAATTATGCTGTTTAGTTATTTTATCTTACAATGTGCCATGTACATAGAATTTAAGTCATCATCTATAATTCTAGCATAGTATTACTCTGTATGGCTGAAATATAGTTTACTTAAATCATCTCCTTTGATGGATGTTTAGTTGGCTTCCAACTTTGGCTCTTAGAAGCAATGCTTCAATGTTCTAGTATGTATATTTTGGACCTTATTCAGTTATTTCTCAAACAGAATTCTATGACAATGGAATTTCAGTATCAAAAGTGTTTAATATATGTGTTTATGTATATGTGTGTGGGTGTGTATAATACACGCACGTATGTATATGCAGTGCTGAACTGTCTTTCATAAAAGTAGTGCCATTTTATACCTCCACTGCCATTGCCACAGCTTCTTTACTCCATACCCACTCTCTTTGCTGAGTATTTCCTCAGATGTTTCTATTTGCAGAGAAAGTCAACAAACTGTGCCTGGGAAGGAAGTCTCTGGCTTAATGCAGGTGTGACCTCACTCAGGAAGGCCTGGTTTTAGTAGGCTGTTAGTGGGAGTTCAAGCTGTTGCCATAATTAGCATTTCATCTCACTTCTTTAGCTCCCCGGGGGATTTTTGCTGAACAAGAAAAGCAGTAGGAGTTTTTGCCTTTACTTCTTCACCAAATGGCAGGTGTTCAGGGTTTGATTTCCTATTACCCGGGAGTGCTCCCATTCTGATTTATCAGGCATGTAGTTGGTGTTTTGAGCATATTCAATGTTCTGTGTTTGTTTTGCTTTAGCCTTCTATCCTCACACAAACACTGCACCCATCTACCCGCCCCACCCCCAGACTTTTGGCCTGGTACACTAATACCATGTACAATCATTCTTAAGCCCAGAAAATGGATTTTCCTGAGTTTTAAACTGGCATCATGAGTTGTTAACCCTGTTAGAAAAATGCAAGTTCAATTTATGATTCTCTTATATAGGTAATTGGGCTCTAATTTTAAATTCTGAGGCAATTGATTTACACTATATTACATTCTAATATAATGAAAGTGCAATTGAGTCCACATGATGTATGAATTTGATTCTCCAATTATGCAACGAATTATTTTCAGTTCTTTAACAAATGATACCTAGATTGACATCAACTTGTCGTGCGTGGTTCCTTCTGCCTGCCCCTATTTTGCAACTTTCTTTGCTCTTTCCTCTTTCCATTTTTTCTCTTTTCATTCTTAACCTTGCAAAGCTTAGTAATTACTTGTTTCAGAAATCCAAACCCCATATATTAAGATACTTTCAAGGAAATTTCATGCGTCTTCCATCCCCACAAACTCTTGTTAACATTTCATTTCAATCCACAGCATATTTTTGATGGGTCACTATTATTGTATTGCTTATATTTTCTGTTAAGCCACCAGTTATATAAATTGCTTTCTTGATGTATGACAGTCTCTCCAGGAGATTCCTTCTGGAATATTGATGTGCCGTTGCCCTTTCCATGAGAACCTACCATAGGCACTTTTTAAAAAAGATTTTTTAAAAATTTTATTATTAGTTTCAAGTATACAGTACATTGGTTAGACATTTATACAGTTTTTAAAACGATCCTCTTGACTGTTCTTTCTCTCTTCTGGCTTTACACCTAGTTATTACATTAATGCTAACTTCATTCCCTATGCCATGCAACCCATCCGTGGGCAATTTTAATAGGCTAGATTTTCTTTTATTTGTGATAATTTCCCCCTATATGTCTAGTTTTAGCTGTTTGTATTTTATGTATTTCTGAAAAACATATCAAATTATTTTTGGAACAAGGGTTGGATATAAATATATAACACATGCTGCTGTAATCAGTATCTGGAATTGAGTTATCCAGCAATCAGAAGCAGTTAATTGGAATCTGTATTTCAAACGTTTTCTTCCTTTGGTAAGCCCTTGTTATTTTGAATTAGGGACTATTTTAAGTGAGGGTTTATTAGGGAGATCAAAGGGCAGAAGGAGAGGGCAAAGGAAAAAGTGGGTGGTTAGAGCCATAAACGGAGGGGCCGGAGAACTGGAGTCTAGTCTCATTCCTTCTACGAGACTTTGAAGGGATCACTTCATGTGTCCAAATCTCACTTTTCTCATTTGCAACATGATTTCCTCATGCTGAAGCCCTTCTGCGTGAGGAGTTTATATCTGAAGACTAATGTTGGAGATCATTCATTCTAGCCTCTGACCCATTATTATTCTTTGTTAGTGCTGCTTTTAACCCTTATCTTTCCAAAAAACAAGTTGAATTACCTGCTTCGGAGTATTAAAAGCACTCAGATGTTGGATGACTGCCCTGAAAGAAACGTTTTCTGCCTTTTGGCAGAAAATGAAGATAGCGGGCTCTTTTACATGCCTTTCCACAGGGATACGTTCCCCTAGGTATTCGTTGCTGGAGAGATAGTTCTATGGAGGACCATGTTGGGTTGTGAAAGAAAGATATGAGGTGGCAGAGGGAAACTTAAGAAAACTCACTACTGCTTTAAATGAAGAGCTCTTGCTGCATCTAGGGTCAGTCGGTGAGCATCTGCAATTCTGAGCTATTTTCAAAATAAACTGGAACATCATAATTGCTGAATGATAAATTGCAGTTTTTGCTACATATCCTCTGAGTAACTTAAAGAATGAACATTTTTCTCTGTTGTTTTTATTTTCAGGTAAATCGTTTGGAGTAATTCAGGTGTTCTGAATTAAATTAAGACCAAGTGAAGATAGTGAAGTAATTGGTTATTTTACTTTTTTTACCCTCACCTTTGCCCTTATAGCTTTAATTACTCTGAGTAATTAAGTAATTTTACCCCCACCTTCTAACATAATTGGTGAGGTTCTTTTCCTTTCAAAAAACTGATTATTCTTCTTGATCTCATTTTGCCCAACTCCATCTAGGTTAAAGAAAAGTCTGCCCCCCACTCAAAGATAGTTAGATTCTTATTTTTATAAAGTTCTGTTAGAGAAGCTTTAAAATATACTTTTTGGCTAATTAATCTAGTCATTGTAGATCCTTGAGCATAAATAGATGAAAAAATTTTATATGAAATTGAATCTGAAAATGTCTTATATTTTATTTTAAATAGATCTAAAATGTTTTATTTTTCAACAACACAAGGAAAAAACGATGATTAGACATATGATTTAACTATTAGAGAATTATTTTTAAATTTAGGCAATTTACAGAATTCTCTCAGATGGACATGGACAGAAGTAACTACATTTAATATCACTTTTTTCACAATGCGATTAAAAATATATAAAAATACATACATATGATTTTTTACATTCTTGGCTTTATATAGTTTCTCAATTTAGGTTACAAGCATTAGGAATTTGCTCTTTTATACTGGTGATTACCTATTCCCTTAGTTGCAAGTATTGATAAGTAGCATTCTCTAAATAAAACTCTGAGCCAATTAACAAATATTTTAAATCATTCCATTAAATACAATGATACGAATTTGATAAAGTTCTTTCTGACCATCTGGGCTCTTGGAAAAGTTGAAAAAATCTGGGGTACTATTAGTAATGTTACTAATAGCTAGTAACTTGAGAGTAATTTAACGTGTGATAAATATGTTGGAAGGCTATTTTAGGTCCACATATTTCAAGCAGGTTTTATTCTAACCTGGGAACATATGAATTGGAAAATTCTCAAGATAAGCTTTGGTAGTAAAGTCTAATGATGACCGTCACCCAAATAAGCAGTGATCAGTGAGTTGGAGATTATTATTGAATTAGGGAGGGCTAAGACTTCTATATTACTCTTAACTAGTGGAATTTGTTATAGAAAGTTTCTATAAAATATCACATACACAAGTGTACATGTGGCATCTAAGGATTGGGAAGTTAGAATGGGTCTCTTCCTGTCTTAGTTTTCACTGAGGCACCCCGTTATATACTTATCAAAAGACCAACCATCTCAGAGGTAGAATGTCCATGGCTTTTGAAAATATGAGTACAGAGGAGATTGGAGTACTGTCTGGTAACCCCAAGCCCAGAAAGTGATCATCAAGAGGCCTAATCAGAGAGCTCTGAATTGTGTTTCTTTAGTTGGAGGACACAGAGGTATGGTTCCTGAATCAAGCCTAAGAAGTTTAGAGTGGCCAATGTATTAGAATCTGACTCACTCTAGGAAATTTGGAAAGCAAGGAAAAGATAGGCTGGCCAACTGCATGGGTGGCAGGATGTGTGTGCCAATGCTTGGGAATGGGCCTGCTTTCCAAATCTTTGTCAGAGTGTGAGATGTGTGAGTGTTTCCTGGGGATCAGATCTGGGCTCTGCAGAGGAGAGAGCCATTGAGGAGTCATATTAAATCTAGGCTAATATGGTAACTGAAGGGGTCATGGGGCAGCAATATATGAGGTCCAAGGCAGATTGCCAGATGCCTTATTACTTAGGAAGGGGGTCACAAAGAGTAATCCAGAAAAGAATCCACGTCCAGTGAACTGTCTGAGAGAAGGATCCAGCAGGGAACCTGTGCAGAGTCTATGAAAACTGCCAAGAGAGTTCATCAGTTCTATCTGCTAGACTCCTAGACACATACATGCCCCTACATAGCCATAGACATGACTGCTAAATGTATACCCACACAGTACAGGTGGATACAGAGAGAGAGAGAGGGAGGGGAGAGAGGGGGAGAGAGGGAGAGAGGGAGAGAGGGAGAGAGAGAGAGACAGAAAGAGACAGAGAGAGAAACAGCTTATAACAGGCAGTGCAAGGGAGAGTTCGCCTATCCCTTAATTTCTTCAACCTTAGGAGAGTCAGAGTATTAGCTAATCAAGCAAGGGGATGGATGACAGGGCTGGCGCGGAGAAGGAGGGGAACAAGTACCATGGCCATCATCCTGCTGCAGACCTCTGGTCAGAAGCTGGGCCAGGCTGTGAAGGGGAGACACTCGACACAAAGACAAAGACAGAGGTTTGATTGGTACATGGTTGTTATTCAATATGCTTACTTTAGTCATACTATTTTCTCCTATTTTAAGGTTTAAAGTAGAAAACAAAAGCATTTGTTGGGAGTGTGGGCAGATATCTGTGAAGAAAAGGGGGATGATACAATGAGGTTGTTGGAAGGAAAGAATGTTGATTTTTTTTTTCAATTTTGCAGTACGTACATATTCTAGAACATCTTTCCTCCAATAAATCACTTCCTAAAACATGATCCTTAGAATAGAAAGAGGAATTATTTTAAATAAACCTGGTTTCTAGTGAAACATGTTTTAGAAAAACATGTCTGTTTACCAATCCATACTTCCCTGGGACTAGCAAACTCTTCAGTGTAATTGTGAATTTCCACAGGGCATATATAGTATGTGGCATTGTCCAAACATGTTTGACCTGGAGCATTGTTTTTGTGTGGACAATGCTTCAGAAATATACCTTGAAGAGCCCTGGTGGACTGCTCCATATCTGATAGTTACCCTCACAAATACATACAGACAGAATATAGATTCTAAATCTTAAAGATATCAGGCAGTTACAAAGGATTATTTACAGAGGCAAGGAAATATATTCTGCCCATCAGTTTTTTTCTCTTCTGGTTTGGAGGATACATCGCAGATACTATTACCGTTGATGTATAGGAAGAGTATAATGGAATGAATATGCTGGAGGACTGAGGTGGTCATTGTTGATTTTGCGGCTGAGGAAAATAGGTTTATCTGAAAAATTGACTGCAAGGCTCTTTATGCACAGCATATGCATGAACAAAGGAATGCAAGTAGTTTGGTTTTTTAAAAACATCTTTTTTGTGCACTTGTGATGTTAGATCTAGGATTTAGCTTGGCACATTTAGGATGATCTTGCCAAATGTTTGCCACTTCAGCATTTATTTAAGAAATAAATGATATCCTCTGGTGTATTTTATCTTGGATAACTTAACACTGTAAACTTCTAATTCTGTCCTTGAAAGAAAATGGTCCAAATACAACTGGAATTTTGGGTTAGTTTTAATGTGCTTTAAAAAGTAACTATTTTGACAACATCTATCTCTATATTTGTGTAAATGAGCAGTGGAGTCAAGCTAACCAAGGTTTAAATTACCACTCTATTATTCATTAGATGATTAACCTTGGGCAATCTTCTTGATACTTCAACTCTAGTTTCTTAATTCATAACAGTATGAATTAACCAAATTTTGCTCCAGAGATGCTAGAACTTCTTCAGATGCAACATCAGAACTTAGAAGGGTTGGATGGGAATCCATGTTCATTACCTCCTGATAATCTTACAGCAGCTCCTCTCCTTTCTACCCAATATTGGGATCTACTTAACATTTCATTTATAGTAAAGTTTTTATGTCAAGAAATTAAATTTTGAACACCTTCTTGGATTGTCAGTATTAAATGAGATAGATCAGGAAGAGCAGTGGAGAAGGCAACTGTTGGAGGCTTGGAAACAAATCTCAGCTCTGGCTATGTAGCCTTCTACAAAGTAATCACTGTGTCTGGGAAGAATTTATTTCCTTTCATTAGATTATTGAGAGCATCATGAGATGACATATAGATTGTGTGTTAGCATAGCAATTGTGACATAAAACTCATACTAAATGTTTGTCATTGTCTTTGTTACTATGAAAACTCCTTGCACATACTAAGTGTTCAACAAATGTCACCTCCTTTTTCTACTTTTCTGTCATCCATTCACCAAATCCTTTCTGAGTGCCTCCAAGTGACATCCACTCTGCTAAAATTATGGGGATTCAGAGGTGAGCAAGGAACCAGACAGAGCACACATATATGTGGCACCTGACACATGTGACAAATACATTTTGGATTGGATATGAAACAAAGTGGAAATTTGACCAATTTTATTAGCAATAAAAAGGTTTTTAAACATTAAGATAAGGGAATCATGGTAGGATTTGTCACTTATGAGAATAAAAAAATTTAAGGCCTTTTTTTAAAAAAAAAAAACTGGGCTAGAGTTCCAATAGAACCTCAGTTATTCAGAATGCAGCCACTCATTCATGATAATTGAGATTTTTTTAAGTCCTTTGGGCTTAAGCTCTTGTTGAAAACACTTAAAGCAGGGGTCCCTGTCAGCACTGAGCTGATCAAGAAGGGAAGGTTTCGATGGTGAGACTCCCAGTCGAAATAATGCAAGAGGAGCCAATATGAGAATGAAACAGCAGGTACCAACTTTATTGCGGGGAGCGCCGTCTTCTGCACTAGGGGACCACATGGGCTTTATATATGCCAGAGAACAATAGTGGCATTCTGCCACACATGTGTAATAAACAGTAAGCTGAGTCATACTTGCATAAGTTAGGTGCAGGCACCTTCCTACATTAATGTAACATTTTAAATCCAAAGTCCTATCCCTAGCCGCAAGCCTGTATCACAGCCAGATCTGGAACCCACAGTCCCCAACTCCCAGGCCACAGACCAGTACCAGTCTGTGGCCTGTTAGGAACTGGGTTGCATAGCACGAGGAGAGCAGCGGGCGAGCCAACAAAGGTTCATCTGTATTTGCTGCTGCTCCCCAGAGCTAGCATCCTTGCCTCAGCTCCACCTCAGATCATCAGGCATCAGATTCTCATAGGGACCGCTGTACTAAGGAATCATGTGGTTACCTCCCTGCATTTATAACTAGAATTCAAAACATGAGGTTAATACTTTCTTGCCTGGCGTACTTGTAAGTAATTTCTTAGAGCAGCTGTAATACAAATCATGGACTATGAGATTAAATTGGATATATGTGAATCCTAAGCATAATTGGTACATTATTTTTTTAAAAATCCTCAATAAAGATTATTTTCTTATAAGGGATATAAGACCAAAAAGAGGGGGGGTAACTATCAGATAATTGAGAGTTCTCATTAATTCTCAGAAAAACAACAACAACAATGAATTATATATTAAAAGAAGAAAAAATTTCAGACTGTCCCTTGAATGGAAAAAAAAAAGTGTTTTCTTACAGTGAAGACAGGGCCCCATGTTCCTGGACAGTGACAGGGAGAGTGGTGGGAGATGCCCTTGGGAAGGAAGGGACAGGCTACTCCAGAAGGGCCTAATTGGACAGGCTAGGGATTCCACCCTTAGCCTCACTAGGCAATGTCCTCCCCATCTTTCCTTGGAGTCATATTTCTATATTTGGTGACTTTACTCTGAATTCTGTATACAGAGTGATGGTTAGATCACCGTGGGGAAGGCTACCTATTTTCTCTACATTTCTGCCCATTTAGTTTGGAAATATTTAATATAGAAGGGAAGTTTTATTATTTTACAAATTTAAGTCTGAGCAGGAGTGGCTACTTACCCAATGCTTTGTGTATGTTGTGAAACAATACTTGATCACTCATTATTCTCAGGCCTCCCATAAAATGCTTAGAATATTCAGTCCTATTTTAACTAAGGATCTGAAACCATAGGTCCAGCTGAATTAGAGATATTTACCAAACGGCTATCTGTTCTTTTTGCAGTTTTGAAGACCTTATGTATTTTCCCTTGTGGTGTAAATTCTCCTGTGAAGGAGTGTGCTGGTTACTTTTCATCCCCTAGCCATCTAGTCAGAAACTGACCTCTATCTACTTTATCACCTGGCTCCATGACTGTGGCTTCAGGTTTGGTTTAGACAGTGCAGATGCAGTGGGAGGAAAGAAAGGTTGGAGGGCATTTATTCTCTCTGCAGCTGGTCTTTCTCATCTTATTTCCTGCAAGGTCTATGCCATTCCATGGCTCCAGCTCATAGGGGTATCCCTCACCTCGCTTATCTTATCAGGCTCTGGTAACACATTCCCTGTGTTTGCTTTTTTAGGCCCAGGGAAGTAAAGATGTCCTACTGCAGGTAGTCCCAAGTATAAGGATACAGCATCCTTAATTTTAACCCTACCTATACATCCTTAATTTTAACACTACCTATTTCTCCATTTAACTGTCTTTGAAATTGCATATGGGTATGACTTCTTTCTCTCAATATTCCAACTGATATTGTCAGAATATGTTTTCTCCTGCCTATTTTATTCTTCTCCTTCCTATACCTGGGTAGACTTCAGATTGAAATAACTGGGGACCAGAAGAATAATGGTGAAATGCCTTGGGTAATATGAACTCAATTTCCTCACTTTGGTCTCAAAATAGATTAGTCTCTGGAGGAAGGAAGGACACTGTTTGTCATCATATATCTGCCAGGCTGTCATTCAGCACCTAATTGGACTCGAATTTCATTCTCTTCTTGCTTGTCATGTTTCTGGGCCTCTGAGAAATTTCTTGCCATGTGTGTTCTGAAGCAGGACATTTTGATGCTGTGGATATTTTGATCTTCAGAATGCAAAGAATAGGATTTTAATCATAGGCACAATTAATATCTTCATACCCTCTCTGAACCTCTACCCCATCTCTGAACCTCACCCTCACTTGAATAATTTTTTTACATATATATGTAAAATTTTTTTACATATATCTCTCTATCTTTATCATCTATCTATCTATCTATCTATCTATCTATCTATCTACCTACCTACTTACCTACCTATCTATAGAGAGAGGAAATAATGGACTCCCATGAGCCTGTTGTCCAACTTCCATGGCGATCACCATCCTATCCATTAGCATATACGTACCTTTTCTTGTAATAGTTTAAAGTGAGTCCTATTCATATTATTTCACCTACAAATACTTTTATATGTTTCTTTAACAGATAAGGAATTTAAAAGTAACTATACTATACATGCAATAAAATGATCAATGATTCTTGAATATCTAATAAATAGTCCATATTCAATTTTCCTCCACTCCCTCAAAAATTCTTTTCGGTTGTGTTTTTCAGATCACAGCCATGTAATGTCCACACATTGCATTTGGTTGTTATGTCTCTTAAATTTATTTTAATTTCTAATAATCCTCATTTTTAAATTTTTTAGTTGAAATATAACAAAAAAGCAGCAAAAGTACACAATTATAAGTGTTCAATGGATGCTTACAAAATGAATAGCTCATGTAACTTCTACTCAGATAAAAATATAGAATGTCACTGAGACCCTAGGAGTTTTTCAGGCATTATATGTATACCTGCCCACCAAGATAGTTACTGTTCTATTATCATGGATTGTTTTTGCCCATTTTTTTTTCTTTATATAAATGGAATCACACAGCATGTCATGTTTTTGGTCTTGCTGTTTTAGTGAAAATTTAACTGTGTTTTTAAAAAATCAGTTTATTGAGATATAGTTTGTATATAATAAACTGTGCCCAGTTTGAGCATATAGTTCAGTGAGTTTCAAAAGAAGTATGCATTCATGAAACCACCACCACAGTCAAGACACAGTATTTCTATTGCCCCAAAAAGTTTCCTCCAGTCACATTATAGTCATTCCCATCAGTCTCAGCTTTCAGTACAGATTTTTTTCTGTCACTAGATATTATTTAGCATTTTCTAGAATTTTTAATAAATTAAATCATACTATATATATATATATTTGTGTGTGTATGTGTGTGTGTGTGTGCGCGCACGCGCCATCTGTGTGGTTACATGTATTGGTTGTGTGTTCCTTTTTATTGCTGAGTACTCACTCATCGCTGGTTTATAGTTGGGTTGTTTACAGGTTTGGATTATTATCAATAAACTGCTGTGTACAGATTTTTGTTTGCACATATTTTTGTTTCTCTTAGACACATAAAATACCTTAGAGCAAAATGTCTGAGTTGTATATTATGTGTATATGTAAATTTTTAAAGAAACTTTCTAACAGTGTCCAAAGTAGTAGTGCCATTTTATATTCCTACAATTAGTGTATGATCATTTCAGATTGCTCTACATCCTTGGGAAGGTCACTTTAAAAATTTTTAATTGTTCTAATAAGTGTGTACTGGTGTCTCCTTGAAGTTTTAGTTTATATTTCCTGATGACTAATGATGTCGAACACCTTTTCATGTACTTATTTGCCATCTGTATAATTTCTTTTGTGAAGTGTCTTCAAATCCTTGCCTTTATTTTTTCTTTCTTATTGAGTCGTAGGAGTTCTTTATGTGCTCTGGTACAAGTCCTTTGTTACATATGTATGTTGCAGATATTTTCCTCTGTTGCATGACAATGGCTTTTAAAAAGCAGAATTTTGGTTTATTATGCTTTGTATTCCTTTCTAAGAAATATTGGTCCACTCTAATATTGTGAAGACTTTTTTCTTATGATTTTTTTCTAGAAGTTTTGTCTCTGGTATATTTTAAGGCAATATTTGTGTATGATATAAAGTAAGCATCAGTATTCACCCCCCAACCCCCAATATGGCTAGTTAGTTGTTGTAGAATTATTTATCGAAACAATTCAGTTTTTTTGCTGAATTGCCTTGGCATTTTTGTCAAAAATTTATTGACCATTAGTTTGTGGGTCTATTTTTGGACTCCCCATCTGTTCCCTTGACTCTTTTATCTGTCCTTTCACTGATAAAATACAGTCTTGATGAGTGTGGCTTTATAGTTAGTCTTAAAATCAGGTAGTGAGTTCTCCACCTCTATTCAAATTGCCTTGACTATTTTAGTTCATTTGTATTTTATATAAATTTTGGAATTAGATTGTCAATTTTGTTTGTCAACAAAAAAGTACTGCTGGGATTTTGATTGAAATTGCATTGAATCTTTAGATTCATTTTTGAGAAAAATGCCATTTTGACAGTATTGAATTTTTCAATCCATGAATATGCTATATCTTTCCAATTATTTAGTTTTTCTCTAATTTTTTTCTGCAATGTTATGTACCACTCAGTACAAAGGTCTGGCATGTATTTCATGTTTTTGGATAGCATAGTAAATAGAATTGTACTTTTAGTTTTATTTTCAAATTGTTGATTGCTGTTGTTAAAATAGTATTGATTTTTTTCCTGCTGTCCTTATATCCTTTGACTTGCTAAATTCATTTATTAGTTCTGGTAACCTTTTTGTAGAATTGTAGTTTTTTCTACATATGTGATCATGTCATCAATAAGACAATTTTACTTCTTTATTTAAGATCTGTCTCATATTTTGTTGTATTAATGCAATCTGACAGTCTGTCTTTTAATTATTTATTTCGGATGCAGGAAACCTGTATACATTCATTTGCCATAGCTACTACCTTCTCTTCTATATTATTGTTGCCATGTATTTCAACTCCATGCCAAGACATTTTCATTAGTTTAAAAAATTGATATTTATTTAGACTTTACCCACTCAATCTGGTGCTCTTTTTTTAAAAACTAATTTTATTGTGGTAAAATACACATAACATAAAATTTAACATTTAAAACATTTTTTTAAGTATACAATTCAGTGGCATTAAGTACATTCACATTGTTGTGCAACCATGCCACTATCCATTTCCAGAACTCTTTATATCTTGCAAAACAGAAACTCTGTTTCCATTAAACAATAACTCCCCATTCTCCCATCCCTCTGGCTCCTGGCAACTGCCATTCTACTTTTTGTCTCTATGAATTTGCCTACTTTAGGTACCTCATATAAGTGGAATTATATACTATTTGGCTTATTTCCCTATGTATAACATCCTCAAAGTTCATCTATGTTGCTGCAGGGGTTAGAATTTTCTTCCTTTTTAAAGATTTATTTTTCAATTACAGTTGATATACAATATTATATTAATTTCAGATGTACAACATAGTGATTAGTCTTTTATACACTTTACAAAGTGTTCATCCCAATAAGTCTAGTAATCATCTGATGCCATACATACTTTTTACAATATTATTGATTATGTTCCCTGTGCTGTACTTTATATCCCCATGACTATTTTTATAACTGAAAAATTTGTACTTTTTAATTGTTTTCACCTTTTTCACCCATCCCCCAAAACCCCTCCCACCTGGCGACCATCAATTTGTTTTTTGTATTTATGAATTTGTTTTGTTTGTTAGTTTATTTTTATTTTTTTAGATTCCATATATAAGCAAAATCATATGGTATTTGTCTTTCACTGTCTGACTTATTTCACTTAGGATCTATATTCTAGGTCCATCCATGTTGTTGCAAGTGTTAAGAATGTAATCTTTTTCATGGCAGAATAGTAGTCCATTATGTATATGAACCACATCTTCTTAATTTGTCTATGGATAGACACTTGGGTTGCTTCCATATCTTGGCTATTGTAAATATGATACAATCAACATAGAGGGGCATATATCTTTTAGAATTAGTGTTTTGGATTTCTTCGGATAAATACTCAGAAGTGGAATTGCTGGGTCATATTATATTTTTAATTTTTGAGGAACCTCTGTACTGTTTTCCATAGTGGCTGTATCAATTTATAATCCTATCAACAGTGCAAGCGGGTTCCCTTTTATCCACATCCTCACCAACACTTGTTTTTGATTTATTGATGGCATTCATTCTGACAGGTGTGAGGTGATATCTCATTGTGGTTATGATTTGTATTTCCCTGATGATTAGTAATGTTGAGCATTTTTTCATACATCTATTATCCATCTGTATGCTGTCTTTGAAAAAATGATTGTTCAAGTCGTCTGCCCATTTTTTAATAGGATTGTTTTTCTTTTTTGGCTTTAAATTGTATGAGTTCTTTATATATTTTGGTTATTAACCCCTTATTAAATATATCTTTGGCGAATATCTTCTCCTATTCAGTAGATTGTCTTTTCATTTTGTTGATAGTTTCTTTTGCTGTGCAAAAATTTTTTGTTTGAATTACTCCCATTTGTTATTTTTTTTCTTTATATGGCATGAGAAAGTGGTCTAGTATCTTTTTTAAAAAATGTATTTGTCCATTTTCCCCAGCACCTTTTATCAGAGACTGTCTTTACCCTCATTGTATATTCTCACCTCCTTTGTTATAGATTAGTTGACCATGTAGCAGTGGGCTCATTTCTGGGCTCTCTTTTCTATTCCACTGATATGTAAGTCTGCTTTTATGCCAATACCATGCTGTTTTGATGACTATGGTCTTGTAGTATAGTTTGATGTCCCATAGCATGATACCTCCAACTTTGTTCTTGCTCAGTATTGCTTTGGCTATTCATGGTCTTTTGTGGTTCCATATAAGTTTTAGGATTATTTCCTTTAATGTGAAAAATTGGTATTTTGATAGGGATTGCATTAAATCCAGATTACTTTGGGTAGCATGGATATTTTTATGATGTTTTCCTATTCATGAGTACAGTATAACCTTACATTTATTTTTATCTTCTTCAATTTCTTTCTTCAATGTCTTACAATTTCTTGAGTACAGATCTTTGACCTCCTTGGTTAAATTTATTCCTAGGGATTTTATTCTTTCTGATGCAATTGTAAATGAAATTGTTTTCTTAATTTATCTTTCTGATAGTTCATTATTGATGTATACAAATGCAAATAATTACTGAATATTAATTTTATATCCTGATACTTTACCAAATTCATTCATTAGTTTTAGTAATTTTTAGTGAAATCTTTAAGGTTCTCTCTATATATTATCATGCTATCTGCAAATATGACAGTTTTACTTCTTCCTTTCCAATTTGGATGCCTTTTATTTCTTTTTCTGATCACTGTGCCTAGCACTTCCTCTGGCGTTCTCTGTCGTATTCTTTATTATGTACTTTCATCTGGGAATATTTTCTTCTGCCCAATAACTTACTCTAGCTCCTTCAAAAATTACTTTTAATTAAGGGAGAACTTTACAAGGACTTAGATGATTGAAACTGGGGTGTCTCATTCATCTGCTCTCTTTTCCTTGGTGCTGCCTACTTTCCCAGTGAGCAGCTAGTACCCAAGGAAATCCACCTCCTGGAAATGGAAAAGTTCCTTTCCTAATGACTTTATATCAGAGAAGGAAAAAAGTGCCATCAAGAAGGGGGTTGGGGGCTGGGGTTCCTATGGAACCTGGGGTTCCTATGGGGTTCCTATGGAAGCCATTTGGCTCTCTCTGTTACTTCAGAGTGAAATGGGGTCACAGGATGTCCCTTTGTGTGAATGACTAAATAAAAGACCAAGAGAAAACCTCCTTCTGTCCTACAGCTAAAGGTATCCCCATGCTGTGAATGAATCACTTTTTTGGCTCTTTGTGCAGAAGCCAAAAGACAGCCTCAGCAGGGAGGAAGCCAGCAAGGGGAGAGCCATAATTTTTCTCTCACACTTCAGGTGATGCTTACTTTCTCCATGTGGAGAAAGCCTCTTAATTGGAAAAGGAATAACAGATTTTTTAACTTCTTGTCATTCCTGATTCTTCTTTACTTTTTTCTGACTGATTTGGAATTGCCTAGGCTCCGGCCTCCTCTTGGTAAATGTACCTATCCATAAGAATTAATCCAACTCCCTGTTGTGAGAAATGGACTGTTTAGCTACAGGAGATGCCTTTGTCTGCTTTTTACCCTCAAGGATCTTGCTGTCTAGAGGAGGGAGGTAAAGTTAATTCATTCTACAAATCTCAGTTGAATCTGCACTGAGTTCTACGACCAAAACACAATGCTAACAATATTTGCGATCTTCCCCTTTACAGTAATGTTTCCCAACCTTTATCTTGGACATTTACCCCAAAGCTTCTTTCCTGTGGTATAATGGTCCTGAGTATGGGCTTGTTGTTAGAAGGCCTTGGGTTCACATCCTGGCTTGGCCACCAAATATTTATGGAGTGTCTGTGATGTGCCAGCAACTTCCTTCTTGGGCACAAAGGATGAAGTCAGATAGCATACACAAAAATAAATGAGATGGTTTCAAATCCTGATAAAATCATGAAGAAGATAAATAGAGCAGGGTAGTGGTATAGTGGTGGAATGGCATGGTTGAGGTTTTGTGTGTTAAAAAAAATGATTCAAGAAAGAGGGGATGGCCAGCTGTCAAATACTACTAAGTGGTTAGGTGAAGACAGGCCAGGAATTGGCCACTGGCTTTGGCAAGATGTGGTTTATCGATGACTTTACTAGGGACAGCTTTTGACCTTTATATTTTCATAATAAAGGGAAAATATGTGCTGATTATAGCTTTTTAAAGAATCTAGAATGATCCTGTAAAGGAATGAATCTTACAGTTAGGCTGAATAAAAAAAATGTAGGGAATATTTATTTTTCTGACTCCAGTAATTGCATTATAGATAACAGAAAAAAAAGGAAATTAATGGCTGCTTACTTCCCTTTTCATTTGTGTTACTAAAATCTGCTGCAGTATCCCCAAATTATCCTGCTGTTGGGGTGCTCATTAAAAACATTTTAAAATTAAATACCTTTTACCTATAGGAGCGCAAAAGCGACCAAGTCAAAACAAATCCCAGTAACTTTTCAACACAATCAAAGCCAGTGTTTACAAGCAGCACTTAGAGCTGATTAGAACAGAATGCTTCCTGGGTTTCTGGCACAGAAACATGTCCTCCTGAAGTTCTTTTCTCCTTTCCATTTATCGCAGAGATTTTTCATCTCCTTGCTCATCTGCAGCCATCGGAGGAAACTCTGGCCACATAGTGTGGCATTGAGGGAGAAAAAGGAGGTGCCATATCCCTGGGATGGGAAGGGAAAAAAAGGCCGACTCCTATCGATTCCCATTTCTCAGGCAGAGTGATGACTTGAACCCTCCATAATGAAAGTTTTTATATGTGAGAGGGATTACCGACATTGGACTGTTATTGTCCTTTGATGTGCCCCAGAAATATTACAGTAGGAATTATTAAAGAATAAATCGTGGGACACCCACTGCGCCACCAGAGCAGCTTGTTGCTTTGCCCCTAGCCAATTTATGTGGCAGCAAATTTTCTTTCTTCCTCTTCTTGTTAAGTTTGTTAGCTTTGGAAACCTTCTTCTTCTTCTTTTTTTTTTAAATTAGAGAGGGGTGTGAGAGTAGATTGACAACCTGTTTCAGTTCAGAACAGAAAATGAATGGAACCTTAAAAATTAATAACAGTGTGTAGGCATTTGTGAAGAACGGGCACATCTCCCCAGAACCCACTGAAGTTAGCTTTTGCCCATTTTACAGATGAGGAAAGTGAAGCTCAGAAAAGTTAGGACTTGGCCTAGGTCACAGCTCTAATTGGATGCCTACGCAGGGACGCAAAACTGGCTCAGGCTACTCAAAGTCTGGTGAATTCCATTTAGAGCACAGCAGTCTTCGTGTCCTCTGAGAAGGAAGGTTAAAATTGTTTAAAGCCTGGAAACTGATGAAACATGAGGAAATCATGTGTTGTGAGACTGTACGTTCCAGAGCTTTCCATTGAACCGGAAATTGTTGGGGCACCCCTGTGGGTCTGAAAACTTTCCCTGGCAGCTGGACATGGTGTCCACAGAGGGGGGCTGGGGCTCACGGTTCAATCATGCAGATGGAAAACAGGCAGCCCTTGAGTGCGGGCTCATGCTTTCTCCTGGCTGGCCCAAATTAAGCTGCCTAACTGTGTTCCTGGGGAGGCGGAAGGTTCGTCAGGGGTCAGCTAACATTTCCAAAACGCTTTCCAGAATTCGAGACATCTGCATTTCCCTTTCCCAAGTGAGGCAAACACAGTCTCCACAGAGAAGCTCGAAAGGTTTTTCTAAATTTGGACTGCTTTATTTGGCAACTTTTATTAATCTGAAGGACATCACATGATGCTGTCTCTCTTATAGTTCATTCATTTTATAGATTCTTAGGTAATATTCTAAATGTGTAAATATTGCCTTTTTATATTTAAATAGAATTATTATTGATTGCATTTTTAATAATAACTAATGTTTATTATGTGTGTTCTGTGGGCGTGCTAACAATTTTACACGTATTATTTGATTTAATCCCTACAACAGTCCTGTCATATAGAAAGTTTTATTATTTCTCTTATGCATATAGAACAGTTGAGACTCGGAGAGGTTAAGTACTTCGTCCAAGATTGCACAGCTAGGAACCGGTGTAATCAGGATGTGGAATCAGGTGGTGCTACTCACATCCCATGTTCCTAACCACCACACAACACTGCCTTCTTGTGACAGTTTATTACAGTTAATAAACTATCTCTAAGGATATTTTGAGCACATTTTTCTTCTTATGAGTTAAAGGCCCTTTTATTTATTTTTTAAATTAGAGAGTGACTTTTCTTTCAGACCTTATCTACACTTGCATTTTCAGAGGAGAAAACTGAATCCCAGAGAAGTCTAATGTCAGTAGCATGGATAGGTCCTCTGTTCTCCTTTGAGTGCAAGTCACCCACATCTGGAGTTCAATGTCAAATTTCAAGGTTGTGGGTTATTGAAAACTTGCTTAGTGACCAGAGCTAAAGAAGCTATGCTTCTTTGTCTCTTTAGGGGTGAGAAGAAACCTCTGTTATATTGTCTGAGAAGGTGGCAAGGGAAATGAATCAACTCTCAAGAGACAGAACTTTAGTTTTTAACTCTTTTTCAGATGACATTGAATTTTAGAAATAAGATTTATTTACATTAAGGTTTATTTATTAATTGAGTACGATACAGATACTAAGATTGTGTCCTTATGGTTTTTGGAATTAGGGAGAAATTGTGGCTATGAGCTTACTGAGAATATATTGTAAACTATCAAAAGGAGTTCTTTTCAGCAAACTTTGAGAGATTTTTGGAGGCATTTGTATCTGATTAGTTTTATTAGTGAACCAGACCTGAAGTCAAGACCTAAATTTTATTTAGTGCCTTTGTCACCACTCTACGACCCTGAGGAAACTATGTTTTCGCCCCGTGTTTGGAAATGAGGTGCCTTTCTACAGCACCTCTTCTGTATTCTGGTTAATCAGCTCGTCTGTGACTATGAAAACAAAAGATGTTGAGCTCCTGGTTATGGGCCTATGTCGACTTTAACCTTGGAGCTAAGAGAGTGTTATATTTAATTCGTCTGAGGAAGTGTGCACATGTAAAAAACAACATGTGCTAAAAGCGGTTCCTGTGGAAAACCTGGTCCTTCCATACCCTGTGGTAATTGAGAGATCAGAACTCCTGGCAGAAATCAGAAAAATTATCCTCCTACATCACTTTCTCTTTGACTACTAACCACTCTTAGAGGAACCAAGAGTTTAACAATTAGGTAACCTCTGAAGATGTCTGTGCCTGTTTTCATGATTTTCCTTCATTTTTGGAAGTTTACAATTCTCCTCTAATGACAAAAAGCAGCCCTGCTTCCTCAAAATTTACCCAACCATACACAACACATTCCAGTTGAAACTAGAGGCTTCAACTTTTCAGCTTATCGTGCCAAAGGCTTTGGCACAGTAATTTCTACTTTAGGAGTTCTACCTGTGATGTCCCATTTATCCAGCTCTGTATCCTCCTAGAAGATGCTGGTAGTCTGCCCGGTCTTGTAGCTGTGTAGTACAAACAATTAGAAGCAACAACTCTTTTCCATGCTTCATCTCAGAGGAAACTGGGTTTTGTAGTACCCAAAGTGATTTATTGTTTGCTGTGCAAATGAGGAGAGTCAGGTTTTAAAAAATAGTTTTAAGATTGTCCTGGAGGACAGGTGTACTCTCTGTGTAAGTCATTATCTGGGGGAGGCTGTTTGACGCACGCACGTGGTGGCATATGGCGGTGGTGGATGGACTGAGGCCCAGCGAAACTTCAGGGAGTATTTGATGGATATCCCTGAGACTCTGAATTAGACAGTGACCCAGGAGATGAAAGCAGGGTATTTTTCATGAGTTATTTTTTTTCCTCTGTTAACCTCCCCGCTTCTCTAAGGGTTAATTATTATTATTTTCTTTATCCAGGGAACCCTCCTCTGGATTAGGTTGATGACAGACTGATGAATGAACAGGTCTGGCAAGCATAGGAATTTTTGCCATCTGTGTTTCTGTTGGGACCTCTTTGTGTAAATCAGAATAATAGTTAGTAAAACAACGTGCGGGTATTGGAAAGGCAGGCCCCTATTTTTAGGCTTTCTGGAAAATGTTCTCTCTATTTGATTTTGGTAGTTTCACTCATATCTTCTAATACAATTTCAAATACAAATGTAATCTGGCTTCCCCAGCCTAGTACAACCCAAATCAAAATGATATTATACATCTTCACAGCTGTAAATCTTTCCTCAAATTAAAGCTCTGAAACCTAATCTGCTAGAGGTCTACAGAGGAGGAGGGGAACCTGCAGCACCCCACCGCGAATAACAGTAAGCATCTAATGACAACTTGACAGAGACTTTTATCTTTTGTCCCCTGTGAAATAAAATCTTCAAAGTTATCTGCCTTTTCTTTGAAACTTAGCACAGGCTGTACTTGGCCAGGTATCTCAAAGCTAATACCAAGAGGGCAAAGACTGAGAGCTGTTTTTAACCCAGTTCTTTGGCTGCTTTTTTTTTTTTTTTTTTCTTTAATGACCTGGGGAGAATTGAGGGTGAAATTGAGACGTGGCTGATTTCCAAAAAGATTAAAGGCACAGAGTCACATAATCCCAACAGAGACTCAAGCAGGAGATGTATGCATTAATTGAACTTTCCAATTAACTAATGAATTAATTATTCTGTGTAAAGCAGAGTGAAGTCAAGATAGGATGAGGGGTGGATAAAGCCTTAAGTGCCACAGAGAGGATCGTAAAGCAAGAGATCTAGATGAGGTGAAGTTCTTGGCAAGGAGGCCCAGCTGACTGTGTTGGGCGAGCAGGCAGGGGACCCTGGAAGAGTCTGTGGGAGTGGCTGGCATGGGGCTCACTAAGTAGATGGACATTAATGCCAGAGTTCCATGTAAGAGGGACACTGAGCCAAAACATTAGGTCTAGAACACCATTAGTTCCCAGAGAGGCTAGTTGTGGTAGTTCAATGGCTACCTTCATATTCTTATTTCCTTATATCCTTATATTATCCTGACCTGTTATTATCCTTTATCCTTATATTCTTATAATATCCTTATATCATCCTGACCTGTTCTCTTAGGTCAGGGCTTTGGTTACTCTGGGAAGAGGTCCAGTTTTCTCAGTTCTATATAAGAGGACAGCCTGTATCCTCTGTGATTTTCCAGGATATTGCTAGGCATAGAGGTATTTCTGTGGCCTATGGGGGCTGATTATTCAGAATTATTTGCCTTCTTTTCAATAACATCTTCTTTTGGGATCCACTTCTTCAAACTACTTTTCTTCCACAAACCAGATGGTACCACACTCTCTTCTTCAGAGGCAGTTTTAGATACTTTGATTTCCTGAGATAACTTGAAAATTAGGCCAGACATCCTGGCTAGAAGATTCTTGGGATCTTTTATTGATACATAGGCTACTGTAGGACATGGATGTCATGTAGGTCCCAATTTGAACCAATCTCTGGGAGGATACTTTCAAAAAGATATAAAACAATCTATCCTCTCATTGTTTCCATCTCCAGGGCAGCCAGTATGACAAAGGAATAGGAGTGGGTCCTGATACTATCACTCTTTCAAATAATATGTTTTGAGAGCAGCTACCAAGTGTCAGACAAACCAGGCACTGTTTTAGGATTTGGGAATACTGCACTGGATAAATTACATAGTATCCCTGCCCTCGGGATGGGCATATTGCCATCTTTAAAGGGGTACTGTGTTTTAAAGATTGCAAGTAGCTTGAAGTAACTTGAGACTTCTCCTCAGAGGGATGCATATGCTTAGGCACGTTAGAGTAATCAGTTGAGGAAACAGAAAAAAAAAAGAGGAAAAACAGGAAGGGTATTATTTTGGAATCTGACCAGTGATGGCTACTCAACTTCAAGCAACAAGAATTCACCAGAGAAGAAGAGTTGGCCAACCATTAATTTTATGTACTTTTGTTCTATGAGTTTATTTCTATTCTGCTTTAATATTAGACATTGCTTTGATCATGCTAAGCTAGGTTCTGCTGTGATAATAAGGAACCTCTGAGTCTTGGAGGCTTAAAGAGAAGTTTATTGGAGTTCCACTTCTGGAATAACAATGTGAACAGCTCCAGAGATGCATTCCCCAGCAAAACAACCGCAGGTGGTAAAAATGATACAAAGAAATCCAACTACTTAAAGTTTCTGGAATTGTTCTAATGGTATATTTAAGAAAATCTACTAAATCTTAGTAAAAGCAGCCAGAGTCTGTGACACTTGAGACATAACCTGCCTCCATCCACCTGTTCCCACCCTGACCCCACCCCTAGCATTTGCCACATAACCCATGTAGATGGAAGGTCACTGGGCAGCTGTGGCCAAGAAGATGGACCTCACTTTTCCCTCAGATCCTAGTCAAGGAATGTGGTATCTTGTTGAGTGGGACAGGTCACCACGGTTTTTTTTTTTTATTCCATCCAGCTCTGAGTTATAGAGGCTAAATTCCTGGAAAGTGCAGCTGAAAGGTTAGAGGCTGTCTTCCTCCATCCAGCCCTCACTCACAGGGTGGAGGCTCTACCCCAGGTGCAGCTGGCCAAAAGTAATGAGATGTAAATCACTCTTGCTCAGCTTGCTGGAAGGAGAGGGGTTCTACCTTGGGAGAGGCAAGCAGAGAAGACCAAAAGCTATGACTGCTAACCAGTCCCCTCCTGGCAAAGGAAGAGTGTCACTCCAATCCCCAATTCTGGTGACGCTCAGAGATTTTGCTAGGGAGAGAGGCAGGTTTTAAGAACAGAGACCTCTGAAGCTCTACCCAAAGGAATTCACTTGATTTTAAAGAGAGTGTGGGTAATTTTAAGCCTAAGATTGCTCTCCAAAACAGTAGATTGTTGTTGTAAGCAAGTAGGAGGAGGCTAGTAGATCTATGAGAGCAATATGCTAAATCATAGCTCACCTAGTTTAGGAAAGTATCAAGGAAGAACTGTCCTCCTGGAGTAATTAAAAAAAAAAAAAAAGACTTCAAAAACTATTCCTGCAAAGGAGCCTGAATTTAATTAGATCAAACCTTGGAGCAATTTATGCCTCCAGGGCATTATCAAAAACAATAGGACAATCAGCTGAAAATTAGTGCAGCTTAACATCTGGATGTGATACAGAATGATGCAGACAGCCTAATAGATCTGGGAAGAGGTAGATAAACAGAACCTTGAATGCACATTCTTCTCCAGTGTAGTGGAATGTTACCCAGATACACCATAAAGCAATAAGCCTCAAAAAATTTAAAAGGACTGAAATCATATAAAGTATGTTCTCTGACCATAGTGGTAGAGAATTACAAAACAATTGAGAAAACTGGAAAATGTACAAATATGTGGAGATTAAATAACATACTCATAAATCTTCAATGAGCCAAAGAAGAAATCCCAAGGGAAATTGCAAAAACCAAAAAAGAAAAAACAAACAAACAAACAAACAAAACAAACAAAGACAACTTTGTGATAAATGAAAATGAGGATAAAACATATCAAAACTTATGGAATGCTACAGGAACAATGCTAGAGAGAAATGTGTATCTCTTAAATAAGTAACCTATCCTTTTAACTGAAAAAAGAAGAGTAAAATGAACCCAAAGCAAAAGGGACAAAAATAAAAATTAGAACAGAAATTAATGATGCAGAGAAAAGAAAAACAACAGAGACAATCAACATAAGCAAAAGTTGTTTCTTTGAAAAGTTCAGCAAAGATGACAAAACTTTAACTAGCCTGATCAAGCAGAGAATAGAAGAGACGAATTAGCAACATTAGGAATAAAAGAGGGGGCATTACTACTGACCTTACGGAAAGAAAAAAGTACATAAGGAAAACTATTAACTAATATATGGCAAGAAATTGGATGAAATGCACTAATTAGTAGAAATACACAAACTACTAAAACTGACTCAAGAAGAAATATAAAAGCTGAGTAGACCAATAACAAGAGATTGAATTAATAGTTAAAGATGGAGCACTAGGGAAAGTCCAGGTGCAGATAGCTCTACCAGTGGTTCTAACAAACATTTAAAGAAGAATTAATTCTAGTTCTTCAAAAACTGTTTCAAAAATTAGGAGAGAACACTTCCTCTACATTCTTTGAGGTCAGTAGTACCCTAATTTCAAAACCAGACAAAGACATTAAAATAAAAGAAAACTACAAATGCCTCAAAAGAATAGAGATACAAAAATCCTCAACAAAATACTATCAAATCAAATTCAGCAACATAGGAAATGAATTATATACCATGGACAAGCAGGATTTATTGTAGGAAAGCAAGGTTGGTTAAATATCTGAAAATTAATGTAATATAGCATCTCGATAGAATAAAAGACAAAAAACACATTATTATCTAAATAGATGAAGAAAAATTTCTGAAGAAATTCAAAAACACATTATTATCTAAATAGATGAAGAAAAATTTCTGAAGAAATTCATAATAAAGACATTCAACAAACCAGCATAGTAGGAAACTCCCTCAATGTGATAAAGAGCATATATTAAAAACCTATGGTTAACATCATACTTAATAGTGAAAGATTGAATGCTTTTCCCCTAAGGTCAGGAAGGAGACAAGGATGTCTGCTCTCACTACTTCCATTCAATATTGTAGTGGAGGTTATAGCCAGGGCAATTTCATAAAAAAAGAAATGAAAGAAATTCAGATTAGATTTGGAACAAAGAAGAAAAGCTATCTCTATACAGATGACATGATCTTGTATGTAGTAAATCCTAACAGATGACATGATCTTGTATGTAGTAAATCCTAAGGTATCCACTAAAAACTATTAGAAATAGTAAACAAGTTCAGCAAGATTATAGGATACAAAAGATAATTTTATTTGTATACTCTTGGGATGAACAATCAGAAAGAAGGAAATCAAGAAAATAATTCCATTTTACCATGGCATTAAAAAGAATAAAATACTTAGGAATAAACTTAAAAAATAAGTACATAACATTGTTGAAAGAAATTAAATAAGACCTAAGTACATGGAAAGATATTTTGTATACATGGATTGGAAGACTTAATATTGTTAAGATGGCAGTACTCCCTGAAATGACCTACAGAATTAATACAATCCCTTTCAAAATCCCAGCTGGCTTTTTTGCAGAATTAACATGATCATAAAATATCATGGAAATTTAGGAGATCCAGAATAGCCAAAATAATCTTGAAAAGGAAGTATAAATTTGGAGGGTGTCCTGATTTCAAACTCACAAATCTACAATAATCAAAATAATATGATAATGGCATAAAGACAGACATGGTTCAATGGAGTAGAATTGAGATTCCAGAAATAAACCCTCACATTTACTGTTAGTGATGCTCAACGAGGATGCCAAAACAATTCAATAAAGAATAGCTTTCTCAGTAAATGATTTGAGACAAATGAATATCCACATGCAAAAGAATTAAGTTTGAGCCCTCCTTCACACCATATTCCTAAATTGCCTCAAAGTTGATCAAAGACCAAAATATAAACGCTAAAACTATTAAAATTTTAGAAGAAAACCTAAGTGTAAATATTCTTGAGCCTAAATTTGACAATTAAAAAAAAAATACCGAAAACACGAGCAAAAAAAGGAAAAATAGATGAATTGGATATAATAGAAATTAAAACTTTATGCTTCAAAGGATTTCATCAAGAAAGTGGAAAGACTATCCATAGAATGGAAGAAAATATTTATAAACCATATATCTGATGAGGGAGTTGTATCAAAATATATATAGAAAACTTATACAACTTAATAGTTTAGAGGCAACCCAATTAAACATGGGTAAAGAACCTCAACAGATGTTAATCCAAAAAAGACATACAAATAGCTAAAAGGCCCATGGAAAGATGCTCAAAATTATTAGCCATTAAGGAAATGCAAATGAAAACCACAATGGTATACTAGGTCATACCCACTGGGATAGCTATTATCAAAAGGTAGAGGTAAAGAAATTGGAACCTTTATGCAGTACTGATGGGACATTTTGGAAATAGTTACTCAAGAGACAGAAATTAAACATAGTGTTATTATATAATTCATCAATTCCATTTCTAGATATATACCCAAGAGATATGGAAATGTGTCCACACAAAAACCGTACCTGAATGTTTATAGCAGTATACTTCCCCCAAAGTGGAAACACCTCAAACGTCCATCAACTGATGAATGTGTAAATAAAGTGTGGTATATCCTTTCAATGGAATATTATTTGGCAATAAAAAGAAATAAAATACTAGTACATGCTAAAACATGAATGAACCTTGAAAATATTATAGTAAGTGAAAGAAGCCAGTCAAAAAGACCACATATTGGACAATGGAGAATTCTAGTGGTGTCTACCAGAGGCATACTTAAAGTTATTAACATTGCTCAGTAATTTCCTTAATACTCTGTACTCCCTGTTCTTGTTTGCTTTTTTGCTAGTTTGTTCTTTTTCTTCTTGATAAACTCCTCTCCCATCCATCTGATATGTTTAATTACTGAATCATTATCAGATCCATACCCTTTCTCCATTCCTATTACCCCTGTTCTTGTTCAGGTTCCTATGTTTTACAGAGATTCTGCATCAGTTCCCTAACTTGGCCTCCTGGCCTTCTGTCTGATTCCATTAAAATCTATAGCAGCTGTAGGGATTTTTCTAAACTTTATATCCAACTTTGTCAGTCCTCTGCCAAAGCTCTCCAAATATATATCTACCAGTCAAGATGAAGCCCAAGCTTGTCAACATAGCTTACTTACAACGTGAACCAACTGTTTTTGCTCATTTCTCAACTCAGTTTCCTTCTTGTTTTATCTTCCAGCAGCATTGAACTGCACTAAGTTTTCTGCATACACATGTTAGTTGTTGCCTTCCCCCTAATATCACTACTATTCACTCTCCTTGGAATGCTCCCCTTATCAAACTTTCAGCCACTTGTCCTCTCTAACGCATAGCCTAAATAGCTCTTCTGATCACGCTGTGGCTCAGTGCATTTCTCTGCATTATTCTAAGATTATATTAACCATGCTTTTTCATAACTATAACTTTATGTATTTTAGATTTTTTTAAAGTAAAAACTGTGTCTCACTTATTATTGTATAGCACACTGCCTGTTGCATAGGAGATACTGAAGAAAGAGGGGAGAAAGAGGCAAAGAAGATTTCATTGGCCTTCCAGTCCCTCCATGTGTCTTCAGATGAGTTAAAGACCAAACCGAGTAGGACAGATAGCCAGGCAATGTTTCCCTGAAGACAATCCAGTATGAAAACTTCCTTGCTCTTTCTAGGATTTTATCACCATAATAATTCATTTCTGATTACTGTTCAATTCGTATTTCACCCATATTATAACCTTATGCTTTTTCATTCTGTTCTGGGTTAACTGAGCCTGTGTATCACCTAATTTCTTCCACACAGTAGCCCTTCATAATTCGTAAAGGTCCTGGACTTAAACATTGATATCTGCAGTCAGGTGATGCAAATATAACAGTACTTAATTTTAGGACAGAGTGCAGCCTAGACTAGATGAAAAGGACACACACACATTTTATAGTTAAAACAGAGTGAGGTCTAAATCCTGGTTTTATCATTTATTAGCTTTGAGGGTACACCTAGATTACCTGATTTCTTTAAAGCCCTGTTTTCTCATCTGTAAAATGGGAATATAGATTTACATAAGTATTACATGGAATGAAATGAGATGGCATGTAAAATTTAGAGCATACTACTTAACACAATTGCTCTCGAGCCCAAAGGATTTGTGCTTGGCACTGGGACTACCTGGATGGTGTATTGGTCAGAGGAAGTGAAACTGATATCAGATAGATCCAGTCATGCAATTACATAACATAAAGAGAAGATGATTTCTTGCTCGTGCAATGGATTAGTGAATATTGATTGTGTGACTACTATGTGCTCTAGGTGCTGGGCTAAGCACACAGATACATAACAGCCTTGAACAAGACAGGCAAAGTCACAGTGCTCCTAAAGATGGGCTTCAAGGGATAAAATGCTGTCTTTGTTTGCAGCCACTTACAGGTTAACATATTGTCAACAACAACATCTCTAAGTCATGGATGAGGGCATCCTCTGAATTATCTGAATGTTAGATCCTTGCCTTGTTGGGCAGAGGTGTCTCATGGTACAGTTAGGTGGAAAGGGTACATAGAAGAATTTTAGAGCACAGAACTCAGAAATGTGGCAAAGGCTAAAATTACCAATGCAGGGTAAGGTTTTAGAATAATGTGCTTTTTCAGCCCTTGCAGCACACAGACTCTCCTTTATCATGGACTTCCCACTTTGCAGTAGGCATGCCTTTCCTAGGACCACCTCCCCAAAACAAAACAAAACAAAACAAATAAATGAAAAACAAAAATCAAAAACAAAAACAGTAAACCAAAAAAACACTAACAATACCCCCTGAGAACATCAGGAGCCTTAAATCCTCAGGAAGTATGAGTTCCAACCCATGAATCCAATCAGCCCAGGCTGAGGTGTTGACATTGGATTTATTTGCATGACTTAATAGCTTATTTCACAACCCACTCAAAAGCTCCTTTTTCTGTTGAATTGTGATTATTTTGCTATATTCCCTGAGGATGAAATTCATATAAACACTGGATTTACTATATATTCCCCTCTGCCTTTCTCTCACTTAACAGCATGTTAGTCCTGCCTACCTAATGACAAAAACAGTTTCCTAAGCAACTGAGTACCAGATTGTGTAAAAACTCTGTCTAGAATTCTACCTTTAAAAAGTCTACATGATTAAATGTGGTTCACTTTAAGGGGAGGGAAAATTGGAGTCATGATATTGAGTGAGATGTAGATATGACCCTGTCCATTTAGGACTATGAGAAAGGGCCAGTGGGTGCTTGTTACCTGGAGAAGGTACTTTGAAGTGGCACCATGAAACGTGGTTGGAGGCTTGGCTGGGTTTTGAATCTCAGCTCCATTGCCACCCAATCAAGTCATTTGCAGCAAGTTACTTAACCTCCTTGAGCCTCAAGTTTCTCATCTCTAATGTGGGGCAAACAATATAGGGGCTATCCCTATATTGTATATAGCTTGAGGGCTAAAATCATTGTTAAAAGTGAAAAGAGTTATTCTTCTTACATAATGGATACTCCATTGGCATACTGACTGTGCAGCCAACAGGTTGACTTCTTCCAGAATTTAACTATCTAGAGAAGAGTCTAAACAATGATAGTTTCACCAATTATGACTCAGTGACAAGAGACTTAGGTGGTAAGGATGTAGGTAACTCAGAGACACATCTCAGTTTTAATACAGTAAGCAGGGCCATGTTGAATTAACCACTCAACTCTTACTGGCTCAGTGTGCAACAGTGAGGAAGATCTCATTTGTATACACTTGTCTAACTGAAGGATGGCTTCTCATCTCTTTTGCCTTCCATGTCTTCTCACACTTCTCTCATTGCTGGACTCTATGCTCAGAACCATTCAGGAAAGAGTATTCTGAGAAATGTAGTCCCTCTGTCTGCTTTGCAATTCATATTGTTAAGAAGAAGTTGATTCAGGATGGACAATAGATCATCCAGCACATGCATGTTACTTATTTTTATAACTGGGATGTCCTTTCTCTGCAACTTTGACTTCTCATGTCTGCTTTATTTTAAAATACATGTGCAAATGATTTTTAATATACAGGCCATAACTGAGTTCACCTGTAAGGTGAGAAAAAAGGTACTCTCCTTCTATAGTCTTGAAGCATTTTCTTTGTATACCTTTTATATTACATAATCATATTTTACTTTGTATGAGAGTTCTGCAAAATGTCTTTTTCCTCTATTGAGTTAGAAGCTTCTCGAACATAGAGATTATTTATTTTGTGTCTGAATATATCTTGAAGCATCTGGAAGAGTGTCATGCACATAGTAGGTACTAATTAAATATTTGCTTAATTAACTAATAGATAACATTACTAAAATACTGTTTTGATCAATGTAAGTCACTGTGTAGGTGAATTGGGCCATCGCTTTGCTCTGATTAATGACTGTAACTAAAATGAATATCCCATTTCAATTTCTGATGTATTAGCCCTTTTTACTGTAGTGGCCTGGTGGTTTGCATTGGCATTAACTTTCAGTCTAGAGTCATGAAATGTTAGAGCAGACTTGACACATTCAGCTTGTGGAATCGTGTTTCCTACCTGATCATATCTGGTGTGTCTGAGAGCAGCCAGATGGCCCCTCTGATGATTCTAACAATGCAGTGAATGACAAATCATTGTCGTATAATATTATATGATTTGTAAATGACCATTATGCATTTTATTTCCATCCCTCCAGGAAGGCTAGATTATTCTCAAATAGCAGATTGCCATATGAAAATGCCAATATTTGCTCTCTGTTGATCCAAGGTAACAATTCAGCAACAGTCATTTGGTATAAGACACTCTTATGATTTTTTTACAAATCAATAACTAGTTAGGAAGAATGACTTGGTAAGTCACTCCACTATGATGGAGTTGACCTTCAGGTCCAATAGGATGGGTTTAACAAAGAATTTCTGTGCTGTCAGTTCTCATTATAGTCTGAATAGAATTAGTTTTATTTTGGCTCCACAATTCATTTAGATTATTCTTAAGTCTCAGAACTGTTTATAAAGTGAAGTTTAACATAAAAAATTCAAATAAAAATAAGAAGTACCTACTGAGTTTCTCACATGGTACTCCTATTTAATTGGCACATCTCTTTTCCTTTGTGGTAAGTACAAAGCCACAGTTTATCACTTTGGTTTTTGCTTCTTACCCTAGTTTGGTGTGTACCTACTTATTAACATTCATTGCCCAGGTCTGTTTCCAGTTATGTTGCTCCTTTGCTTGCTTGCCTCTTATTTCTCTCTTTTTCCAACCTGCATCACTTTCTAACTGATGCCGCTTTCTGCTCTGTTGGTTTTCTGCCAGCCTTTTTGCAACACTGTTCCAGGATTTGTTGACCCTATTTGTGGACCTGCACATACTCTCTTTATCTCTGCTTTCTACTTCATTGCCTCCTTCCCTCAGGTGGCCTGCTCTCACCTTTGCTGTGTAGCATTCAGGAGCTCCCAGCTGCTCTCTGTCCCTCAGTCCTCTCTGTGCTGTGCTGCATTGGGGCGGTGGGGGGGCGGGGGCTAAGCTTAAAGCCCATTAGTCCTGAGGGCTGCCATAGTGGCTCTTTGATTTAATGCCTAGTGGCTGGTTAATGACTTGTCTAAATGCTGGACAAAGGAGAGTAAGAGCGAAACAGTAGAGGGAATGATGAAAGATACCAAAAGAGAGAAGGAAGTGGAAGTTAAAGAGGAAAGACTGGGTAGAGAAGGGGAAGAAGATGAAGGGGAAAGAAGATGAAGAGTAAAGGAAGGAGAGGAGGATTGAAGGTAGAGAAAGGAAAGGAACTTATAGCCAGGAAAGCTGTTCCAGGCTCATGAAAATGTTCTCTTCCCTCAAGAGCCAGGGTTTTCACATGTATTTGCTAAACCCATAGCTTTACTCACTTTATACCATTGTGCTTTTGATTTCATTCTCTTGGCCTGTTTTTTGCTTAATTGTTCCCCATCCCATCTCCCACTGCAAGGCCATCTCCTACCCTTCCTGCTTATCACCACACCATCTTCCCCAGCCTCAGCAGTGTGGGCTCTTTTTGCTTCTCTCACTCTGTGTTCACAGCCAGCTCTAAAGACTACACTCATTGTGTGAAGTGTGAGACTCTCAGATACTATAGCTTTTGGCCAGAACTCAATCTGAGGACTCTTTTAAACTAGGAATGGCCTTTATGCTTTATCAGAGGGGACAGAGGAAGCAAAAGTTAGACATTAGAGTGATAAGAAAGAAACTAATGGAGAGTTTCAGGGTTGAAATCTCCCAATGTTTAGAGCTATGTTTCTGGAAGCAAGCTCTCCTCTTATATTTATGTAAATAATGACATTTTAATATCCTTGACTTTTTTCTTTTTTTTCTTTTGAGTTACAATTGATGTTCAATAGTATTTGATATTAGTTTCAGATGTACAGCATAGTAGTTACAAATTTATATAATTTATGAAGTGACCCACCCTCTCCCCTGATTGTTCTAGTACCCACCTAGTACTATACATAGTTATTACAATATTATTGATTATATTCTCGATGCTGTACTTCACATCCCCATGACTGTTTTGTAACTACCAATTTATACTTAATTCCTTCACATTTTTCATCCAACCCTTCAACTCCCCTTCCCACTGGCACTGTATCTATGAGTTTGTTTCCGTTTTGTCAGTTTATTTTGTTCTTTCTTTTTTTTATTGATTAGATTAATATTTCTTTATTTTTCAATTACACGTGGCCCATAATACATTAGTTTCAGGTATACAACATAGTGATTTGACATTCATGTAACTTATGACATGATCACCTCGATAAACCTATTACCCATCTGACATGATACATAGCTACTACAATATTATTGACTATATTCCTTATGCTGTACTTTACATACCTGTGACTATTTTGTAACTACCATTTTGTACTTATTAATCCATTCATCTTTTTTATCTACCCCCTGAACTCCCCTCCCATCTGACAACCATCAAAATGTTCTGTTTCTATGAGTTTGTTTTAGTTTTGTTTGTTTGTTTTGTTCTTTAGATTCCATGTGTAAAATCATATGGCATTTATCTTTCTCTGTTTGACTTACTCCAATCAGCACAATACCCTCTAGGTCCATCCATGTTGTTGCATATGAGAAGATTTCATTTTTTTCCTTGTCTGAGTAATATTCTATTGTATATATGTACCACTTCCTCTTTATCCATTCACCCATTGATGGACACCTAGGTTGCCTCCATTTGTTCCCTATTGTAGATAATGCTGCAATGTACATATGGAATCACATGTCTCTTCGAAGTAGTGTTTTGTGTTTCTTTGGATAAATACCCAGAGGTGGAATTACTGGGTCCTCTTTTGTCTCTGGTTGTAGCCTTTGTTTCAGAATCTGTCTTGTTTGGTATAAATATTACTACCCTAGCTTTTTTTTTTTACATTTTCATAAAATACCTTTCTCTATCCCTTTACTTTTAGTCTATGTGTGTCTTTTGATCTGAGGTGAAACTCTTGTAAATAGCATATGTAAGAGTTTTATTTTCTTATTCATTCAGCCACCCTTTTTTAATTGAAGCATTTAATCAATTAATATTGAAAGTAATTATTGATAGATGTATAGTTATTGCCATTTTATTTCATATGTACACATATGTAATATATATATATGTGTGTGTGTGTGTGTGTGTGTGTGTATATATATATACATATATATGTATCTTTTTCTTCTCCTTTTCTTAAAAAAGTCCTTCTGACATTTCTTCTGATACTGGTTTGTTGTTGATGAACTTCTTTAGCGTTTTCTTAGTTATTTTGTTTTTGGTTTCTTTTTGATTTCCTCGGAAGCTCTTTATCTGGCCTTTAATTCTAAATAATGGTTTTGTTGGGTAGAGTAATCTTGGTTGTAGAGCCTAGATTTTTATCTCTTTGAATATTTCGTGCCAATCTCTTCTGGCATGCAAAATTTCTGTTGAGAAATCAACTGAGAGCCTCATGGGGGCTCTAGTGCAGGTGAATAGCTACTTTTTCCTTGCTGCTTTAAAGATTATCGCTGTCTTTAACATTTGGCATTCTAATCATGATGTGTCTTGGTGTGGGCCTCTTTGGATTCATCTTATTTGAGATTCTCTTCACTTCCTGGGTTTGTATGTCTATTTCGTTCACCAGGTTAGAGAAGTTTTCTGTTGCTATTTCTTAAAATAGGTTTTCAATTCCTCTCTGTCTCTCTCTCTCTCTCTCTCTCTCCCCTTCTGGTACTTCTGTGATGCAAATGTTGGTATTCTTGATGTTGTCCCAGGGGCCCTTTAAACTATCCTCATTTTTTTGGATTCTTTTTGTTCTTGCACTTGTGATTGTTTTCTCTGCTTTTGCTTCTCAGTTGCTGATGTAAGCCTCTGCTTCATCTAATACTATTACTTCTTCCTAAAGTATTCATTTCAGTTATTAAATTCTTGATTTCTGACTGATCCTTTTTTAATGTTTTCTATCTTAATTTTGTTTTCTATCTCTTTGTTACAGTTCTCAATGAGTTTGTCTACTCTTCATCCTTACAACTAGTGTTTTGAACTCTGCATCTGGTCGATTGCATTTTGTTTAGTTCTTTTTCTGGAGATTTATTTTGCTGTTTCATATTGGACATCTTTCTTTGTCTTCCCACTTTGGCTGCCTCCCTGTGTTTGTTTCTATGTATTTGGTAGGGCTGCTATGTCTCCCAGTCTTAGGAGAATGGCCTTCTATAGTAGATGTCCTATGGGGCTCGGTAGCACAGTCTACCCTGGCCAGGTGCTCCAGGTGTGTTTCTTGTGTGGGTTTTGTGTGTCCTCCTGTTGTAGTTGAGCCTTGGTTGTTGTTTTCATGTCAATAGGAGGATTGACACTCAGGTTGATTTGTTGTGAGGACTGTTCAGGGAGGGGAAGAACTAAGGAGCTCTGGTGCCTGCCTAGTCTGCCTTTTGGGTGTGTCATCCTTAGATACAGTCCCAGATGGTGTTCTGGCTAAGTCTGAAGCTGTACTACCAAGTGTGCCATCCCTGGGGGTTATTGAGCCACCTGTCAAGAGTCACCACGCAATCTGCATATGGCTGACACCTATGCTGGGTTTGGAGGTGACTCAAGAGGCCAAGCTATGAACCAAGGCTTTCTGCTGCTAATGCTGGGCTTGGGAGTGCTCAGTAAGAGATACGAGGCATGTTTTTGCTGTGATGATGCATGTATATATTTCCAGAGCATCTTAGAGGTATAGGGCCATTAAGATGGCTCTCAATTCACATGATTTGGAGAACGAAGATCTGAGAACATAATGTCTTATGGAGGGTTTCATATTCAATTCATAATTAATCATTTTTTTGCATAAATAGTTGACTTTTCTTTTTCACCTTTATTCTCTTTGAATGTTCCTCTCTGAAGGCCATGGGCATCCCACCCAGGCTGATAGTCAGAGAGAGAGCCCTAGGTTTGCATATGGAACCATGATTGGCAGGTATTATTTCTGAGTCTCATTCAGTGGGTGGTCATTAGGTAGAGCAGGTGAGGGCTTTGTGAGTAATGGAGCATCTTGATAGGAGCTTTAAAGCCGGGCAGATCAGGAATGGGGGCGGCATCAGGGCCTTAGCAGGAACAAACTAAGGGATCCTTTTGTGACTACCTAGAACAGAACTGGACAGCTCTCTACCCCCGCTGCACACCCACAGATAGCTTTCACTGATTATCATCTCTCTCGTGTGTGGGTAGAACCAGTTTAAAGATTCAGGAAAGGATTAAAATCAAACTACTGGATAGTTCATTCTGTGCAGGCATCTTTTGTTAGCTCTCTTCTCCATGGTAGATGGGCTCATCTGTTCAGTGATGAAGTGGTAATATTCAGATGAAGTTTTGGATCTAGTCTAGAATGGCCTGGAAGTTAGGATATCCTTGTCCTACTATAGATAAAAAATGCTTCAGAACTGCCAAAATACAATGTAAATGAAAGGTATTGCTCTGATGCTGATGAGTAAACAATGTTTTTTTTTTTCTCCTTACTTATATAAGGAGAGACTTGGACTAAAGTGCCATTCATTCTTAAATGTCCTATTTTAGATTTCCTTGATACTTGTCTTTATCTTGGTTTAAATATAAACATATGCATGGGCATATTTTGTTTGAAAGCAAATCCAGTCATTTTATTTCTCACTGGACAAACTGCAGTTTGTTTGTGTTTCAACCTGAATCTTCAATGTTGTGTTCTAGGTGCCTAGTCCAGTGCCTCGCTCACTGTAGGTGCTCAATTGTTGAATCAATGAATATCAGCAGGATGAGAAGACCTTGAAGTGAGCAGCACAAATTGTGCTAAGAAGCCTCAGGGATCCAAGTAGCCAAAGGAGCATTTGGACCCCTTGTCTAGAGCCTCCTGGCATTATCTTATTTAATTCTCACTGTAAGGTTAAAGAGCAACTGTTATGACTCCTGTTTTACAGGTGAGGGAACTGAGGCTTAAGAGTCAGTGACCTGAGGTCACATTGTGAACAGTTAATCACTGGGAGTGCAGCCAGGGTGAAGGGATTCTTCTCACCATTGTTCCATGCCTCCTCCCAAGAGAGAACAGCAGAGTTCTGACTGATATAAGAAGAAGACACTGTGTTCCTACACAGCTAAAGTGACAGGAAAAAGCAAAAAAGAGCTCCTGGTAAATTACCTCTTAAAAATGTGTAGCTGTCTGAAAGAGCAGCCTTGAGGTGTTTTGATTTCATTATTAATATATATATATATTTTAAGTTTGCTATAGTTATCTGAGCTCTTTCAGGCAGGCACTGTGTGGGTCATTCATAATTTTTCATGTTGATTCTGTAGCTGTTCCTAATAGTTCTCTCAAGAAACTGAAATAAGGTAAAGTTGTTCAAATACTTACATACGATTTTGGAAACTATTGTAGCCATGTTAAAAAGCCTCCTAAAACACTCAGGATTTTATTAACGTGGCTATGCCTCATGCGGAAACTCTATAATGGAATTGTATTTCAAAGCAATCAAGTCAGATTCTTTTTGTATGCATGAATTTCTTCTGTTGTTTCTACGTTTGTAAGTATTTATTCTTTAGAACTAAACCCTAATATCATTAATTAATAGAAACAATGTCTAATTGAAGCTCTATACAAATATTTAAATGAATCACAATATTATTTGGCAAATGAAGCTGGGTACATCTAGAAACTTATTATATAACTTACACTTAGCAATAAATAGACATCTTTAACTATATTCACCATGCAGATACACAATGGTTTAATACAAACAAATTACTAGGGGAGTGGAAGTGAGTATAGTTTTGATGTAAGAATAAAACTCATATGCATAAGTATAATAAAAATAATATTGCATTTTATTTACTTGTGTAGTGTCTAGCTACAGCTGCATTCTAGCTGCTTCCTAATAAAATTAAAGCAGCCGCTTAAATACTGATTAGCTGGTTAGAGACAGATCAGATTATAGCAACAATTAAAATCGGTATAGAACAATGTATTCAATCAGTCTGCTCTTCCTTCTGCAAACAAGGTCTTGGAATAAAGTTCATTATATACGTATGTTTTAGTATGCAGCATGTTGTTGTGATAGCAGGAACTCTAGGCTTAATACAGAAGGGTTGGAAGCTTTTTCTTGCTTGGTACCTAGGCAATGAGACCTTTGAAGCACATTCCAGATGGGAGTACAACATAAAGTAGGGTACACAGGTAGAAATGAATGGGTGTGCTATCTGTGAAGCAGGGTGGTACCTGCCTGAGCAGAGTGGACAGAATTGTGAATATGCTTTTCCATCAGAAGCAAAAGTACATACTTTATGTACTCTATTGTCAGGGTATTCCTACAGAGGGAATAGGGTGCCATATGTGGTACCAGGATGAAAACAGTGCTGGGAATTTTTTTGGATTACCAATGATAAACATGTTAATGCCTCCCATAAACAGGAAGGGCTGAGTTCACATACCTGTCAGTGGAATACTATTTTCTTTTGAAAAGTTTAGAAGCAACAGGATCTAATCATGTATCATTCCCCAAAGTGGCATGATAATTATCCATGTGCCCCTTATCCAGTTTTTGCATTATCTGTGTTTGACCTGTATATGGCATTAATATATTTAATATGTAAATATATATATTTTAAATATTTAACATTTCTTTGAACCGTTTTTAAAACATGTTTGTTTTTAAACAAAACTCTGTTATTGTTTAAAATGGGAAATTATGCCACCACCTACCATAAAGAGAAGGGAAACACAAAAATACTCAGTGAAAGTAAATTATCACAAATTAACCCAAGGTAGATGCTGGTTCCTGATAATGGCTCTGAACCTGAGGCCTAGTCTCCCTTTCTTAAAGGGGAAGATTTCCTAAGTGTTAGGCAGCCGATTAAGACATGTTTCTCCTTGATATAATAAAAATAATCGAACTGGAACTTAAACAAATAAATTTCTCATTGCATGACTCAGTGTTATTTAATGCAACTTCTGTGTCCTCTTCTGTATGTCCATAGTGGTTTGTGCCCCACCTGTAGGAACCAGCTGTCTACTGTGACCAGCCCTGGACTGGTAGTAGGAGGGAAAGTTCTTGTTTAAAATCTACCTCATGAGTTGTATCATATCTCATTTTACCTTCTCTAAGCAAGCTCATAGGAATATTTTGAAGAGGACACAAAGAAATACTTGCTTCAGGCAGGAATTGCTGGGCGGGTTAGTCTATTTAATTCTGAGAGTGGATATTCAGGTGTCTGTTCCCTTGCCCCTTTCTTCCTCTCCTCTTAGGAGCAAGCCTGCCTGCAGGAGACACAATTTTGTTCTCCCTTCCAGAGAGATGTTCTAACCCCATAAGAGTAGTCCCATAATTTTTAAGGAAAGGGTTAAGGTGAAAGACTTCAACATACTTTATTGTCAGGATATTCCTCTCCCTCACAGGGCATAAGGAACACCTTCAAAAAGCCACTGTGAGAAAAATTTCAGCAGGAACAAGAAAAATAATTTGGACCTGTGGACACTTCCCTGGATGGATTTATGCCATACCAATATCTGGTCCAGAGGTCAAATGATTGAATTTACCAAATTTCATTATTTCCAAGATAATATCAATTGTAAAATATACCAAAAATGTACTAAGAGTTATTGGAGAATTGGAAAAAAAAAACTACATTAAATATGAACATCATTTGAACCCATCTATGAAATATTAAAATGTGAAGAAATATGGTTATTTAGCATTCAAAAACAAACTTTTATGTCATGACTTTTACTACCTGGCATCATCTCATTCCTTCAGAATCTCATCTACTCATTTGTCACTAAAGTATTTGGCCTTGATCTCTCCATAATGTGATTCTGACTGAATTGCAAAGCCAAAAAGGATGTACATCATTGGGATTTATTTTTTTCTTTTGTATGTGTGTATGTGTGTTTGTGTGTGTGTATTATATATTATATAGGCTAACATAAATATATTAGCGTAAAAAATATAAATCTGGTATGTGGCATTGAGATGGAGCATAAGCTTGTGATATTGTTATGATGCAATTGGGCCCAGTTCCTAGTTGGTCCAACTCCTTTCCTTCCTAGAAAACACACACACACACACACACACACACACACACACACACACACACACACACACACACACACAGTAGGCCAAAGGAAAACTAAGTCATTCTTTGTTGTTAGCTGGTTGTTTGGACTTTTGCTCACATGTAGAACCTGGGTGAGTTGAACCAGGCCTTTGGTAAATGCTTTCACCCTCATTAAAATAGCTTACCTGGCATGGATCCAGATATCTGTATCTCTTCTGTCCTCGCTAAGCAATGGGAGAGACAGTCAACCCAAAACACTTATAGCACCAGAGAGCAAGAGAATATGTTTAGCCCTGGTTGATGCTGATCCAGGCTGTTTGCTTCAGTTCTGCTTAGGCTGGGACATTATCCTCAGGTCTGGTGGCCACTGGAACTAAGAGGAGAGAGAGAGATGGAGAGAACAAGTGAGAGCCTTAGCCTCTACATGAGCAGACAAGAGAAAAGATGGATTTTACAATGTGCGCTTCTGAAAGCTCTGCCACAAGGAAACAGAATACTCTAAATGGAGTTCCTTTCTCCCTGGAATGGGGAAGTGACTTGTCCTTAATCCTCACTCATCACAAGAAGGTTTAAAGGGGATTCAGGCAGGGCAAGGGGAAGCTTAAGCTGAGGGAGAGAAGCTGCTTGAGTTTTAGACTGGAAGTGCAGCGTCTCTGTCCATATTTTCTGTTTCTCTTCTGATTTTCACAGAAACTCAAGTTCCTGACCTACTGCTCAAGAATAGATATATTTTTATAGTCAAATGTTTTTCTAAACTAGTGAAATAAATGTAGGATTATAAACTTGTAGTTAGAATGGATGCTGGAATGAGAAGAGAAAATAAATGGAGGAGTGACTTTGGACTGCTTGCAAATATTGAAGACATGGTATTTATCAGACATGTGGTTTGGGAAATTGCAGTTCCAGCAACATTCACTCAATGCCCAATGAATGTTCACTACCTTCGCTACCTCAATTAAAAATAATCTAACATCCTAATGAGTTGCTCGGAAAATAACCATCAATTATCCCAACTTCAGTAGAGAAGATAATATACTTTTAATTGGGGGCAGACTGGAGAGGAATACAGAGGTACCTGTTAAATACATGGTAATAAGGTCTTCCACATCCTAAAAAAAGAATTCTACCATTTGCCAACCTTGGCAGATAATAAACATGAAAAGTTCTGTCTTCCAAAAGACTCACTTAGGAAGTGACTTCTTACTTCTCTGGGACCCCATAAAAATTATGTTTTATGCCTATCAGTAATCTAAGTCTCCCATTTCTGTGGGCTGGGAATTTATATCATGTTAGAAAAAAAGCCAGTGGTCTCCATCTTGAGAAAGGCTTTCATGGTGTGGTTACTGGTGATTACTTACTATCCTCAGATAATAAAGTGGTTGTAATACAGAAGAAGAACTAAAACTTATTCTTCTTAGGCATACACTACTAATAGAGAAGCTGATATTAACTTGAACTAAATAGTGATGTAACAAATAATAGGTCTACCAATGGAATGATCAACCCTACAAAGTAGTGATGTTCCCATTAGTGGAAGGATTCAAGCAGATTTAAAGTGCTTTGGAAGCAGATAACAGAGACTAATATAAGTTTAAAAAATATCTTAGGAGTCTATCAAGGAATTAGCAGAATCAAGATGGGGGCAGGAAAACCAGACTTAGACACAGGAAAGAAATGAAGATGGTGTCTACTTGGCTATTGATGTACCACTATAGTAAGGAATGAATGAATGTGGAAGGCACCCTACTTGGGATTCAGAGTTCTCAAAGAAAAGGGTCAGTTGGCTGAGCTTAGCTTACATTCTCATCATTTGACCATATTCAGCGGGGACAATGGAACATTTCTCAGAGGTCTCCAGGGATCCCTTCAAGTTCTGTAGTGGAGTGGTAGGGCACCCGATTTACTAACCTACAAAGACTGCCTACAATAGGGGGAGAGTTCTCCAAAAGGGAATCAGGCTGCTGTTACAAAAGGAAATAGGGGCTAAGAAGCGAAAAATTAACAAGCAATGTTTACTACAGGAGTTGACCAACTATCCATTATAATATAAAGAAGGATTCTTCAGTGGGCAAAAAATTAAGTAGAAAGACTTGCTCTTTTTTGGCTCCAATAATACTCATGGGCAAGAAGACTATCTTTCTTGAGAGATTAGGGCTTGAGCCTTCTTAAAGGTAGCCAAGTAAACTCGGGTAATAACATCCTCTGATTTCAGAATGCTATCTACGATTGGTCCCATTGGAGGTTTTTATCTATGATAGAATGACCAAATACTATGTTTTACAAAAATTCACATACCCAAAGTCTTGGAATTTCTTATCCGTTTCTCTTTCCTCTTCTCCCATCGTCTGTGATAGTATCTAAACTCTACTTCTGGCAACCTCTTCAAAAGTCCCCTAGGCAAAAATAGGAACTCATTTATTGTGTTCCCATAACACTCACATGCACCGCTCTAGCAGAACATAGATCAATATTGTATATTACATTAATTGTTTCCACCACTAGACAGAGAGCTCCTTGATGCAAGAAACTTTTCTTTTATTGCTATAGTTTTAACATGCAGTACAGAGACAAGCAGATGAACAAATTGAAAGATAAATAAAGGAATAGTAAACAGAGGCCTTGCAGGGTTGGGTTGGTACCTTCTCTCACTGCCTTCTCAAATATGTCCTAATCCATATACTTCTTGGTCCTAAGCAGTGTGAATATTTGATCTCCTAGTATCTGTCAGGTGGAACCTTTCTCTGAGAAGCCGAAAGCATTTTACTTTATTGATTTGTTCTCACCAGAGCTGAGCTGTGAGTGGTAAGTAGGCATTTGTTTCTATTATGACTGTCGATAGTATGATTTTAAATCACTTTTATCACAGTGGTTTCAAGGGATCACACCTTTAATTTACAAAGCCAGTTCTCTAAAACTGAACCAGACCAAACTGTATTAAGCTATTGCCTAAGCTTTCAATTCATAGGCATTGTTATTGGGGGAAATCATCTTCCTTTCTTGTTTATGTTTGTGTGTGTGTGTGTGTGCACGTGTGTGTGTGCGTGTGTGTGTGTGTGTGTGTGTGTGTGTCTGTGTACAGAATCCTTAATTTAGATATGAACAAAGATATATACATAAGCATAGAAATTCTTTAAAAAGTAAACAATTTCAACTAGAATGTTTTAAAGAAGAGAAATTACAAGCAAACTGAATTAAATCTGAATGAAGTCAGACGGCTCTTGTGTCAAATAGCCTGTGGATAGGTTACTTACCCTCTGAATACTGTTTCTCCTGGTAGGTTGTGTAATGGGGATGATAATAACAATGCAATTCATGGGGCTGTTGTGAGGATTAAGTGAACTGGTTGGTTCTTGGTTTACTCTCTATTCTGCATAGGTCCAGACCTGCTGGCAATAGTATGGGGAGGGAGAGTGAACAGAGATCTCTTTAATCCCATGTCTAAACACATAGGACACCAAGAGCATGCACCTCCTTGTTTTTTATTTCCTCTTATTTCCTGCATAGAGGAGAAATTTCTGAGTGAAATAGGACTATGTGCATCTGTATAATTCGCTACCTACACTGACTTTGTCAGAGTTGTCATGAGAAGCAACACTCGGAATAGGAATACTCTTGAATATGCCATTCTAATCTGACCCTTTCGTATTTACACCAAATCCTTTCCCTTCAGGACTTATATTATTTGTGAAGGGAAACGTAAAACAGAACAAAAAAACAAACAAACAAACATCTCAAGCACCTCTAGATCATCTCCCAAGATGACGTTGGGCTCTGTTTGTGTCCTCAATTCTAATTACTGCCTTCTTTATTAACATGTGATTTTATCCCATTTTAATGGTCAGAATCTCATTTCCAGGACAACCAGAAGTTAACCAAGGTCTTTGTATCTAAATGGTCAGAGTTCTACTATAGTCTTGATTTTTCTCGCTTTTGTGGTCAGAGTATTCAATTAGTTCCACGATTCTGCTAGCTTTTTCTCCTTGTGTTCTCTTTCCACAGGAGGTCAGGCTTGCCTGTGCAGTTTATATAAATATACTAATGTAAATCCTATATTTCTAAACGTTAACCTTGGTGGTTTTCTCTTCTGTTGCAAAATGGACTCCCACTGTGATAAGGACTCCCCATTGAAAAGTGTTATTACACACAAAGCACTTAAACAATACTTAGCACATAGTAGGCACTTGGTAAATTTGAGATGCGCTTATTTTCATGATCACCATTCTTACTAGTATCACCTTATCATGATTTTGAGGATTAAATAATAAAATACCTGTAAAGTATGTTAGCATATTGCCTGGTACATTGTAGGAACTCAAATTAGTGTTAGCTACTGCTAATTGAAGAAACAGAAGCCAGAGACTTACTTAAGATAATGAAACACAGCACCTTCCAGGCTAATTGTCTTGGCTTCGTTCTACTCATTCGTATATACTATTCCCTTCTACTAATGTGCTTTACAGTGAGGATGCAGTTTTAGAGTGATGCTTCATCCAGAGGTACTTTAAGATGTTTGATCATCATAAAAACAAAAAACAAAAAACAAAAAAGAAAATCATACTCAGTTACTAAGTCAGAAAAGTAGTATCGTATTTTATGTATTCATTTTAGAGTGATGATTATATATTTTATAAGTGATGTATGCTTATTTAAAATGTAAGCAATACAGAAAATTATAAGAAGAAAGCAACATATCCTAAACCCACCACCCAGCAATAGTTACTGTGAACAGTTAGAGAGCATCATTATAAGCATCTCTTAATGCACAGGTACAAATAAGAGATAGATAAATAGATGGATAGTAAGAATTAGCCTGATAAGAATGGGACCAACTCTGAGACCATATATACCTGCTTTATAAATAATGCTATCAAATCTAATTCGACTTAAATTTAACAGAAGAAAAATAAACTGATTTGAATTGCAAAAAATTGTTGAATTTCAGATGTGTATTTTTTTTTGTTTCTAAAGGACCTTTCTTAAGGTTGATAAAAAATCTGGAGTCATTAAAAGTTGGAGTCATTATGAATTTTTAACTACATCAATTTTAGAAATTATGCACTAAAAAAGATTATATGATGGGTTTTTCTTATTCCTTTCAACTTTCTCTTTCAATAATTTCCAACTTTCTTGCTAGCATTATCTTTACTCTGATAGGTTTATAACATACTCATTCTGTTTCCCAAATGTAATTCTCCTATTTGTTTAGTTGTAGTTCTATTTTCATTTGGACTCAGCATTCATTACCAGTCTTTTTACCATTGTTTGTACATTCCAGGATTATTTATTTTGACTTATCTCTTGGTCAAATAAGTTTCATCATCAAAAAATTTTTTCCCAAAAAAGTCTCATGAAAGTTATGTTTTCTAAGATTTTTTTACTTTTGAGAATATCTACTTTTGAGAATATCTACCTTTATACTTAAATAACAAGTCGACTGATATGACATTCTTGGGTCACCTTTTCTTTCCTTCTGAAGTTTGCAGACTTTGTTACACGATTTTCAGAGACTGGATGTTGCTATGGAAAATGTGAGGCCAGGCTGATACTTTATTTCCTATTGGGGTTGACTTGCTTCTTCTTGGATGCCTGAATTAACTCTAGCTTTATCTGTGATATGTAATAGGTTAATTAGAATGACAGTGCTGATTGTTACATTTTTTTCTCAATATGATGATTTGTTTTCATCTATAGATTCATTATTTTCTCCTTTAAGGAAATGCTTCTGTGTGATAACTCAGTTTTTCTTTTTTGGTCCGCTGTTTCAGGGGACACCAATTATTCTTTTTCTGGTTTACTTTATCTTCCAGATTAATGCTCTGCTTTCTGTTTGCTTTAATAAGTTCCTTGCCTTTTTCTTATGTATTCATTATAATTATTTTGCGTTTCCTCATCATTCTATTAATTTGGTTTTTAGCTTCAACTTTTTTCTGTTTCTGTTTTTAATTTATTTATTAGATCTTCAATGTTACATAATATTTTCAAGTGTTTCCTTAGCTCTGAGATTTCCTTTTATCTTGAAACTTTGAGCTTTATTGAATATTCTTATTAAATTATTTAATATTAGAAAGCGCTCATGGGGAATTTGTTTCTGTTCCTTAGGTTATATTTTCTGCCAAGTGAATTTTTTATCTTTTGTTTACATTATATTCCTCTCCTTCCCCCACCTCTTCAGGTAATATGTCTGCGTTTTCTTTTTATCCTGATGACTATTAAGATGGGTGTTTCTGTTTTTTGTTTTGTTTTTGAACTGGCTTGAGTAGATCTTCCTTCATCCTTTTTCAAGTTATTTGGAACTAGTTTGTCTTTCCCATTCTGAGTCACAGTTTGAGCACTATATTGGGGGTGTGTGATTCTACCTGCTTATCAAAAGTTGACTGAATTTCAAAGTGTGGTCCTGGGACCAGTAGCATAAATTAATGAAGGAATTTCTTGGACCTTATCTAACCTCATTAAATCAGAAACTCTGGAGATGTTCAGCAATCTGTGTTTTGATAGGCCTTCCATGTGATTCTGGTACATCTTAAAATCTGAAAGCCACTGTAGTAAACATTGTGGAGATATGGGAATGGCAAGCTGTGGTGAAGCAGAGTGTAGACTATGTTGGGGATGTGAGTCCTGTTTTGTCTCCTGAGATCCTGTTAAACATCTCATCTTAAATGGGCCCATTCCTCAACCAGGAGTGTTCCACTTCTTGGACTTTGAAACATTCCCTGACTTGGCATGTTGCTCTAGAAACCAGCAAACTCTACTGGCCCTTCCTGTCTCTTTTGGCAGTATGTCATGAACTGTCGGTGCATATTGCCCCTGCAGAAGGACACCTGGCTGAGGGGGCCTGAGTGCAGACTAGAATCCAGTCTGCACTCTGCAGACAGAGTGTATGTAGTACAGGGCTGCATCACCCCAGAGGTAATGCCATTTTTAATTGTTCTGCCTTGAGGGGGCATCTTTTCATACAAGGAACATCTAGAGTATGTACTGGCAGAGAAGTTTTTAAAATGATGTGTAGTAGCTTCTGGGATAAAGCTATATTCCTTTAATATGTCCAGGTTTGTCTAATCACTCCCCTTCCTCATTCCATATCTTTACAAAGTTTAGGGTGTTTTGGGGTATTCTCAGGATTTTATTTTCTTTCTTTCATGCTGCTTCTCGGTGTGTGTGGTACTGGAGTAGGGAGAGTTAATGTTCATCTTATCTTATTGTTTAACAATTTCTAACATAAGCTCATACCACTTTGCTGGTTTTATAGATGCTGGTAAAATTCTGGCCTTTAAAAATACTTATTTCCTTACTATTGTTTGTTAGTTTGTTATTGGGGGTGTGTGATTCTACACTACTGCCTCACTCTACTATTAACATACAGCAAATTTAAAAAATTCTTTTCATCAACATGAATGAAGACATTTTCTGCTTAGCTTTTTATTACGTAGATTTCCTTGGTTGTAAGCACTTGTATACTTTGAATACATTAGGCAGGAGAAAAATTGAGGTTTGAAAGGATGCTGGATAGAATATGGAATTAAAGAACAAGTCCTGGAGAAGAAGAGCTGGCAACTGGTGCCCTCAGCAAGACAGATTTGTTGACAGTGGGAAGACCCTGGCCAAAAGATTCCGGAACGCTAAGTACGTGCTGGGCATGTGATAGGAATGGCAGCCCTATCAGTGTAGCAAGGAAGGACTGTTTTCTTAGAGCAGTGGTTCTCAACAGGAGTGATTTGCCCCTTCCCCACCTACTACCTGGAGACATTTAGCAATGTCTAGAGACATTTTTGGTTGTCCTAACTGGACAGGTGATTTTGCTCTCAGGTAGTGGGTTGAAGGCTAAGGACATAAACATCTACAATGCACAGGACAGTGCACCACCACAAGGACTTATCTCATCCAAAATGTGGATAGGGCTGAGGTGGAGAAATTCTGCCCTAAAGGGATGGAGTTTAGATAGACAAGAATAATAGCTGTTTGTTATACTTTCAGTGGGCAGATAGACATTCACATTAATCCAGTAATGACTGTGTGTGTACACTGGTTTCAGACTTAGAGTATTGTGTTCTTCTACTCCCTCCTTTCTTTTAACTTGTCTTTTTTTTTTTTTTTTTTTTAACAAAGAGGAATTAAACATTCTACTTTTTTGGAGATATGGTCAGTGAGATACTGTCTTGCCCTTGCACTAACACTCAGGAGTCCATTTTAATTTACTAAAGAAAGTCATGTTACTCTTCCACTTAATAGTTAAGTTTGTTTATAATGCTAATGAAGTTTTTTGAAATTAGATACCTACATATTGGTCACAACAGAAACTATAGCAAACATTAATTTGGTACTTTTAGCTCCATACACAAAGGATCTTATCTTTGAGCCTCACATCCTTTGTGTAAAAGTAACAAGTAAGAACTACCTTTTGTTTTCTTGATCAATCGGTATTTGCAGGTGGCCATGTTGTTTAACATTGGGCAACTAACCTTGTGACTGTGGATATGTCATTTAATCTCTCCAGACTGTAGTGGCAACAACAGACATATTTTCAAATGGGCGTGGAGAGACAGATAAGCTCTTTTCCCTTCTAACACTATGAAATTATGCAATGTAATTTATATGGACTGGATGAGCCCTGCCTTCTGGAAGGCTGAGGGTAGGGAGGGTTTCTGTTTTGGATGGATCTGTAAGTTTTTGGTAGACAGCCCAGTGCTAACCTTTATGTAACTTCTCTTTTACCAGGATGCTCAGGAAGATATAATGCAACACCGCACATTAATGCATTTTAACAGATTTTAAATGAACTTTCTCTAAACAGATAGAAGAAAATTAGAACATTCCTAGGGAAATCCCTTGGCAGAGAAGCACATCTGTCGGTGATTTGGTGGTGCTAGAACAGTTTCATCAGACTACATCAGCAATTTTTCTCAAAATGTGAACAGTATGTTTGCTAAAGGCAAACACAATCATGTCTGAACCTCACCAAGTTCTCTCAATTACAAGGAAATGTCACTATCAAATCTCTAATGCCTCAAATTATCCCAACCACAAGTTCTTTAAAAAAATTTCAAACTCAGAGTTTGATTCTTCGAAAAGCCATTTAATACTGTAGAAGTTTCTTTCTGAGATCTGTAAGCAAAGCAAAATTTGTCATTTCTCTGTGTTGATAATGTGCAAAGCTGTTTGTCTTTATTACTTGCAAGCAGTGTGGTATAGCACACATAAACTCAATTTTACTTCTAATTAAACATTTAAAATGCAGTTGCCTTTCTTTGCTCTTGTTACAAGATGGAAGATTAAGTAACTTTTGTTGCCCAGTGGAATTATCTTTGCTCAAAAACTCAACACAAATTAATTTCTGTTGATGAAATACATTTTAAATATTATAACTATTCATTTTGGGAAAATTAATATTCCCTGTGAATGAATATTTTAACCAAAATGTGGTAAGTTCATTAATAACTCTGAGAGTGAAGAAAACACAACTTAAAAAAATGTTGACATTTTGCTTGATGGTTACTTTTCATGTCAATAATTATTTCTGGGATTTCTAAACAAAATAAACATTCACTCAATTACTGTCCATTAATCTGGTAAATGTCCTTTTAAAATAATTGTTCAAAAAAATCACCACATCTAATTGTTCTGAATATTAAGTCCTTATGTACTCTGCAATATGAAAACTGGAATTAAATTTCTACTATGTAACTTGGATAGTAGGTGCTTATAATGGTTATATCTTTCCAAATCTTTTTACAATTTTAAGATGAAAGAATAAGATTTAAACATCTTTAGCTCCAATGCCAATTACTCTATGAAGCCTTCCCATATCAACAGTTGTAAACACTATTTTGTACCTCTGCTGTATCCCTTCTTTCTTCGTATCTGACAGTCTAGGATTATCGTTATTATTCTTCTCACGCACTAGTCTGGAGCTACTGGCTCAATGCCTCTTGATTGTTTTAGCTTCTTCACATACAACTTGTATAGCTTGGTACTTTGGAACTTGAAGATGGGGTCCAGATAAAACAAAAAGAATGAACCTTCGTTAGGTCGATAACATAGGTTTTAAAGAATTTGGTTAGCTTCCACTCAAACTTCATTAGAAGAGGGGCCTATGAGTTACTCTTAAGTGTGAACATTTGATGGTCTTAATTCCTTTTCATTTCCTTGGCATTGGACATCGAGGTTTTATGATTCACTTGTATCCACATAGATCATCGTCCCTCATTTGTCATGGAGGAGAAGCTTACTTTCTTTGGATGGTGGTTATTTCCTAACGTGACTGTCTTGGAGAGGTGGTGTACATATAATTGAAAGCAGTAAAGGCTCTTTAATTTGAAAGACCAGAGTTCAAATTCTGGTTCTGTTGCTTTCTAGATGCGGGACTTTCAGCAAGCTATTGGACCTCTATGAGCCCCAGTTTCTTATCTATAAAATAACCATACTACTCTCCTACCTATGTGCTAATGATTAAACATTTAGTGCTTGTTAGGTGCTATACAAATAACTTTACAATAGTAATTTTTGCAATTGTTATTGGAAGTCAGTGAAAGTGTTTGGGGTTCTGAGATTCAGGATTGTGAGAAAAATCTGTTTATTTATGCTTCCCTCTCCCCCATATCATTGTTTGGTGAAGTTGGCTTTGACTATTTTCTGTGTTCTTGCTCCTATGTTTCCCTCACTATTTTAGTATTTCTTCCCATTTTCCTTCCAGAATAAATAGACAACTTATAGTTCTACAGAGTTTCCTTCTTCATGAGCACAGGAATAAGGTGGGAAAGATCCTGTATAAAATAATTTAAGAAACATTATTTGAATAAAACTGACCACACTGGGACCATCTGGTAAATTTGAGCTTTGATACCATCCAGATAATTCTAAGCACATTTTTAAACTGAAATACCTGAAATCAAATTCAGTAGGAACTTTATACTGGAATAATACTGACACCTGTCTTTACATTATTTGGTTCAGTAGAATTTAATTCTCATCTCTTGATGATGATGATAAGAGCCAGCATGTCAGGCATTATGCTATGAGGCAGAAACTATTATTATCCTTATACTATATGTGGCCACACTCCAGAGGCCATACCTGTTATGTATCTGGTTCTATCTTTAGACCTGGACACAGGAAGATAGATAAGATTTTGTCTTATCTACACAGAGGTTTAGATCACCTTACTATGAGCTACATAGGAAACTGCTTTAGGAGTGATTCAAATACCAAGAATAACAAAAGAGGACTCAATCTTGTCTGTTTCTGGACAGCCAGAGGAAGTGGCAGTTGGCATGGATTTTGGAGATGAGGTCAAATTTCGACAGCAGAGGAGAAAGAGATGGAAAAGGGAGACTGGGCAGGACTGTAAGGATAAGGAATAGCTGAGCCGAGGAAGGGTAGTCCTGAAGGAGAGGCTAGAAAAGCCACAGTTGGAGAAGGCCAAGGTGGGCTAGAGGAGTCTGCGGCCTGTGAGGACTGAGGTGAGGCCTGAGGCTGTCATCACTGGCTCAGAAGTAGCAGAGGCAAGAAGCCAACACTGTATTGGCTGAACAGAGACGTGGAAATCGAATGTTCAGAAGATTCCTTTCAGAACTTTTGTGGTTAATGACAGGAGAAAAAGAAGATGGTAGTTTAAGAGTTTAGCATGGGTGAGCACAGTTTTATTTGTAAGAAATAGGAAACATAAGAATTAGTAGAGGAATCAATAGAAAAGGGGAGATTAAAGACAAAATGGAAAGAAGAGAGTTCTCCTAAGCCATAAAAGAAGAAGTTGGTGAAGTGTTTTGGTATATGTTGTGTGGGATTTTAGTGTTTAACTGTAGACTGTATTGCGGCAGAAAAGATGTTTTGGACAGAAATACTTGATACTCCACATTCTTTCCCTTTAAGACATGGCTTGCTGAGTTTGCCAGAGCCCAGTATAAAGAAAACAATGGTCAACATGGTGTCATTGGCTTAGTCCTGAACAGTTACATTCTCCCTACTGAGGTTTCACTTTTCTCTGATTCTCTTGGCATACCTCCCTTCACTCCACTTTCTTGATGCCGGCTACCTCTTACCCCGCACCCAATTGGTTGCTATTGGCCGCTGGTCTTTTCTTTGTTCTCAGAGCTTTTAGATCTTGGCTACTCAGTTTTGACTCAAAATTTAGTGCCAGTGAATCAGTGTGTATTGATCCCTTTCCTTGGTGAGGCCAGGGTCCTGATTTTTCTTATCCTGGCCTTACAGCAGGCTCGCTGTGCTTAGCCCAGTGGATGCCCTGTAACTGTTCCTCTGCCGTTCCAGTGACATCTGTGAGACATAGGAAGGGACACGAGAGATTGCATTAAAAGGTCCAGGAAGGAGAAGAAGAGCTATTTAAAAAAAAAAATACAGTTAGAATAGTCAGCCTAGAAGAGAGGAGAAGCAGTTAATCTTCAGAAAGACAGCTCAAGGCAGTAGGAAAGAGTGTATATGCTACAAGAAGGAGAGGAGAAAGCTGAGGGAATTCCTAGCACAGGGCCTAGGCAGATATACCAGAAAGAACTGGACATGAGAGTAAGCAAAGGCTATTGATTCAGAACTTGCTTGAGCAAGGGAGTCAGCCACCATCACTTATATTTGGCAGAGACTCAAAGGCCAGCATGGGAGTGGAAACTTTACAAAGGAAAAAGGGGAAGGCTTCACTTTGCCCTGACTGAAGGTCGTTGGCATGGGGAAGCTGGATCTGGGCTAACTAGAAGGAGGACGTCCTATGAGATTGGGTGGGGGAGCTTATTTTACTTTCCCTGGTTGGTTCTAAGCTGGAAGCTGGGGACAACAGTTGAGGAAGCTGGCAATTATTAAGTACTGGCCATTTGGAGCTAGTTGCTGCAAAGGCTGTGGTTTGGCTTCCTGGACTCAAAGCTGGGGATTGTGGGTCAGAGTTCTATTTTTATATATGGTCTGGGCATTGTTCCTTGTATGTTCAGTCTCTCATGGGCTAGAGTTACAGAGGTCATTTTCATTGTATGTGTGTACCATATTTTGCAGGACATGCTTTGACTTCTGGCCTGGACAGATCTCAATTATAACAGAATTCTTTATATTTCAGGTGGCAGTATGCCAGTACACTGTTTTTCCCCAGACTGTCGCACGTCTCCCTTCAGTAACTAAGGGGCCAGGCTTCTATACAGAAAACTGGAAACAATAATTTTATAGATGTTAACTTTTATGGAAACATTAAAAGTAACACTCAAAATGCTTTTCTTTTGTGTTTACTCAAATATAGTTCTCAGTACAGCTGCAGCTTTTTTCAGAGAAGCCTAATTACTTTCATATACCATGAACAGTCGATAGAGCATTGGGAAAAGTCATAGCTATAAATTTATATTACTTGAGGGAGAATATTTCTTAGAAATATTAATGCAGCCTCCCATCTTGTATTATAGGAATTAACTTTTATTCATGAAGTAGAATTTGATTGACTTTCTGACCTATCTAAAAATGCATCACTGGGGGAAGGGTTTTTCACATTGTCTGGCTCTGAGTTCTTAATTCTAGAGATGTCAGCTCAAAGAAAGGGAAGTGTATTCCTAGAAGAGATATTCTTGGATAGTCCTCTGCTTTGTTCATAGCAGAGGTCAATAGGATGGAATAATATAAAGTCCAGGTGTCAGACAACTGGAAATGGCAGTCATTTCCAGTTGACGAAGAGCTACAATGTACTCCAAGAATAAATGTTTTTTTTACCATTAAGCTATTTATTTTCATTGAGTAGCAAAAATGGAAAAGTTAGCAGTGTCAAAAGGTAAAATAGATAACTAGGGGTGGGGACAGGTACAATCCTGGCCATGAATGTTCTTCAGCACTATTTTCAAGTCTGTTGTCCTGGTAGGGACTCTAGATGCCTTTCTTCAGTAATATGTGTGCATGTATAAGTTAATGTGCCAGGGAAAATGATTGTAGAGAGGTGTCATGTCACCTGGGTTCCTGCTTTTGTTTGTATTATTGCAATGTAATATCAATCCACAGTAATATTTTCCTTGGACTAGTTGGTATCACAAAGACAAAAAAAAAACAAAAAACAAAACAAAACAAAACAAAAGGTCTCCCATCCCTATTTCTGATTAAAAACAGTATTGCTTGTGGTCTCAAGGTTGCAAAATAAGAGAGTACAACTAAATTTAACCAGCTATAGAGAACTACTGGAGAACATTTCAAAGTGTATGTCCTGGTGAAATGAAAGAGTGCTGCTGCTGTCTGCTTAGTGAAAGCTTACCTGGCCTGTGGAACTTAGGGAAGAGCCCTGGTCTTCAGGGCACCCCAGTGATAGGGAAGCTGCTCATCGTCTTGGTCTGAGCCATCCATCATTCACTGTCAGGCTTTGCTATTGCTGCAGTTTGTTCCTTCCGTGCCAAGCACAGCCTCTGGGACCTCTGCTGTAGCCATTAGAGCAGTGCTGTCACCCAGGCATGTACATGGTGACAACTCTGAGCTAGGCCAGTGCCAGGAGAGGACAAGATCCCCCTTAGGGAAACTATTCACTCTCAACAAACTTAGGCCACTCTCCTACATGTGATGCCATTCCTTCTTAAATAAACCAGTTCTATTGCTTCTGTGAGCCTACCTAATGTCCTAGAATAAAGACTGCATTTCCAACCCTCCTTGCTTCTAAGTATGACTGTAAAACCAAATTTTGGCCAGTGAGACTGAGGAGAAGTGATGTATGCTACAACTAGAACATGTCCTTAGAGTTTGAGGGCCTGCCCTGCCTCTATCCTGCTGCCTAGACAGTGGCTAGGTTGGCTGGAGTCCCATCTTGGATCATGAGAATAAGGAGCATATCCTTGGGGTGGTAGAAGAGAAATCTGGAAGTAGCCTGGATTTTAATTATAGCAGAGCCAGCAGTTAGACCAGCTCTGGTCTGCTGTTCCCTAGACTTATGCAATAGAATAAAATCATGTCTGTTTAAGCCACTGTTATTTTTTTGGGGGAGGGGAGTGGGGTATGTGTGTAAATATACAGTTATTTATTTATAACTAATTTCTAACTAATAAATATACTTTTTTTTTTGCATCTCCTTCAGCATCTCAATTATTGTGTCACAAATACATGGCATATCTGTAAGAATACGTGTGTGTGTGTGTGTGTGTGTGTGTTTCTGTGTGTGTGTGTGTGTAGAGTAAAAATGTTATAAGAATACATACAACTTCCAATTTGAAGGTCATTTCGTTAAAATAAATCACTTTAACAGACTTTCATTAAAAGGCAAGTTTGAAATCTGATTTTCCTTTCCTTTTTTCCCTCTTAAATTCTGAAAAGAACACATTGGAAGCTGTTTCTATTGACACATAGATCTTGTCAACAGAGTAACTGTAGCAACCCAAATTGATTCCTCTTAAATCATTTCAATGTGGTAACAGTAAATGTTCCTGTTCTTCAACCTCCCCAAACTCTTTCTTCTCCCCCAAACACGTAATTTGTGGGGCTTTTAGAAATGTCCGCTCTTAAGTACAGCCAGGCAATTCTTCTTCAAATAGCACAGGTTAGAGTGTTCAAGATTGAATAATTTCTTTATGGAAAGCACTCCCTTCTGCAGTGTATTTGAATGAATAAACTAAAGAATGAATCTCAGAAGGCTCATTTCATTTTCCTGTTTGCCATTTTCGTCTTGTTTTGCATAGCACATTGAAGAGCTGCTAACTTTTGTTCTCTAAGATGTGAGGAAGTCCAAATGAATGTACCTGGATTTTTAATTGTTTTCCTATAAGGATTAAAATTCACATGCTGGTTTTCATGGGGATGTAAGAATTTGTAGCAAGTGGATTTATATAGCTCTGTGGCTATCTTTCCTTGTCAATATTCTTTGGAGAGTTTGTTTGGAACCAGTTCCCAGATTAGGCCTCCTGGCTGTCAAAATAATATAAACATCAAGGAAGGAAAATATGTCTCAGTCTGGCAAGCCCATCATCTTCCTCTATGACTGTCTCTAATTACATTCTGAACATTCTAAGTACAGAGAAGGTGAGCCTCAAAACTGGAGGTTCATGCTAGAGTTAAATAGGGGTGATCAGAGGGGAGAATTAGGAAGCAAATTCTTCTAGACTCTGTAAAATGTCCACTCAATTTTTCAGTTGGTGAAAATATATGTTTGTAACAGAAAATATGTATCAGTTGTGTGTGTGTGTGTGTGTGTGTGTGTGTGTGTGTGTGTGTGTGTTGCTCTGCTTTCTTTTACTCTTAATATGAGGGTCAGACTTTCAGAAAACTTGTTAGAGATTTGTTTTATGTCATGAGGACTGCAGGCATTCCAACCTGGCTCATGATAGTTCAGGTGAACACAGTTCTATTGTCATTTTTCATAGGGTTTAGGCAAACTTCTGTGATTAAGCAATATTTTTCTGATGCTGTCCATTCTTTTCCTTGGCTGATTCCTACTGAGAAATCAAATTAGATGTCTCCTCATGGAAGCCTTCCCTGATTCCCACAAGGCTTGATTAAGAGCTCTTTTTCTGTGATCCTACCATATCCTATGTTTTAAATCATCTGTTGACTTAGCTGTCTCTTCCATATGGCTGTTTCTAATTTGAGAGTAGGGGCTCTGCCTTATTCCCTTTGGGAATTCTGGTGCCAGCTCAATGTGTGGCATATAATGAATACTCAATAAATATGTGTTAAATCAATTAATTTTTTTAGAGGAACTTATTTACTTATGGGATGAAAATTTTAGGTATGTTCATAGAAGCTATAAAATAAATATTTGTTGATTATGTTTCCAATGCTTAAGTAATTCTCTCTTGCAAAGCCATCACCTCTGAAAGGTTCATTAATGGTTTTGGATATCATTTACAATATTAAAGCACTTTCTGAAAATCATATATATTATACTCTGCTTCCTCCTATGTGCTTGGACTCAGTGAAAAATGAACAGTAAATTGATGACATTCTGAGAATTACTGGAAGAAACAGCATGTCATCTGTTGTTCCCTGGAGGTAGAATATAGATGTGGTGGGTAAGGAGGGTTTCTGATTTTCTGTTTTAACAATAACAACATCTGCAGTGTGAATTTTGATTAACCTTTAAATCCATGAAGCAGAGCATTGGGTTGGTGGGTAGGTTCTGTTTGAACTAGATTCCTGTTGTCTTTTAGGAGGTTTGGTCTGAAGCATCCAGTATGGTTCCTCTCATCTTTCAATCTTGAGCAAGGAAAATTTGTTTATAGTCATTTAAGGAATTTTGAGTTTATTTACATTTTAAATCATTAACTAAACAGAAGTATTCTATTTTTGTAATTTATTTCTAAGTTTTCAATTAGCAAAGTTAAAAAGTACTCTTTTCAACAGCCATGTAGATGTGTAGTTTCTTGATGCATCACTTTTTACCTGGGCTTACAAGTTCAGAAGCTCAAGTGTGTACATTGACTAAGAGTTGAGGAAGGTCAAAGCTACTGACTTGTACTTACCTAACTCATAAAAAGATGATAAGTTAAAACACCGATGTGTTCACTGTCCAGGAGAAATACAGCTGCCAAGTTACATTCATATAATCTGGTCAGGACTTTCTCCAGTAAGAAGTCTTAGTGGAAAATTAAATTATAATCAGAAATATACTGTATTGGTGAGGACATGGGGGGAACAAGCAGTATCACAAACTATTAATAGAAGTTTAAATTGCTACAACCTCTTGGGAAGGACAATTTGGCAATATAGCAAATAAAAATGCATGTTATTGTTTGCCCTTGCAATTTTGCTTTTATAAATTTACCCTAAAGATAAATCTCCCCATGTGGGCAAAGACATATGAGTAAGAGTATTCCTTGTAGCATCATTCAAGGATTGGAAGAAATCTAAATATCTATCACAAGTGAACTGGTCAGATGACTTATGGTGTGTCTTTATGATATAGAACTCATGTTGTTAAACAGAATTACATAGGTGTATATATGATGTGGAGAATGGTCTTTGTGATATGTAATTGAGGGGGAAATGACAGATACATAATGTGAATAATGGGCTTCTTTCCACTCTATTAGCAGAAGGAATACACACATATATGTGTTACTCTGCAAAGTGTATTTTTGAAATGCAGGAAATAAGTCATTGTGCCTGGAAGGCCTGAGGTGGGAGGAAGACTCATTTTTCTCTGTGTTTTGTGTCTATTTGAATGAATTATATTTTCTATGAAAAAAAATATTTAAATGACATTCAAATAGTTTGTTATTGAGTTTTAGGTTTAAAATTAGCCCTAAGGCAAGTGGTCTTGTTGCATAGTATTGTTTCTCATAATCTCCTGCCAGAGTCATTGGCCAAACAGATCCATCCACCCCAGAGAATAGTCTCTCTCAGGAGAATGTTTTCATCACTCCTGGAATTGCTCAGAAATTGTCTCCTATATGTGACATCATTATATTTATGACCAGGTCTTCCTGTAGCTGAACTCTGATTTCCTGAAAGAAATCTGGAAAACATCTGAGTCCCATAAGCAACACACTTACAAGTCACTTCTTAGGCTAGCTTGACTTTGGTGTAAATTCTGATCACCAGGGGAGCTCGTTTAAATGCGGAGTCCTGGGTCTCACCCCAGAGATTCTGACTTTGTTAGTCTGGGATGGGATCAGGAGATCTCACCCTTAGGGTGCTCTGATGCAGATGATGTCTGCCCCTTCCTCTCCCATCCATTTCTTCTGAGAAATTTAGAATGGTATTTTTTAGATCCTGTTCCTAGATTCCAAAGTCATTTGACTGTGTGCCTCCTTTATTGATGACACACATTTTAAAGAAATCAGTAGTCAATTATTAGCAGCTTCATCTATTCTTTATCAGCTGATCTTTACTAGATGTGGGAGAAAGGAAATATGACCAAATTCAGCTTCCTTAAGGGCTAAGAGAATGGCTCCTCCAAGGTGCCCAACTTATAATGAGACTCAGATTATTTTATGTATACTCATCTCAGCCTAAATCCTTCTTGGTCCCTGTAGATGATGGAAGATAATAATATGTCTCTAAAAGCAATGAATAAAGAACACTTGAGATAAGTTATGGGCAGCTGACCTTTGATTTTAATCATAACTGCCTTTAAATGGAAATAAGGAGAAGGAGTGACAGAAGTGGGGCAGAATGAGAAAAAAAAGAAACTCAAGTGAAGTGCATAGGCTTTGCAGTTAAGCTGGCTTGACTTCTGATAGACCTTCTAACCCCAGCAAGCTATGTGTTGAACATGGAGTGGAATTTCTCTCTGTCGAGGTGGAAATAAGGATAAAACTGACCATACACCATCGTCAAAAGATACAATGAAAAAGTATATGTAAATAGCTTAACACAATGTCTGGATTTATCAGGAGCTCAATAAATGGTGGCTCATTGTTTTAATAAAGGAGCAGGAAAGAGAGATAATCACATGGGCTTGTCAGCCACTTCTTTTAGCTCAAAGGATCCATTAGTCAGGAGACCTGAGTAGCAGCCCCAAATCTGCCACTAGTTACTGTCTTACATGACCTAATCACACCATTAAATTCCTTGAACCTCAGTTTTCCAATTTGTGAAATGAGAAAGTTGAACTACATGACTTTTAAAGGGCTGTTCATCTCCACCGTTGTTTTTCCTCTAAACTCTAGGGGCAAAACAAAAATTTCTTAAAACCCCTTTGTTTATCTCAGTGACTATCAGGTAATTACTTTTCTTATATATAACTTAGATGGAAGGAAGTCTTTTCTCTAAATTTGTGATCTGAGGCAGGATGTTTGCATGCCCAGTGTTCAGTTGACTCCCCAAAGTAGCAAGTGAAGTTCATTTCTTTTTAAAAAATATTACCAACTTTGAAGTTTGATGAATTGGAGCATATCTGACTATTTTGATGAGTAAGTGGTAAGTCATGGGAACTGTCAAGTAGATTGGGGGAGGTTATCTTATAAGATTGCTGACTTCCCACCCTGGCCCCCTTGATTTATTTTATTTTACTTTTTTATGTGATCTGGGAATAAGTGAGGAAGAACTCAGAATTCTCTGTTGTATTAATGTAGGGAGGGAGGAACAAGAGAACTAAAATGTTAAATTAAGCTATATTCAGATACTGCAATATGCTGAACAGCCCAGCAGCCTGGCCACAGAGGACACCTGCAGAACAAAGGAAGGTTTCTGCTGGGATTGCTAACAACCCATTTTCTCACACTATGAAGGAGAAACAGGAAAAAGTGGCTGCTCTACACAAAGTAAAATCATTAATTCCCATAAAACCATAGGGGACCTATGGATTAAATGCTGGGAACTGCCAGCAGACCTTTCATGCTACATATCCTTACCCTTTTCTCAATAAATACTCTTCCCCTTCTCCTTCCTCACCGTATGTCCATATCAAAGGAAATGGGTAAATAAAGTCTTTGAGCTTGTAACTCACAGGAACTAAAGAATGATGTATAAACTGAATTCCTGAACACTCTGGTCCCTCTCAGGGCCTTCGCTCTGTCTCTCTCACTGTCCTCATCTCTCTATTGTTTCTGTTCCTCTGAGTCTCTCTTAGTCCGTCTCACTCTGCCTCTGAGAGGAGACCAACTCTATCTGTAGAGTGTTACCTCTTCTCCAATGAACTTTCCTGTAACTCTAACTTTGGCCTGCGTGTTGAATTTTTTCTACACTCTCCGCCAGAGAACCCTCTTCTTCTCTCAGTGTAGGGCTCGGTCTCCCCGCAACTGGGGGAATTTTGCCCTGTCCTGCATCAGTATCATCTTCCTGCTACCGGTGTGCTTGTGTGAGCAGTGTCTCAGATGATTCCCTCCTCTCTCTATTGCTCTCGTTTTTAAATCGCAGCTGTTTCTTATGAAGCAGCATTCTTCAAAGTGTTTTTCATGGGACACTCGTCTCTTGAGGTGCTTCATGAGAAGAAAGTTATTCTGCTTTAAAATATGTGGAAAATGCTGGACACTATAAAGCCCTCTTTGGAGAATTGCAGCACATATTAGCATATTAAAGGCTCTGAGCCATCCCCAAGGAAAGAAAACTAGTTAAACCTGCATCTCCCAGACCTAACACAAATTTGGAACTTAAAAAAAAAAAAAAATAGCACAATAACTGTAATATTTCTCATAATAATATTCCTCAGAACCAAGATTGGGAAATATTTTCATAGACAATGAAAGGGCTCTAGGTAACTGATTCTGATTTATTACTTGTGAACCAATCATAGGAGAAGAAGAAATAGGTTGCTGGAAGGTTTGTCTTGAAAAGCAACTGAAGTTAGAATTGATGCATCGAAGTGTTAACTTTATGTTGATATGTGCGTTTGAGTACCGAGCCTGGTTTAATTTGTAAGTGCGCTCTGTGTGCTCAGAGTACTGATAGATCTTTTCTGCCTTCACTGAAAGACTTTGTGAGTCTCAGAATTTCATTTAAATATTTTGTGGCAGAATGTGTTACTAGCTATGGATCTGAATGAAAAATAACACTATGTGAGTTCATAAATAAATAATTAAAATTGTATGAAGAACCCCAGGGTGAATACCACCACGGCCATAATAATGTAAAGAGTTTCAGTAGGACTTCAACAAAATATGTTTGTGTCTGACTCCAAAAATTGCTTTCTGAAGATTAGAGAGGTAGATTTATTAGAGCCTACACATTTCTGATTATGCAGGAATATGTTGTTGCAAAGTTTCAGGAACATTTGAGTTCTGAATATCATCTTCTAAAGCTTAGAGAGAAATTTGTTTCAGAATTAAGTATAGACACCTTCAGCCTATTCCCAGCTCAGCCAGCAGTTGTAAATGTTCTTTTTTATTTTCTAATCTGGCAAATTAAAGTGAAAGGGTTGTACCAAAATGGTTTTGCTGATGTCTGAAGTAATGTAAGACAAAGATGAAGGCAGAAAATATAGATAAAAATAAATTCAAAATGATTTATTTATATTAGGTTTATGGGTTCATGTATTTTAGTGGAGTGAGACCAGGAAGCAGGAATAATCAGAACCTCTTGTCTAAAAACAAGCACATAAAGTCCAGAAACACTAAGGCGTTGCTAGACATATTATGTTGTAGGGATCTTCATTCAGCAATAGTAAAAATAAAGAAAAAAGGAAGTGGGCTGGAGCTTTGTGGATAATTAGCTAACTTTAAACAAAAGTGGAAGTGCACATATTGGATCACAGTTTTACAATGGAGTGCAGTACTTTGTAATTTCTCTCTCTTTTTTCCATGCTGGATGAACACATATAATTAGAGGAAACAATTGGTCCTGATAAATTTTTGGTCCTTGGCCAAAGTTTCGAATTTCTTAGTCTCTACTTGGCCTTCTTTAATATAAAATAAAGTGCATTTGGGATTGCAGTGGGAGCAGTGTGGCTAAAGGATGCTGTGTTTAATTTTATATCTTCCTCTGGACACGCTGATGTTGGCTCCCTGGTTCATGAGTGAGTGAGTGAGTGTGTGTGTGTGTGTGTGTGTGTGTGTGCGCGCGCACTTATCTGAGTAAAACAAATCTCCGTGGAGCTTCTTCAGGGGAAGGGGATAATGGGCAGTGGTGTGCTGGTAAATGTTTAATACCTGGCTTTCAGAGGGAAAAAATACTTTGATATGCAGCATTGGCAGATTTTTGGATTTCTGTGGTATATAAACTCCCACCATGGCCAATATGAGGCTATTAACCAGACATCGATGGGCTCGCAAAATCCTAAAAATCTAACAAGCTGTTCTAATGAGCCAGTGGGAGCTGGCGTCAGCACAGTCCTTCCAGAATTCTTAACCATCGGTCAGTTTCTGGGGCCCCATAAGACACCTGTAAGGCCTTCGAGGTTCTGGAGAATGCCTTTGGATAACAGCTGGCATTTCTGATCTTTAAGATCCCCCTCAGATTCCAGATACTATAATCCTTTTGCAAGAAGTGTTTATGAGACAAAATATATTGTAATTGTGTATGATCAACTGTTTTAAAGTTGATACTGATATTATTTTTTATTGCTAATATTTCCTAGAGAGTTGGTGATTTAACTGGGATACTTTGGTACAGGGAAATTTTATGTATAGTTATTAAAAAGTGGTTTTGGGGAAGACAAGTGATTCTGACACACTGGTACTTGAGGATACTTTGACTCTTTGAGCATGGAGCTATTGCCAGATGAGATCTTTAAACATGAAAATACTTTGCATTATGGCAAACGTCTTAAACGCAGGACATCTTATCATCCAAGATAGGGGTTGGCAAATTACGCCTGATCAACTGACTCTAACCCACTCCCTGTTTTTGAGTGGCTCATGGGCTAAGGTTGGTTTTTCTGTTTTTGAATGGTTGAAAAAATCAAAAGAGGAATAATAATTTGTGACACATGAAAATGATAGTTTCAGTGACCATAAATGAAGTTCTATAACAACACAGCCTTGCCCTTTCGTTCTTATTGTCTATTATCTATATCATCATATCACCTCAGGCTGCTTTTATGCAATGCCAGCAGAGTTGAATAGTCGCAGTAGAGACCATGGAGCCTGTAGAACCTAAAATATTTACTATCTGGCCATTTAAAAAAATGTCTGCCAATTCCTGATCTAGGCAATAAGTCTCTTACCTAAAGTTCTGTATAGTGACTGAGTACCTAGCAATAGGAAAGCCAGATTGAAAGGAGTTGCATAAGGACATAAAGATAATCAGAAACGACTTGTGAAAATTCTTAAAATATGAAAAACAGTAAGGGAATGAGGTATTTCTCACTTTGCCAAAATCACCTTCTTCAAGTTTCTTCTGGAATCTAATATAAAGACAGTTTTCTTCTTGAGCTTTCTTGGGTTGATGTGTTCTGATTTAGATGGTCTCCTGATACACAGGTATCTCCTGCCTCTGACTAGGTTAGCAAAGGTGTGTTGGTGGTGGTTACAGAGCTGGCTTTGAAGGCAGACAGATGGGGTTCAAGTCCTAGCTCAGCCACTTCTTTGATATATGGTTTTGAACAAATTGCTTTAACGGTTCTCATCTTCGATTTTCTTACCTATAAAATATGGAATTATTTTGAGAATCAAGTAAAATATTTAAATTACTTCACACAGGATGTGACACATAGTATATAAGAAATGTAACTTTTGTTTGCTGTTATTGTTATTATGTCTGTGCACCTCAGGGCCTTTCATACAGGTACATATTTATCTTTTGGGTTATGCTTTTATTCTTTATGTTTTAGCAGACAAATAAATATTTAATTTGGCAGTGCCTTGACATATAATACAGTTTTTGCACCCCAAATACTCCATCTCCTATAAAGTTATCTTGACATGAAACTCATGCAAATGTGTTACAGTCTTAGTTAGCCAATATTTAAAACTTTGGTCTGGTGAGGAGGTTAAGTCTCCCCATTAATTTCCTCCCATGAGGAGACTGCCCTCCAGTGGAAACAATTCTGGTAAAGGGAGAAAGTTACTTTGGTAGAGAAGATGGCACAAATGTTTCATAAAATTCTTCTCTGTCATAATATGCTTATGAAATTTAAGTGTACCTTCAGGGGAGACAGACTATCCTGCTGTCCTAATTCCTCCTCCACAATCTGCTCTGATGATGACATTGATCAATTAGACATTTATTCTTTTGACAGCTATTTGCCCAACCTCCCACCCTTGCAGTACAGACATTGCTTTAATCAAGTAATTATCAACTTCGGTTGCACAGTAGAAAACTAGGGTGCTTTAAGCTATCCTGATTCCTGTCCAATTAAATCAAAATCTCTGGGGCTGGAATCTAGGCATCAGTATTTTTTTTTTTTTCAGTTTGTTCCACACTTAATTCCTAAGTGGAGCCTGAAGCCAAGTTTGATAATCACTTCTTCAAATCTTTAGGTTTTAAACAAACTTGTTTTTAAACAAAATAAAGCCAAAATCCTACTCTCTTGTTATGGTGGTGTTTGTTCTTCTTTAAGCATGCATAAGTGAAGCCTCCATTGTCAACTGCTTGTATCTGAGGCTCACCTCCAGGGAAATTTATGGATACTATCTTATTTCATTAGCTTGTTAATAAAGAGGGATCTTTTAGGTAGTAAAAGATGGTGATAAGAAATAAATCTTTGTTTCTTCTCCAACTGTAAATCCCACTTATGGGTTCTACTTGAGATCAATAATCATTAGGACTTTGAGAAACTCACGGCTAACCTCTACAGAGGCATTTGGGCTCATCTGTCAATAATGCAGTTACATAGCATTAATTCATAACATAATATTTTCTATATATTCACCGATGGTCTTATGCATTTTTAGCCTAATGAATATACATGTTGCTAATTTTCTCATTAATATTCTATTTCTTGCATTTAGTTTATTATAGGTATTTTATTGATTTAATCTTGTACTTAAATGAGAATTGCTATAGTTTCACTGAGTTTGAGGCAGTTGAAGGAAGGTTAATTAATTTTATTATCTGCAAAATAAAAATAATATTATCCACCTCCTAGAGTTGTTAAGAAAAGGGAAGAGATAATATGTGTAAAACAACTTAGTAGCTGGCACTAAGTAAGCATACCACAGTTATGATACTGAGACAATGTATGATAGAGATCAAGAAGAAGGGTGCTGTGCTGGTGTTCTTCTGCCTGGGTACCTAGGTTTAAAGCTCATCTAGACTACCTGTCAGCTCTGAGACAAGTTACTTACCTTCTTCAAACCTTCATTTCCTTACCTGGAAACTTATGGCTACTTTTTGGATTTTGGGCAGTGGGTAGGAAGTAAAATCATATATTTAATGTACTTATCACTATTTCTAGCATATGATAAACATCTTTCACATACAAAAGTAGGAAGAGAGTGTGTGTGTGTGTAGCTGGGGATAGACTGAGAGAGACAGGAAAGAGATTACACATTCAGTCAGAACTGCAGGGGATCTTGCTTCTTGGGTGATCCCTGAACCAGCAGCATCAGCACCACCAGGGGTGCTGTTAGAAATGTGTAATTTCAACCACTACCCCAGATTTACTGAATCAGAATCCACATTTAAAAAGATCCTCGGTGATTTGTGTGCATATTTTAGCAGCACTGCTCTGTTCAACGAATGGCAAATACAGGCAAAATTGCCACCACTCTCCTAGAGTAATAGTACACCCTTGACAGACATCACTCAGCAAGCATGGCGCTGCATCCCACCAGCTTCCTGCCTACCCACTCCAGACAGCCTCAACTGGTTGATAGGAATTGCCATGCAAGATGAAACTTATAGCAGAAGAAATTTGTTTCATGGAAAATAGTGACTTGCCTGAGGTAGAAAGGCAGTGAATTGCCAGAACAATTCTAGAACTCAGGACTTTTATATCTCAAACCAGTAAAAGTATGTAGTAAGTTCTCACTTTATAGCATCAATAGGTTCTTGGAAACTGTGAGTTTAAGGAAACGATGTATAACAAAATCAATTTTATATAGTCTAATTGATATAAAGAAGAGTTAAGGTCCCATGGCTATTTCTGATTCCCAAAAAAATGACTGAATGTATAAATACCCAAAACACTTCTAATAATAGAAATAAACATTGAAATAAATGTGAACTCTATATACATTTAAGAAAGATGAATAAAAACATGTAAGATAATTATTTTCTAACCCAGTTATTCCCAGTTCAGGGTTGTGGGTGGCTGGAGCCTATCCTAACAGCTCAGGGCCCAAGGTGGGACCCCAACCTGAACAGGATGCCTTTCTGTTGCAGGGTACATTCTCACACACCCACACTCACTCACACTGAGACAATTCAGAAACGCTAATTCACCTCACAGGTACATCTTTGGGAAGTGAGAGGAAATAAAAGAGTCCTAGAGAAATTCCACACAGACAGCGGTCCTGGCTGGGAATTAATTTTTTTTTTTTCTCTCATCAACATTATAATGAAACAATGTTCAACGAATTAACGTTATTCAGAGACCTTCTGTACATTATTTTACACTGGCTCTGCGGTGTCATTCAGGAACACATAGCTATTGTACACCTACCTTTGTTCTACAATTGGAAGGTGGAAAAATAAAATTAGTATTAACCAGAAAGAAAAAATAAAATTCAGTAGTAAAATGGAAGTTGGAAAGAAATAGGTTAAAATCAGCTAATGGTTTTCCTGTGATTAAGACCTGAAGCCTAATGGTAATCCCTATTGTGATAATATAATCATTGTGATTGAAAAAAGATCTGTGATTATTAGTTAATTCCACTGAATTCCAAAATTTATTTTTAAACTTTTTTTTTCTCTTAAGCATTTTTTAACAAAGGCTTAAAATATTTGAAGATAAAGTTTTCATTGTGACCACTGAATCCTTGAAATATTTCACAAAACTAACAAGAGATGTGGTCTACCTAGAGCAGAAGTGAAAACACTATCTTAATACCTTTGAAATTTATCTTAAGCATCACCTCTGCTATTGTACCGAGGCTGCCGAATGTTTTCTGACTCATTACTCAAATGACTCATGCTCCATTTAGTATGGTGGGAATACATGGAGAAGGGGCCAGATCCAACTGGATAAGTAAGCGACTGGCCAGAGCTCCTTGCATTTTGTTACCTGAGCCATTCATTGGCTAGAAATCTCAAGATGTTAATGTACCTCTGAAGTATCTGGCTAACATGGAGAGGCGTCTTTCTCCACTTGGAGAATTTGTCAGAATTTCTCTAAATGAAACAAGGGATTCCCAATTTTTCCACTTGTTTATCCTAAGCTGTAATAATAGTTTAGGTAATATAAGACAGCCTCTATCAATTAAGAAAAACTACATTAATATATCTATCTACCTGTGTATATATGTATATATGTGTACATATGTATGTAGGATAGATATGTATAGTTACACATGTATGCAATGAGTATATATCTGTATGTATATGTATATATGTATGTTGTTTTACTTTAACCAAACTGTAGCCATTGGCTTCAAAATTTCCAGGGAACAATTCTTTACCTAGTGCATTACCTTAGTCAAAATACACATCATTTTTATGATTTGGCAGTTTTCCACATACAAGTATGACCCTCTGCCACAAGAGATTGTTGAAAGGATACTTGCAAATGCATGGATGCTAGAAACAAAGATCTATGACAGTGTCTCTTGAAATGACATTAAAGGTCAGATCATAAAACCACTTTCCTCTTTTGAATATTTTATTTCTTTGCCTGGAATTAATTTCATGCCAAAGACATGGTATAAGATAAAAGACATCTAGGAAATGTTTACTAGGAGTTAAAAAGGAAATTTAGAAGTGTGCCTGTTTAAATAAATATAGGCACATCTATATAAATTTCTTGTGACTGTCTTCAGTGGTGAAGTATAACTCCCCTCATTAAATTTTAAATTTATTTTAGGATATTAACATAAGGATCAACAAGACCCATTTTCTCTTTGAGGTCAGTCAATTAATTTGTTTTATATTAAATTTTCGACTTGTTTTCTTTTAAATTATGCTTAAAAATGTCTGCCTCGTGAAAAGAATGTGTTGTACAAACAATTGAAATTAAACTGATTTCCAGCAAATTAAATTATGCAGGTAACTTATAAGAATAAGATACTCCCGCCCCCTTTTTTAAACTATAGACTGAATAACAAAGGGCAGAAACTAGATATTTAAAAAGATTATAATTCTCTATCACTTCTGATGTATTTAAATGTCTGTTCCTGTGTTCAGAAACAGATTTTGAAAAATATGTTGCTCTTTTTTCATAGGCTGGAGCCATACAAAGTGATTTAAACACACTTAGTCTCAAGCCTTTAGGAACTTAAAGTGATCCCTTTAGCCTTTTGAAGCGCTTGCTACAAAATCTGAGTCACCTAGAGTTACTGAAGCAATTGAATTTTTGTTGGCTAATATTAGGAAAGAGAAAGCAGAAGATTGAAGCCTGTTTTTATAGCAGCTAATGAAGCATCTAATGATTCAAATGTCACTCTAAAGATGAGCTCATTAAGACAGAGCATCTTGTTTTTATAAATATCTTGGAGTAGCTGGACAATTATATATATTTATTTAATTGAAATAAATGACAAGGTTCTCATCAAATTCAAATATGCAAGAAAGCCTGTTATCATTGATGACTTCTAAGTGTACAAATACATTTCTTAAGCACAGCATGAGAGAGGTGGACTGTGCCTCATTTTCCTTACAAAATCCATTTTGGGGATTATTTGAAAGTGGACTCTGCCATCAAATTAAATGCACCATTGACCATATTTTCATTAAGAGATTTATTGCCCACTGCCTTATTTAGTGTACTTTTATTAACTATTACTACCGCTTCCATCCAAATATTCATGATTTAGATATTTATTAGGGAATCATAAGGCATTAAATTGTCCTTGTTATTTTTGACCCACGAGAGAGCACAGGGCATCTAATTGTAAGAGGATAAATTGAGAGAAGGGGAATCCGGGTAGCTTCTAGATGTGTGGAAAGCCTGTGCACTTGATTTTTCAAGTTGCTGCTGAAATGCACCTCCAACGTTTAGTATACGAGAGCTTGCTTCCTGAGCTGTCTCAGTTTTCATTTGAGAGGGCCAGAACCGTGAAGTGCAAAGCCCTGCACTTGTGATAGGGTAAATGCCCAATAAATACCTATTGAAAAACTGAACGAATCAATGGGTGGGTATTTTAATTCTGGGCCAATATTTTCCTTTTTATTTATTTAAAATATTTAGAGCTTTAGCATAAGACAGTGATCTACAAGTTGAATATGCAGTTACTATAACACTGGATGAGACTAATATGTACACATACATATAAATCGACCTATGAATTCAAATATGTCATTAGAAGCTGTAGGAAATGAGAACTATGAAGGTTTTCAAACTCTCCAAACTGCCTGGAAAAATGGGTATTAATAGAGTTGACTCCAGAGGGATAGTTTTTCATCAGTCACCATCTCTGTTATGTGGAAAGCCCTTTTCCCATTCCTTTTCTCTTTTAAATTCATTCCCCTGACCTGGCTGATTGAACCTTTCTGAAATGTGCCAGGCAGAGAATCTCGCCTCTTCTTATTTTGGTTGAAAATAATAACGTCTTCGCATTTTCATGGCTTTTTCCGAAATGGGGACCTTTCATTTATGTTTCACTCTCAATTGAAATAAATTGATTAACGTCATGGAATTGTGTTTCACCACAGACCTTTTGAAACAAAACGCTGCTTTTCTGATGTGTTCGGGGAACAGATTGTCCTAGATTTCTTTATCCTCCAAGGACTCAGGGGTGAAGGAAATGTTTTATCATTACATGTTATTGAATCCTAAAGTATTATCAGGTTTCATTTCTTCTCCTTTGCTTGTGTTTTCCCCTGGAGCATTTCCAGACACCGCGCCCTTGGTACTTAGTAAGCACAGAGCTTCCTCTGGGACCCCTCTCCCACGCTTTCTGACTTCTCTCTCTTATTTGCCGTTTCCTTATCTTTGTCCTATGAAATTTTCTGAACCTTGTCTTCTACACTCTGTGTGTTTTAGTTTTACCAATCATATTCTCAAGTTCCAACAACCCTCTTGCCATTTCCACAACGGATTTTTCCATTTATATCATGCTTTGTGTTGATTCTTCTTTGTTTCACTGAGGTCCATTCTCCACCCTTCCCTGCCCTGCATCCCTTGCACTTCCCGGTTGGGTTGCCCAGTGGGAGGCATCAGCGGAAGTTTGGAGGGTGAGCAGTCAGTGAAGTTAGGGAATGTCTTAGTCCTTCTCTTTTGCCTTGCAGCCTCTTCTTCTCTGGGCATAGTGGTGTCCTTCTGTTACTGCAGCTCCCTCTGGGCAGCTTAGCATCCATGGTGTAGTGCTGCCTGGCCTTGAGTAACATTGTCCCTCTCCTCGTCCCTTCTGTGGAAGGGGCGGTAATGCCTTCTCACTGTTGCTGTTCCCTGTTGCCCCATCATGCCTTCATTGTTTTAAAACACTGCTCAGACCTTTATTGAAGACTCTTTGTAGGAGCCACTAGGTACAAATTCTGTTTCCTGATAGATAAATAAGCCATTGTTAACTTATAGGTATAGAATGTTCTTAAATCTTTCTGAGAATTTGCATTATGATTCATGAATTCTGCCTCTGATCTCAGTTATTCCCTTTTATTATTATTATTGTTTTGTTTTGTTTTTTTTTTTTTTGCTGTGGTGTGGTCTTCTTAACCTTTTTATTCTTTCAGATGAAAATCATGTTTGATTAAAATAAGTAACTGGTAAGGGTTTTCTCTGTTGCTGTGCAAGGAAGTTTCTGCATGTGATGAGTCTGTCTGCCAGCACTTCCAATCCACTACATCCTTCTGGACAGCACAACCAGATTACTATTCTTTGTGTTCTCCTCTCACATATAGACAAAAGAGAATTATAATCTTTTATCTGTTGTTGAAGGTCTTTTGGCATCTGGATCTCAACTTATCCTTCTGACTCCCTTATCAGCAGACCATGCACCTAGATGTTGTTTCCCCTGAAAGACAACATTCTCATCCCCATTTCTGCACCTGTATATTTGATTCATACATTCATCCCTAACTAACTTGCCAGCTACTTTCTTAGCAAGTCCAGAGGTCTGTTCCTGTTTCTATACTTGATCTTAGCCAAAAGGCCGAGAAGCAATCCTTTCCTCTGTTTCTATTCTGATGTTTATCACTTACTGCCTTGTCTTGTGTATTTCACTGCCTGTATTATCTTACCTACTAGAAGGCAAATTCTTTAGAGATTACAATTTTTGTATTTATTTATTCACTCTTCACTCCTTCAGACACTTTTGTCTGTCATCTCTATTCTTGGGGCTATCAAGATGAGATAAGCAATGTTCCCACCCTCAAGAAGCTCAAAGTCAACTGGGGGTACAAGCACATAAGTGAGGGGGGCACAGAGTGAAAAAGGTCACTGTAAAACAAGGGAGCAGCAAGGCATTCTCTCAGGATGAAGGAGGAAGGTCAAGGAAGACTGGGAATGTATGCCCTGAGTTTTCTTACCCTGGTAGGTGGAAGAAATGAAGGGAGATGAGCAAGGAGTACTCTATAAATAGGGGTCAACTGATATAACTTTACTTATAACCCAGGAAAAGGGTGTGTCCAGGGCCACACACTTAAATAAACTTTTTCCCCCAAAGTAATCAATTAGACTATGGTCTAGTCAAGGTTGAGATTGTTGTCCAAGAACGGACTCTTAACAATCCTGAAGTTGCTTCCACTTCCAGGCTGTGATTCTAGGACGGGAGTGTAGAACTCATGGATACTCCACAATGCATCCTTTTCAGCTATGGCTGAGTGCTTTTCTAAGATCTTAGATCTTGCCCTGCCTCAGCTGTGTCCCATTAGCAGATGATGCACAGGTGGGATTGTTTTAAACCAGCGTAGCGCTGGTTAGTGTTACTCTGAGCTATGCTCAAAGTCACTAGGAAGAATTATAGGTTTTTTTTTTTTTTTTTTTTTTTTTTTTTAACTAAGGTAAAAAGAGATGATGGAGAAGGAGATGAAAGGATATAGCTGAAAATTTGTAAACTGAAACATGTGGCTCTGCTGAAGTTTCTTTTCTTGGTGTCCTGCAAGGAAAGGCAGGTCAGTAAGCAGAAAGCAGGAGAGAAGGAGAGAGCTCTGAATTCTTGAAGAGCTCCCAGACTCCTGGCCCTTTACAGCTCTGCCAGCTCCTGGGACCATTTTTTAACTGGGAAGTAAAACACATTATTGAAAAGTGAGCAGGACGTAAATGAACACACTGAATTGTTTGTTGCCCATGGGAGAATCTTCGGTTTCCTGTCTGGAGGAGGAGAGGTCAGAATCCAGGTGATGAGAGTTGTTTGACCTTCACTCCCTCTAGCCTTTAATTGGCGGCAGCTGCCCTTCCTTTCCCTTTCTGGAAAGTGGAGAGAGCTGAGTGTGTTGTGTCTTCTCCCACTTTCCAAACGCTGCTCTGGACCCTACAGGACAGTCCTAGGCTCAGGAAGTGCAGGTACAGATTCCTGGGGAACAAAAGTCCACGCGGGAGGCTGTTGGAAGGGGCACAAGACTTTAAGGCAGATTTTTTGCAGCACCTCAGCCTCCCCTGCTATTCCTCATTGCAAATGTTTAATTTGTGGATCTGAGGTGGGGAGAAAAAGAGAAGGAGGTGGGACTGGGATTGACTGGTATATTCCTGAGCAAATATCTGCTTTTGCTCAGAAATTTAAATCCAAAAGGATATGGGCACTTGTGGGACCCAGGTCTGGTGGGTCCTACGTCTGGCTGTGATCCAGGCTCGTGGCTAGGAATAGGATCCTGGATTTAGAATGTTACATTAGAGTAGTAGGGACCTGCGCCTAAAATATGTAAACATATTTCAGCTTATTGTATCACGCATGTGTGGCTGAATGCCACTATTGTACTCTGCTATGTGTAGAGCCAGGTGGTCCCCTGGAGAGCAAAAGGAGAGCACAAGAAGGTGAGTGGAAGACGTGTGCGCAATACAACGCTACCCTCCTCCCCCCCACCCAACAGAACTGCGCTCTGCGCAATAAAGTTGGTGCCTGCCCTTTCATTCTCATGTCGTCCTCTTGTGCATTCTTCCAACTGGGCGTCTCACCACTGAAACCTACCCTCTTCGATCAGTTTGGCACTGACACTTGGCGTGGTCTGCAGAATGAGACCTGTTTGGCCCCTAGTGCTCCGGATAGTCCCTGGGTGGAGGAGATGCGAGTGGGGGACATGTGGCCCCCCACCTCCCAGTGGTATCCCATGGCTGTGTATCTGGCTAAATGGACGCCCCCAGAGGATTAGGGATGGAGTGCAGCCGCGTCCAGAGAATGTCTGGAAAGTCCTGGAGATGTTGGAGCATAACATGCCGACCACTTACCGGGAGGTAGTGGGTCGGGTGGCCTGGATGTTCCTGGTGGTGCTGTGGCAGGCCAGCCTGGAGATTCAGGACCAGGCTCAATGGGTGCAGCAGCTACAACGCCAGGAAGAAGTGCTAGAAAAGTGGCTGGCGGCAATGGAACTCATGCTGCAGGGCCCTGATGGGTCGCTGCCATCGTCCTGGTCTGGGAGCTCACCAGTGACACAGCAGCAGGTTGAACTGAAACAGCTGTTGGCCCTGGGGAAGACAAGCTGATGGCACCCGCCCCCGTCCACAGGTTAAAAAGCAGTCTACCTTGATCCAGTACGCCCCCATAGAACACTGGGACCTGACGAAACAGGTACGGCAGGCAGCTGGGGAGACGGTTCCAGGCTGCTGCAGCTGTGGGATGATGGGATCGAAGGGACTGAATTATCTCCAGAAGAGATGGCTCAGCTGGCCTCCATAATGGTGATACCATCCCTCAGGCAGTGCCTCCAAAATGTGGAGTGTTCACTGCGGGGTGCAGGCAATTGCTCCCTGATTAACTGTCTCATGTCCGCTGCACAGACAGTGTGGGCTGACCTGGGGGAGCTGCCAGAGACAATGAGCAGATGGACCACATACTTAGATCTGGTCCAGATAATTCGGGAAATGGGTATATGACAGGTGATGTTTTGCGCCCAGTACACTAGCCCTGATGAGGTATTTACAACCCTTATGAAGTACTTGATTGTGATTTCTGGCCTGGCCTGTACTTTTGGCACCATGGCGGTGCTGTTGGCCCCTCACGTGGATAAGCGGATCCATGAGGTAATGTTCATAATGGCAAGGTTGGGGGACATAAAAGTGAAACTCAAGGAGCGTTCCACCCCAGTGTGCACCCTACTGCCCGCGGTTTTCCCTGACCAGCCAGCGCACAGACTGAGGCGTGGTGGAAAAGCGGGGAGAGGAGCAGCGCCCAGCCCACTCAGCTGTGAGAGTGAGCTGCAGGCAAATGCGGTTTGATCTCCTCGCAGCGGGGGTCGCTGCAGAAAAGATTGAGCAGCAACCTAATGAAGTGCTGCTGGAGCTGTGGAATCGGCTGCGCCCTGACCAGCAACTGACTTTTATTCCAGGGAAAGCCAAAAACTGTGAGGTGTGGCTGGCCAATTATCTCCCTGATTAGGGATTTGGCTGGGACAGCAGGTTGGTGGAGGAGCCCGTTGACCTGAAGCCAGAGCTGAATAAGGTTACACTGCCCCTGCAAGCTGCTGTGCCAAACATCACAGATATCATGGACCGGTTGTCACAGGAGCTTGAACGATACCACTATGTGGAAGACTTGGCAAATGCCTTTTTCTCTAGTCCTACCCTGTGCCATGGTCTCATGGCTCAAGATTTAGCCACATGGAAACGACCGCCTGCAGTGCACTTGTATCATTACCTTGATAATATAATGCTCACTTCTGATTCCTTTATAGAACTAGAAGCAGTGGTAACCAGCCCATGAAAAGCTCTTGCCAGTTGGGGTTGGGCAGTCAACGAGGACGAGGTCCAGGGACCTGGATTCTCTATTAAATTCTTGGGAATAGTCTGGTTGGGTAAGACAAAAGTAATGCCAGAGGCGGAGATCGATAAGATACAGGCACATCCCCGACCTGAGACTGTGAAGCAGCTCCAAAACTATTTGAAACTGCTAGAGTTTTTAACAGTGTTCATACTCCATTTAGCCTCCTTAATATGACCCCTGAATCATCTAGTGTGATGGGGTGCCCAGTGGGATTGGACCCCCAAGGTGGAAGAGGCCTTTAAGGCTACAAAGAAAGCTGTAGCTGTACATGCAGTGGATCCAGACCTCCCCTTCCTGCTTACAGTGCAGGTGGATGATGCAGGGTTTGGATGGAGCTTGTGGCAGAAGCACAGTTCCTGGAAGGTACCGATAGGCTTCTGGTCCCAATTGTGGAAAAGCGCGAAAGCGCAGTATTCTCTGATAGAGAAGCAACTGGCTGCCATATATATGCAGCTCTGTTGGTCAGTGAGGCCATCACTGGCTCTAATCCTGTAACCGTGCAGTCCACATACCCCATGGAGGGGTGGCTGCAGTCTTAGGGAAGACTCCTTGTACAGGAATTGCACAGACCCCTATGCTATCTAAGCAGAGCTCCTGGTGGAGCTTGCTGAGATGGAAGACATACCGAGTCCCTATGTAGAGGGTTGGACTTCCATCCCTGAGGATGCCTGGTACACAGACGGCTCATACCATGGAACAGGTAGTGAAATGATGGGGGCTTATCATCAATGTGGGCACAAGCACAAGTTGCCATGTCACAATACCCCTGGTGTGCTGAGCAGTACCCAGAAAGATGGCGGGTAAAGAGTACCCTGGGGGAGATGCCCTATGGGGCTAAGCCACTAAAAGAATGGCAAGTAGATAGTAGGCCCAAGGTAGCGCCCCCCCGGGCCAGATCCTGCACTGCGACACTGTAGGGGTGCAGTGTGGGCCCCAAACCTGGCTGGTCCAAGACCTGGCTATGATCCAGGCTCGTGGCTAAGATTAGGACCCTGGCTGTAGAATGATACATTAGTGTAGTAGGGCACCTGCGCCTAAAATATGTAAACATAATTCAGCTTACAGTGGCTGAATGCCACTATTGTACTCTGATACGTGTGGAGCCATGCGTTCCCCTGGAGAGCAGAAGGGGAGCAAAAGAAGGTGAGTGGAAGAAGTGCGCTCAGTACTGCACTCTCCCTGCCCCACCTCCTGCCCTATAACAGAACTGCACTTGGAGCAACAGAAGTGTTCTCCCTATAATAAAGTTGGTGCCTGCCATTTCATTCTCATGTAGGCCTCTTGTGCATTCTTCCAACTGGGCATCTCACCACCGAAACCTTCCCTTCTTGATCAGCTCAGCACTGACAGCACTTCTGTAGAGGAAGGAAAGTGAGGCAAATGGTCATAATTCTGGGCAGTGTGCTATGGTCTCCTCATGATTGAAGTTCATCCAGGCCTAGCCACTTATGAGCTCTGTGCAAGTGGCTTAAACTTCATAAGTCCATGTTTTCTGGCATAAATGCAGTCAGCTTGGGGAAGAGTTTGCACATCAGCCTCCGGCAGACCTGAACTTAGGTCCTGGGACTGCCATTTAGTAGTTTTTGGACTTGGGCAAGTAATTTTTCTTCTTTGATCCTCAGTTTTATCAACCAAAAAAGGGAATAACAGGAGTTACCTTCTAGGACGGCGAGAGGATGAAATAGAATGTTACCTGTCAAGCAAATTGTTGTTGGTGGTTAATAACTCCCCTCGTTGCTGACCAACTCATCCCAGATGTCTGCACTCACTACCTCCTTCCTTTTTACACTTTCCCAGCTAGCATTAGGTTGTTTAAGAGACAGTTCACTCAGGTTAAAGGAAATGGTGTAAATCTGACTCTCCTGTTAAAAGGCTTCTGTCCTTTCTGTCAGTGGACCATACGTTTTTTGTTTTGTATATTCTAAGACTTGGGATGGTAGGAGTTGAGCAGGGAGTAGAAAGAGAAACCACCGGACATGGGTTGCACAGAGAAGCCTGATGAACTTCACAATTGGATACCAGGAAAGCAGAGTGAGACAGTGGAGGGGGAGGCTGTGTGTGTGTGCACGCTTGCTTGCAGGAGTGGTCTTTTTGAAATTGTTGATTGTGGCCTTTTAAGCTCTTATGTTATCAACAATCTGGTTTTTTCCCTTATGTTATTTGTAAACATGCCTGGAGGCTAGGATGTGATGGGCATATCTGGTAAATAGAATAAATATTAACTTAAAAGTACAGAGTGAATCTAGCTCACTGATGCTCAGCTTGGAGTATTAAAAGGAAGGAATTTTAAATATATGTGCAGAGAAGAATGCTAGTTACTACTGTTTTGCACTACTTTGCAGTTAGAGATTTAACATCCAGTTTCTGCCTAAATACTAATTTGTTACCTTTAGTTACTTGGCTATTGATGGGTTATCTTGTGGTGTTGGTTTCAAGTTTGAAATTATATACCATATATACCATAGTTTGGAATTATAAACTCTAAACCCAGAAAGAGATCTGCAAGATCTTTATAATCTAGAATGTTCTAATGTGAGACAGTAAAATGTTAGTCAATAGATAAGATCTGTCCCAAAGGATTCTGCCATAGGGGAAGTGTTACCGATTATCATCGTCACCTCTTGGAACCAACATTAATAGAGTTAACCTTCTGCCAAGCCCTGAAAAGAAGAAACTTGTGTAGAGGATTATCCAGCCCTTCCCCAAATCTATTTGAACATGGAACATTTTCTTCAAGTACTATCTGTTAAATCTTCCAGAACAAACTTGGGGAAACACTATCATGATCCAAGCCTTCATTTTTTAAATTAAAAGCAAAGGCCAAAGAGACGATTTGCCCAGGTTTACTACTTGGTAAAAATGTTGCAATTGATTCCTGTGCTATAAACTGAACATTATCTTGTTTTAGAAGGAAGATGCTAATGAAAATGAATTCTTTCCCTGATGGATTTTAATTAATAGTTTTTGTTAACTTGCTTTCTTTGATCTTTTCTGCATTTTGGTTTTCAAAGAGCACTCTTTCCAGAGAGGTTACCTAATACTATTGCTTATTGTGTAACCCTGTAAACTCAATTGTAATTATAATTGTATTTCTTTTGAATCCATAAGCTTTCTCTATTTCCTAAAACCTGCCTGCCTTTTATTCCCACCCCCATGACTCTACTACTTGTACTCTACTATTTGTACAAATGCCACTGTCTTTTGTTCTTTATTTTGAACAGTACCCCAGGTAACTGATCTAGGGACCTACATTTTTGCTCCCAGAGTATATGCAAATTTCTGTGTACTGTAAAATTTTCTTGAATTCTCCTCCAAAGTTGAAAGACTTCTGTATAATCTATTACTGTAAGAGATTAATTGACATTAATTTTTCCCCCTCGATAACAATTTTTTTTCTTGATCTCAGTGTTGTTAATTAATTATTCAGTGTTCTTAATCCAGTCTGTGGTTGTGCCATTCAGTGGAGTTACTAAGTATTCTTAGGATATGCCTTATGGAGCAAAATTGCAGGGCTTGCTTGCCAGTTTCCTCTGAGCTACAGTGGCCATTAAGTGGTTTGAGAACTTTGGAACAAGTGCACTCTTTTCAATATTTCAGCGTTGGCAATATTTGATATGAATTCACTGTGGTTCAATCCAACAAAATTTGTATACTTGATTCCAAAACATGTGCTGTGCTCTGGAGATGATATTTTTAATGAATTAGGTATTGTTGCTGCCAGTGAGGAGCTCACTCTCTGGTGAGGGAGACCAACTTCTAAATGAACATGTCACAGGGTGCTGTACTATGTGATGTGCACAGTGCTAAAGCACAAAAAGGAGTAAATTCAATGGAAAAGGGTTTCAAAAAGGGGTAGGGCTTTAATGGCATCCTGGAGGCTAAGCAGAAGCTTCTTAGAGGACCAAGAAGCCTGGTAATTACTTGAAGTGGGATAGGCTCCCTTCCCCGTCTGGTTCTCATCTACCCCCGACGTTCTCGTTCCCAAGTTACTCTCTCAGAATATGCTGTGCATGGAAATATATTACTGTCAAATGCATGACAAATAAAAATTCACCATTTCAGTCCAGATTGTACAAATTTCAGTGTCAATTTTTAAATAGTGTTTCCCATTATTTTCTTCCTCAGTATGATTATTCCTACCACCTCTTTAGTGCTTATTATAGATCAGACTGTGTGCTGAGAGGCTCCCATGTTGTGTTTATTTTCCCTGTAATCCTGACAACAACCTCATGAAACATTGCTTCCCAAACTTGTCTGCACATTGGAATCACCTGGGGAGCTTCACAAACTGCTGCCGCATGTGTTCCAGCCTTAGACACTGTGCTTTAATTGATCTGGTGGGTAGCCTGGGCTTTGGATTTTTAAAATGTCCCCTAATTGTGGTGAAAATGGTCTAAAAGTGATTGTGGTGATGGTTGTACAATTAAATAGATTGAAAACCATTGAATTGCACACTTTAAATGGATTAATTGTATGGCATGTAAATTATAGCTCGACACAGCTCTTACATTGAAAAAAATTCTAGGTGAATAATTTGGGAAGCACTGCTAGAATGTAAATGGGGAAACTGAGACCTAGAGAAACTGAGTAACCTGCCCAATCTCTCATAGCAGCCAGAGTGGAATAAGAACCCAGGTAGTCTTAGACTACAGCTTGTGTTCTTATCAACCATAGCATCCTGTTGTTGTCAAACATGAAGATGATTCTGACTCAACAAGCATATGCTTTGGAGAAGTTGTGATGGATTTGCTCACATCTGTCCACACACCTTCAACATGTCATGCTATGTAAGCAGTGGCTCTCATTTGCAAAATAATTGGCTTTAGGACAAGGTAAAGGAATTACCCCCTTGGGAGTAAAATTCTCAGTCACTTTATCACAGTGCTGAAATGAGCTGAGCCACCCTCCTTTGGTGGCCAGGAGGCATACTCAGAAGCACCTTTAAAGAGGGACATGCTGGTCTCAAAGTTATAAATTCAAAACCAGCTATTCCACATCCTGAAATCTGAAAATAGAATTCTATTTAAAAGATGCTGCCTGGAATGTTACCTTGCACTTTATCAACCCTCTACTGAATATTGGTACAGAATGCACATAAAAATAGTTTGACTATAATAGGAGAAATGTTTCTCCTATTATATTGGGTTTGGGCACAGATAGGAAATGAGAAGGCAAGCCTGATTGGAAGGTCTGTTTTTACCAATCCTAAGAAAACACAAAAGGAATACTTTTTAAAGGAAAGAATGAATCTCTATCATAATGAATTGTCATAAATGTGTTTTCTAGAAAGAATATTGAAGATATGAATCCCTAGAGCAGCACGGTGACTTTTCTGAGAGCGGTGCTTTGTCTCATGTGATAAGGTGATCACTGCTGACCTCTTCATGGCTGCTGCTGCTGCTTTACCCATGTGCTTCTTTTTTAAATAAAAATTGAATACAAAAAGATGAGCTCAGCTAAGAGCTGAAAGGGAACTCATTAAAAATGTCCTTTGTAGAGGCTTAAAGATTGAGTTCTAGGGGCAAGTTTAGTTCGTTTTGCTTTGGTAGTTAGGTGCCGACTATCTCTTGAAGTGTTGAGAAGTCTAGGAATTTGCAATTTAGTTCCTGTTGTCAAACATCACTTGTAAGAAGAGTAAGTTATCTTTAATATTCAGGATTTTTTAAAAACCTGGCTTTGTCTGTACTTGCCTGAAATATTTACCTGAATTACTGTTTGATTTCCTTTTCCAATTAATATTATTTTCCTCTTTCAAGTCAATGAAATTCATTGCTCTGATATTTTTCAAGGAAGGGAACTTGTTAGAATCCAATAGTAAGGAATAGAAGAGCTGGGTGTTCTACTTCAGTTCTCTGTCAGCTGAAAAGTTTGTATTTATGAATTCTTTTGTATTTGGGATCAGCCCAGCTGATTGTTACTGAGTCAGTGTGTGCCATGTGGGGGGTGAGGGCCCAGGCAGCGGCTTGCATGGCTCACAGTGGCACTCATGACTCCTTTGACCTCTTTTTTCTTAACTGCTCCTCCACATTTCCATCCGTCAGTATCATTAGCTCTTCCTCCAAAATGTGTTCAGAGTGTGACTGCTACTCACTCTACTACTGCAGCCTCACTAGTTCAGGCCCCCACCACTTATTCCCTGCCTCACCTGTGCAGCCTCTTAAGTGTTTGGGCTGCTTTTATTCTTGCCTAGTAATCCATTTTTTACGCATCACCTTAAGTGATCTTTTTAAAATTTAAATTAGATCATATAACTCCTCTGCCTGAAAACCTCCAAAGGCTACCTATTTTAATAAGAATGAAATTTAAATGGCTTAGCCTGGCATTGCAAGTTCTGTGTCAGCCTTATCTTTCTGTCTTTATGGGGATCACATCCCCCTACTTCACCCAGCTCTAGCAATGCTTATTTCTTTCACAATTCAGTGTGGCCGGCATTAAGCCCTTTGCGCTTGTTATTTAGTTAGAAGGTCTTAAGGGTCCCTGATAAATAGCTCTTTCCTGCTCAGGTCCCCAAATTTGTCAAATTGTGAAACAAAAGAATGGCTGATAGAGTCCAGGCTTGGTAGACATGGCTTTAAATCTTAGCTAAAGTGCTAGCTCAGGAATTCTCTCAATATACGGATTACCTATGGATGCAGTTAAATGCAATTTTTAATTGAGTAGGAGGTCTGGGGTGGAGCTGAGAATTTGCATTCCTTCTAAGCTCCCAGATGATGCTGATACAGCTTCTCCCCAGACCACTTTGAGTATTAAGGGGCTGGCTGATATTGAACCCCCACCCACTACCCCAAATATATTGCTCTTGTAAAATACTCAGTACCAGGTTCCTCTTAAAACACAGGAGTGGGCAAAAGCATGCCATCCTAACTGACATCCTGCCTGAATGGATGGCTGGTTTAACTCACCCTGGTCTCAGATAAGACGTTCTTTCTCAGAGACCTGACCATCCAATCTCAAGTGATGATCCCGCTGCCCATCTGTCCCAGCTCTATTATCCCATTTTATTATATTTCCAGCTCTTATTACAATCTGAAAATCTTATTTTACTTGTTTGTTTTTCTCCTGATCAGAGCAGGGAGCTTGTCTGTCTTGTTCCCTGCCGTTTCCTCATAACCATAAAGGGCAGTGCTTACTGTAGATAGTAGGACAGATGAACCATAAGTTCCATGATGATGGGGCCATTTCTTTCTTGTTAATCATTTTATTTCCAGTGCCTAACACAAGATGTGCTACATAGTAGATGTTGAATAAGTGAATGAGAACTTAAGTTTTAAAAATAGGGAAAGCATGTTTTTAGAGTAATAACTAGTGACTCAAGTTAACTGGCAATTGTTACTTTACATATGAACAGTCAGGATCATCTCCATAAGTTCCCAGTTTTTTTCATAGACTAATTTCCAGATTCCTGTAGTGGGAATAAAACGTAGGGAGTGTCGATATTAAGAATGGTGCCCAACTAGTTGGTAACACGCCTTTTGTTTGGGTGGAGGTGGGGAGCAGAGTTTTATAGTCTCAAGAGGCTGCCAAAGACTCTACCATGTAATAGGAAGTCATTGTCCACCAGCATTCCTGGGCATAGGTACAAACATTTCTGAGAGAGAATGAGGCATCGTTCCTCTAACTCCAACTCTGTTTTATTTGATCATATCAGAATCACCAAACTAAGTAACTGAGTTGCCTTTTCAAGTCACAGTGGATTATTGGCTTGAACTCTTTTCTCATCTCTGTGAGAATTGGGCTATTCACCTGTCTTTTGCCCAAATGGGTACTGCAAATTTGCTCATTTTAACATCCTTGATAGAAGGTTTTATTTTTTTCCCATTTTATCATCTAAGGTTAAGAAAAATAGTTTAGACATTCTTTGACTAGTTCTTATTCTTAATCAAGGTTGTCTGGATTCCATTTCTATAATTTGTCTGTGGCTGGCTTAAACACAGAAGGAAAGGGAGAGAAGGAGTGAACTAAGATTTTTTTTGAGTGTGTCTTATGGTCCAAATACTTTGGAAGAATAGCTATATGAAAAACTTGTCCTTGGTTATTGGCTTTGTTCTTTGTTTCCAAAATGATATTGGCTTTTACATAGGTCCTGCCTTGGCATCTGATTGGTAATTTGATGTCTAATTCTTATGCATATGTCTGTTGCATTCGTTTGGTATGGTTTAAAATGATAGATTCTTACACGATACGTTAAACTTAAATACTAGAGGTAGAGACATTGAAAAGTGCATTGAATGAATCCATTATTCATTTGATGTTTATTGGATATTGATCATTTGCCAGGTACTGTGCTGGCTCCTCTGTATATGGGAATGTTAAATGAAAATCTTCTTTCTTTCTTAGAAAGGGGCTTTTTCTCTCTAATCTCTGGCTCCTTCCTTCCCTCTCTCTCTTTCTTGCATGCACATGTTCACATACACATATGCACTCTTTCTATCAGGAAAACTAGCAGTTACCCTGCCTGGTGACAGGCTGGTTTCTATTGAACTACGGCCTACTGTGAAAGTAGGAGGAAGTTCATTGCTTGAAAATGGAAAAGGGACTCCATCCTAACTTTTTTGTCTTGGACTTGCCAGTAGCTGTGAATGGTGCACTCATGAGTCTGGACTCCATAAAAGGCCTGCCTGATTCTTCCCAGTTACAATTTTCAACGCTGGATAGGGGGAGGAAGTCAGATCACACCAGCACTATGGAATTGAGGTCTTGAGGTGAAGAAACAGGAAGACCCGTTTGGTTTCTGGCCTGAACCAAGTAATTTAAGGTTTACTTATAGAAGTCAGAGACTGCTGGGAATAGCCCAGCCATTTATAAAATTGTTCTTGCTTCCCTATGTGGCTTCTGGGTCTGCTTGGGGAGGTGGTACTGATAGGTAATTCTGACCTCAGACAGCATCCCCCCTCTCAAGGGGATCATGATTTAGTATTCAAGATGGATAACTGAATGCATAATTACAGTGTATGTGAGGGATGCTATATTATGAGTGTGACCCAGGTACTGTAAAGAAGAGAGAATGGTCAGACAGGCCCTTCCATGTGTGTTGCACTAATTGGTGAAGACCTCATTCTTGTGCAACTGATTGCATTATCGTTATCTCTGATAGTAGAAAGATGTTGCTCTCAAATGTAAGCTACAACGGTCTATGCTACAATTATCTTGTTTGTGTGCTTACAAACTGCAGTTTGCCCATCAGAGCATACTATATTATGATTTAATTTTGGCATTAACTATGATCTAATACCTTTGAGAGCCATCATCTTGAAGCATCTGTATTTAACATCTCCAAACATAGGGTTCTAGCCTGTCCCCAGCAGCTTAGCATGCCCAGAAAAGCCAAGAGAAGACCTCGAGCCATGATACACACTGGTGGTTTCCATGGCCATCAACACAGGAACACTCCAACATCTTAGTAGTAGCTTAAACAATTCAAGGAAGGTTTGAAACACAAGCAGATTTGTTTAACAGTGTTGGTAGCATGGCTTTGTAAAGAAGGAGCATAATGCCCAAAGGAGGGATATACTTTCTCTCATGTTCTGGAGCTAAGAGGTTAAGCAGCTGCTAAGAGATAGGTATGTTTTCCACCTTCTCAATGAGTTTTTGCAGGAAGTGTGACTGATATTAGCAAACACTTAGTGAGCAAGAAACTTCTTTGGGGGTAGTTTTCTGAACATTTTTCCGTGCATTGTCCCCTAAAGCCAGGGCAAGTGTACCAGTATTTGAGTGGAAACATCAATAAAGAAATAATAAAACATTATTAAATGAGAAATTTCTGGAAAAGTACATTTAACAAAAAGATAAGAAGGGAAATCTCAGCAGCAGCAATCTGAGAAAATGTCATCAGAGACTTTAGCTGTAACCCAGAGTTCCCCACAGTAAATACTTACTTCACTCAGTGACAGTGACACATCTTTTGTCAGCCTTTCTAAATGTTCTTTCAAAATGGGTTAATGTTTTCTTGCTTTGTGCTGAATTGCATAGAAATAAATGCCCCTAGGGTGATTTTAATTGTCTCTTTATTTCTTTTGTTCTCATATTCCCTGTACAGTTGAAAATTATACTACCGTGGATTTACAGAATTTGCTAATTAGTAAGAAGCCTGACATTTACTAATACAAAACTATGAATAAACCTACTAATTTAAAAATTATGTCACCATCAGAATGTTCCCATGGAAGCTGGAAGCCCAGAGAAAATGTGGTCTTTAGATATTTATTAACAAGGTAATTAGTCAGAGGATTATTATAGGACATGTTGGTTCAATGCTAGGAGTTTATTATTCATGTTCCTAATTCAAAGGGTTGAGATCCTGAGATACGTGTGTTAATACATCCATAGCCCATAGTGGATGGGACCATCTCTGGGCTGCCATGGAAGTTTTCCCTGGATCACTAAAGCATAAAACTGGAATGAAAAATTGGTTTTGCACGTCATGCAGCAACTCTGTTTGATAATGACTATGTTAAGGCATCTGTAAAGATTCAGGAGAACATGAGATAGTTAATTAGTGATGACTCATTGGTACAACAGGAGGAAGCCACAGCATGAGTGCCAGGCATGGTCCCTTCCCAGTATCAGTGAAATCAGCAGTGAGCTTACTCAGCAACTTTTATTTTTTTCATCAGGGATCAGGACTCTTGAGAATTTATTAAGTGGGGAAAATGTTCTTCCCGGACATTGTAGCAGGAGGAGTATATAATGCCTTCCTAGAACTCTTTAGAATATGCTGAATTAACTTTGACCTGGAGATTCCCTGACTATGAGACTGCTTCATGTGGCCATGGGCATGTCTTAGGGAAGCAGGTCAGGGAGATCACAGGAGCCTGAGTGGTTCAGAGTTTGTTTCCTATTAGAGAAAAGAGCTACGACAGGGCTAGAGTGCACAACTCAGTCTTGTCAGCAATGAATCCACGTGTGGTTTCTAACAGCATGCACCATGGCACACAAAGACAAGAGCTATAAAGATGGGAATTAGGTTGCGGCAACAAAGGCTCTGTCCTGGCAGGACTCTTGGAATAGGGATCATCTAAACAAAATCACTTGAAGCTGGGTTAAAACTTTTCAAGAGCAATTTTTAAAAAATTCTACTTGTTGCTTTTTTTGAAAAGCAATGGCCCTTCTTCACATTTGTCATTAAACCAAGGTTCAAATGTGTAGGTTACTAATAGCTTGCGTTTGCAATATTACCTTAAAAGCAAGAGACTTTAAGACTACAGAACTCAGATATGCCACTCTGGGAGAACACTCATTGTCCTTTTTCTAGGACGCAAAATCCATTCAACAATACATATGCACTTAATGATTGCCTGTCAGCCTTTTGGTTATTGTGTTGTGCTTCTCAGCCCACTTAGCAATGAAAGTTGCCATAAATTACCCTAAGCAATGGCATGTTCTCGGAGTACAGTTGCCCCTAATTCCAGATGCTTCTCATGTTATGGATGGACCAAGGGAGCAGATGGGGTAGAGCCATGTAGAGTCAAAGGGAGCTTGATTATGCCCTTGGCATGTCTGTTTGGTCCTCAGAGATCCAGCATGGCCGCCCTGTTGGCTCTTTATCATCTCTTTCCACCCATGAAAAACCAGGCAGAGTGATTGGACAGCAGCATTGTGCACTTGAAAATTAACACCTTTATTAACATTGCATCTTTTTCTGTGTTCCTCTTGTCAGCTCCTTGTCTCAAGCACCTAAATGAAGACATTTGATGATGCAATGTGGGCAGAAAATCTTTCTGAACATTGCTGGAGGTAGAGAGGAGGCCAGTGTTAGATGCCCTGGGTACAAATCTTAGTTCTACCCTTTAGGTGCTGTGTGGATTTGGGCAAGTGACTTACACTCTCAGTGCTTTCTTCTTCTGTAAAATCAGGAGCATGAAAATACCTCACAAGACTATTCAGAGAATTAAGTGAGATATTTACATAAAGCAGTTAGCATAATGCCTGGTTTATAATAAGGGCTATGGGACTATCAGCTCATTAGTATGATTAACAAATGACAACTTTTAAACAAGTTACTGTGTAAGTTTTCTAAGTGTCTACATGATGGGTGTCAATGAGTGGTATTCCTACTGGCATCATATATACTGTTTGATGATTGTACGTGTGTACTAAACTCTGATCCTCAAGTACTGTTTTCAGAAATGGCTTCTCAGCTTATAAAGCTGTGAAAAGAACATTCTTAATTCCTGTGCATGGTCATTCTCAGACAGTTTTCAACATGGTGTTCATTGTGGATATGAGGAAGCATATCCACATAGGACACAGGTAGAGTTTCACACCTGGGTGAGGCCACTGCTTTTCACCTCTGATACCATCTTAATTCCCTAAAACCCACCCCTAGCCCTAATTTATCTACCCTTTCTCTGAGAAGTGCTTGGTAGTCAATTTGATTTACTGAGAAGAGCTTTGAGCTCTTAGCTAATAGGTAACTTTGATCAAGTCATTTGACTTCCATGGGTTTTGTTTTCTCCATATGTACTGTAGAGGCCGTTGGGGTTTAAATGAGCTAATGTAGGTCAAGTGCCTAATGTAGGCCCCGGCACATAGTATTCCATCAGTGCTCATTTGCTGTCATTGGTGCAAGGCTCTTGCTGCTATAAAAGAATGTGAAGTCCAGAGACAGGTGGATTGGGGGTCAGTTTTATCTCCCCTCATTACCTATAAAGATATTCTCATTGTAGATTCAGAGAAGACCAGCTCATTCTTCATCCTTTATTTTTCTAGCTCGTGTCGATCTGGGCCTGTCTTTCCTAGGTGCTAGGAAAATTACAGATGTTAATATTTATACAGCACCTCTTGTGTTTGAAGTAACTGCTGGATGCTGTGGGAGATGCCATAGAAAGTTTGTGTACAGACAGATCACCCAGGTGATTGTAAGAGCTTCATTTTTCTTTCAAGGTCAGGAGGAGATCAAAAGTAGCAATAAGAAAATGACCAATTAGTCTTCTCCTTGAGAACTCTCAGCTCTATACAAGTGAAGCCCTTATACAAGTGAAGGGGAGGGCAAGGAAGAATGAAATAGTACAGTTTTATTATATGGGAGGTAATAGCCAGTATGTAAATGAGTATGACCACACAGGAAAGCTGTTTTGAGTCAGTGCGAATCATAATACCAAGGTGAATGCATAATGGCCACCCTGCAAACTCCAGCTCTCCCGCAGATGCTTGCTTATAGATAGTAACGTCTCCCCTGGCCTGAACAATGGAGCCATGTGATGGGATTCAGGTGTGGGCCTCAGTCTGCATGCTCATTAGTGTTGGATGATGCTCCCCAGTAAGCAGCTGGAGCCTCATTACTGTTCATAAGAGTAAGCTAATAATTAAGAGTTCTGAATTTCCAGATAGTGACAAATAGAATGAAGAGGTAATGAGATGGGTAGAAATGGAGATTCCCTGATGAGGGCCTATCATGGTGAGAGAATGAGGAAATGAAAAAAATTCCATTGTCACTCCAAGAGATACTGAGAAATACCAATTTGTGGCACAGAAATGGGAAGGCATTTATCAGACAACGAAAAGAAAAACTACCCTAGATAGACCCCCATATAATACTGTGCTGCAAAATTCATGATGGGGGAAGAACGGTCAAGACTTGGACTGACTTCAAATTTGTTATTTAATATTTTATAGTAGTGAAATATGCAGAAGCAGTTGTAGTGTCGGGGGAACACTGTTCTGAGATCCCTTGAGTGACAACTTCTTGATTAGTTGCTGTTGCAATAAGATCTGATTATATTAGTGAGGACATGATATAGAGGCTATCGTTTGACTTTTTTCATGATTTTATTTGACCAGAATCTTCTGAGGACCTAGAAGAAGCCAGTGTATGGGTGGGTCTGGGATGACCTTGGGTTCAAGGCCTTGAATTTCGATCTTGTTTTCAAGTGAGTTTTCCATATGCTGTTGAACAGAATTGATGGGACATATTTGTCATACAGTTCTAAACCTGTACCCTTGCTAGGTCATATCACCTGTAGCAGATTCAGTAATTTAAGTAATAGATTTTATCATCATGTAATTATCTTCTAAATAGTACAGTTAGAAATTGCTGAATATAGTAGAACACTTAAAATAGAAGGATGTCCATCTATAGATTGAGTGACATGCAGCTGTAATTGACACTGCAATTAGCCTTACTATTCTGTTTTAGCAAAAATCTGGCATTGCTTTGTCATGAAAATCCAGGCATTTCACATTAGTCAAAAAATGGTGGAATTATTTTTTCTTATATATGGAGATAGTAATCATTGTCTTGTATTCATTTGTGTTGGGAGCTTTAATTTGTTCAATGTTATTGTTTAAAATATGACACAATATGGGTAATTTTACTTTGGAATTTCATTTTTTTAACATGCCAGAAGCCTTAAAAATGAAATATAAGTAAAAGACCTCTGGTGTCTCAATCTCTGAGAGACCTGTGCACTGAAAAAGGGGTGCTAGCCTGTCATTCCTGCTTCTGGAAGATCACAGTTGATTTAGATTGACCATACAAGATTTGGGCGCTAATTCTGAGCTGATGTTCTCACATATCTCTGCAGCCCATGAGATGAACTCTTACAACTCTTCTATTAATATGTAAAGAGTATAGTATAAGTGGGAATGCAGTAGAAAATGTGGTTACTCCAGAAGGATACATGACATTAAGGTGATTTTTTCAACCTTTAATTCTCTTCCTTAAGTATTGTTTTAATATCATAACCTGTAAATTCCCCGCTGCTATTGCAGCCTAGATGAAGATATGGTTCAAGTTATTTTTACTGTGAAGATGAATCTCAGCCTCCATCAGACTGAGAAGTCATGCCATACTTTGTCCTTCAGGTTAGAAGTCTTTTTATTCAGAATTCTGTCTTTCCCACCTGAGCTGGTTATCTACAAATACAGGCTGTTGATTTTCTACGTGGCTCTAGACCTTAATGCTGGTGTTTTAGATCTTTACCACCTGTGTTTAGTTTGGCAGCAAATATTTTTTTAAATGATATAAGTAATTTTAAATGCTATGCATTTTTGCACATATGATTAATAAGGTCAGATTGAAGTGTAAAACACATAGAACTCATCCATTAGTTCCCTGTATCTTTCTTTATTAGATGAAAAGAACTTTAGGACCAAATACTTCTATCTATCTGTGTAGATAGATAGATAGATAGATAGATGCACACATATACATATATATTTTCAGGTGAGCTCTTTTTGAAGAACAGGTCTGTAGAGGATCAGTGGAGGAAGGTGGTTGGCCATTCATATTACCCGAAGATATTTGAAAATAATCCCTTTATATAGCTTCTCCCGTACCTAGTCATGGTAGAAAATAAAAGTATGTAAAAAAGATGATAGAATTGATTCCAAACCTTTTTTCTCAGGGGAAAATGATCATTAATTTCCAGATTTCCTCTTTGTACCTGTATACACACAAATAATTTAAAAATATTTTATATGTGGATTCACTGTTCTCTGAAAATAAATGACTATTATAAATGACTGTATAAGTGCTTATTATACTATTACATAATATAAGGCTATATGTTATAATTAATTATAAAGCTATACATATATTAAAACTATATAGATATGTTTATATTATAAAGTTATGTTTTTGTTTTTTTTATTTTATTCTTCTATTGGATGAATCAGCTATAAAGTAGATGTCATTATTGGGGGTAGTGTGGTGGCAAGAATGTAACAGGTCCAAAAAGCTCTGGGATCGTACAGGGAATAGATGTAAATACTTGTCAGGAAGTTAGCAGTGAACTGTGAGGAGTAAAGGGCCCTTGGCCTTCACTGCACATTAGGATTACCATGGGAACTCCTAAAAACAAACTAAAACATAACTTCCCTCCCAAATACCCTGATGCCCAATTCTCAGCTGGGCCAATTAAAATATCTGGGAGCAGGCTGTTGGTAAGGATGTTGAGAAATTGGAACCTTCATTCATTGATGGTGGTGATGTAAAATGGTGGAGTTGCTAAGGAAAGCAGTTTGGCAATTCCTCAAAAAGTTAAATATAGAGTTTCCATATGACCCAGCAATTCTACCCAAGAGAACTGAAAATATATGTCCACACAGAAACTTGTACCTGAATGTTTATTACAGCACTATTCATAATAGCCAGAAAGTGGGGGAACAACATATCAACTAATAAGTGGATTTAAAAAATTGATATACATATAATGGGATACTATCCAGTCTTTAAAAGGAATGAAGTACTAATATGTGCTACAATATAGATGAACCTGGAAAACTTAAGAAACCAGACACAAAAAGCCATATATTATATGATTCTGTTTATATTAAATGTTCAGAATAGGGGGAAGGGGGAGGAGGAGGAAGGAGTTAGATGAGGTAAAAGGGGTCAAATATGTGGTGACAGAAAGAAATCTAACTATGGGAGGTGAACACACAGTGTAAATATATATATGCCTTACTGTTAAAGTGTACAGCTGAAACTTATTGGATTGCTTTAACCAATGTTACCATAAAAAAAAAAGTTCAGAATCGGCAAATCCATAGAAACGGAAAATAGATTAATGATTGCCAGGAGCCGCGGGGAGGGGAAAATGTAGAGTAACTGCTAATGGATATTGGGTTTTTTTTGGATTCATGAAAATGTTCTGGAATTAGATAGTGGTCATAATTGTGCAACTCTGTGAGCATACTGAAAACCACTGAAATGTATATTTTAAAAGGGTGAATTTTATGGTATGTGAATTGTATCTCATTTTTTAAAAATCTTGGAAAAAAGTGTATGGGAAAATGAGGCATGGGGACTTCTCTTTTTTAAGATCCTGAGATAATTTTAACATACAACACTAAAGAAAATTTTTTTAAATAATGAAACTTGAAAACTAAAAACTGTAGCTTAAATGTTTGTGATCATAAGCATCTCATCATTCACTAAATGAAACGCCAAACAAGACTTTGCATAATCTGGTCTCTACCTGTCTTTCAAACCCATTTCCTCACCTCTTTGTCTTGCTTTCTGTTCTCAGACTTCATGGTCATCCTCTTCTTTCCATTTGTCTAAGACCTTAAGCTTGTTCTTGCTTTGGCACTTGATGTTTCCTCTACTTGGAACCTTTTGTCCCCAGACGCACAAACACAGTGGGCCCCTCATCATCCAAATCCAAGATTAAATGTTAGGTTCTCTTTCTTTTCATACTAAACCAGTCGCTTCTACTGCCTCCAAGTCTCTATGTATTTTTGCACCCTGATTATTTCCTTCAAATCACAATCAGAAAATTTTTTGTTGACTGCTTTGTGGTCTCCATCATTTTGCTCTCCTCCTCAGTCTGCACCTGAAAAAAAAAAAAACAACTGAAGCTCAGCTGTTTAAAACAAGAAACACATAGGTATTTCAAAATGTCAACGATTTCAAGCTCTCACTTCTTCAATAACCTCTCCTTCTCCTCATGAAAGTTAAGGCATGTTCTGGCATGTTCACCACTAGAATAGTATTTCGAATATGGCAAGTATATAATAAATATTTGTTGAATAAATAAGTAATTAGAGATTAATGAGCAACCAATTCAAAGACAGATTATTTCAGTGCAGATTATTTCCTCCATTTTTGTAGGAGAAGGGGAAGGAACGAGTGAGAGTGAGATTAGAGATGCTAGATAAGTAAAAGTTTTAAGACTTTAAACTAACAGAGGAAAGAGAAGGAGAGGTTACTGAAGAAGTGAGAGCTTGAAAAAGTTGACATTTTGAAATACCTATGTGTTTCTTGTTTTAAACAGCTGAGCTTCAGTTTTTTTTTTTTTTTTTGACTTGTTAACAATTGAAAATGTTTTAGTGACACTGTAGGTTGATGACTTAATATACTTTACTAAATTTTTTTTTCTTTGTATAAAAATGTTACAAGTATACTTTTGTTTGAATTCTGAGACACTTCAGGCTGTCTTCTCTTTCTCTTTGTTCTTGTTGTCATCTTGTGGGATATTCTTAGAGTTGCCATATACCTGTAAGTTTAGAATGTTTTATAAAACAGCTAAACCTAACTATATGTTTTCAGCTATTCATTTATATACCTTGATGGTTTTCCAAGTCATCAATAAAAATATGTTTGAGTGCCTGGCCAACTAAAAGTATGTTTTTATATTAGATGATGCAGTTTTTTTCTGTCAAGGTTGGTGTTGGTATCCATTAGGAAGCAGCTTTTCAAGCTCATACATTTTTGGTTAACATTTGAGCACCCAGTTTTTAAATGAAGTGATTTGAAATAGAAACATATTTTCTAGTTGGTAGAAGTGTCTGGAGTTTGTATTTGCTATATGATTTCTTCTGCTGATCCCTGAGGAGGGTCATGCTTTTTAGGGTTGGTCTAGATTCCTGCCGTTTGCTGAAACATGTCAGGATGGAAAAAGTGGATTATTTTTAAAGTAAACCTTATACTTTTAGCCATAATAAAACAACATGTTTATTTTTCAAGATAAAAGAAAATACAAGCTTTTAAAATTCTAACCAAAATAATGATCTTTCTTTTTCATCATGTCTGGCTTCCCAGTTGCCTAGAAGTTCATTTTCGTGACAGATTGTTTTGGTTAGGATAGTTAGAAGTCATTTTCCCCTACATTATATTCCTAAGTAAAAACAAATTTTTATTAGAGATTTGGATAATCAGAGAATACCCAGCGCTGATAAAATTGTGGGTAAATGTGCCTTTTCCTGATATTACCTTTTAATGTAAATGTTTAGGAACATCACCTGAGTGATATTTAGCATATCAATAGCCTTGAAGATTCAATATCCTTTGAATATAGTGATTCTCAAATTGAGGAACCGATATATGAGAAGTATTCAAAGAGATGCATAAATGTTGATGTATGAAGGGCCTTCCTTGAAGGAATGTCAGGAAGATAAAGATTTTATATAGAAATTGCTTAGTATGAAAGTACTGAGTATTAACTATAATTTCTATTATTTAATACGATGCTACTTTTTAACTAACAGTGCTTTACCTGTTTTTTCTATTTAATAATTCTATACCATTTATAGAAAAGCATGATCCAAAGCAACTTAACTTGTGTCAGCTGCCAATTAACAATCGTTGAATAAAATTTGGCATTCCTTTTTAATAGGGTAAAATACTAACTGCAGTACGATGACTAGCTTTATCAAAGACTTATTAGTTACTTTACAGATGCCCTGGAAAAGAAGGTGCTGTTGTTATGTACATTTCACAAAATGATCCTACAGCTGTGTTCTTAACCTCATTATCCTGGTGGTTCTGCTGGAATCAGGCTAAGATGGAGCTCAAAATCTATTTTAGAAAGCTCCCAAGATGAGTTTAATTGGAACTAGTGCTCAAACTTTTTTTTTTTTTTAATTTCTCAAACTTTAATGTGTTTATTGACATACAGGGGATCTTATTAAAGATCAGTGCAGTAGATTTGGGCTGGAGCCTGGGAATCTGCATTTCTGACAGTTCTCATGCGACACATGTTGATGATCAGCAGACCACATTTCGAATAGCCACCTTGTGGAAATATGTAGACTCTTTGTGCCCCAAAAGTCATTAGCTGTAGAAAGTGGAGTTTCCTGATAGTATGTTGGTTAAATTTCACATCCTCAAGAGCATGGCCTGTTAGGTGCATTTGTTAAAATTTTGAGTTTTTCAAACTTTAGTCAGTGGGTTTTGAAGGATCTTCACATTCTTGGAAAGGAATTTATGTTTCGTGTTCTATGTTTGAGGAAATAATATGAAAATAACAGACATAGGCCTATATTCGGAATCACCAGTTGATCATCATGTCACAGGACTGTCATGTGGTTTGGGCAACAAGAGATCCCCCTAAGGTAACAGTTATCTTTAGTGTCTCAGAGTGGGGTCCCTGAAACCTTAAATTCTCAAGTTTGAGACTCCATAGCTAGTGTCCTCTGTAAATAGTATTCTTTAAATGAGACCCTCTAATGGTTCAGAGTAGATTTGAGTAAGCCACTTATCTTGCTAGATACTTGACATCTCTAAAGTGATAAGACTGGAACCTAAATGATCTTTTAAGTTCTTTTCTGCTAAAAATTCTAGAGTTTTTTTCCGCCCCCCGAGGGGAGCGGGGAAGTGGGAGTAAGGTTAGAAGCATATGGAAGTTATATTAGTTGTATAATAACATTTGAAAGCAAACCAGTAGGAAACCTGATGTGCCCTGAAGTGAGCTAGTGTCATCTCCTATTGTGAATAGTGGGGAAATTTCAAATTTTGGAACATTATCTTTTGTGGTCATTGAACCTTATTCTAATACACATTAGGTTGCCTATGTGATCCTATCGGAAAACAACTGATCAAATCCACTGAGTCACGAAATTAAACACGAATAGTAGAGACCTTTTTATTCCCTTTCTGTTCACTAAATTTTGAAGACAAAGTTCTAAAAATAATATGGTGCTGGTGAGAATTATAGGAGATAGAGAGGTAGACATTGGGTATAGGATGTAGCAAGGTAAAGAGAGCGAATGTACAAATAACTTCCATAGTTGAAAAGGTGGGAAATGGAGACTCATTAAATACCTTGAAATCGCTCTAGTTTTACTTCAAAATAAGTTATTATTTTGAACACAAAAATATCAATTGGTTAAAAATATGACTTTGGTTTTCATTAATATACTTTTGTTGTATGTTTATAAAGAAATAGTTGTAGGCTTTAGTTAGTATTTCTGTAATGAATCTAGTCTCTTCTATTTCTGTCTTAGCCAAAACCCACTAATAAGTATAAGGGCCTAAATCTTAGACTGAGGTCCTTAATCCAGTGGTTGGTTCCCTGGATGCCAGAAGTCATAATCTTCATATTTATTAAACAAAGATTTCAGGAGATAATTTTTTTTCTGAGAATTCTAAAGAATATTGGTACATCCAGCCTTCTTGTTGCAAAATGATTTAGCAATTTTACTTTAGCTTAAAATAAAATTGCTTTCTGCTATTTTCAAGTGAGAGGAAAGTATTTAATATTTATCTCAGTCTTACAGACAGTTTCAGATCCTGGAGATGCAAGAATCTTCCCATCACACAATATTGGTTCTTATACTTTTCTCTACTTTTGTTTCTTTTATAGTTCCTGGAGTACTTTTCTTCTCCATTGAAATTAAAACTGGAAGAAGCGTGTCTACTGGCAGCTCAGTTAGGTAGGATTTTACCACAATTAAAGAAGAGGCAAAATTGAATTTGGGCATGGACAGATATTACCATTTGGGGGTGCCAATGTCAAGTGACAAACACAGATGTGTTTTAAATAGTTATATATATGTACTATCATCCACAATTTGCAGATGGGATATCTGAGAGTGTGAAGTTCAGCCAATCACTGATGATTAGGGAGTGGCAGAGCAAATACTCAAGTGCTTGTGCTTCGAACTTTCATCTGACCTCTTCATATTTCCTCTCAAAAGGTAGCTTGTAAGTTGTATCATAAGAGGTAGAATAATGGTGAGGTCAGAGGGCAGTCAGCTCTTCAAATCGTTGGCAAGCTAAACTCATGAGAAGAAATGTAATAGAATCACATGAGCTTATTGGCAAGAGTGTTATGTGAAAAAGACAGAAATGAGAGGCAGGGTAGCTTTGGGTAGAGGAAAAATGGCAAATAAACTTGAATTTTAATACTGGGAACTAGCTTAATGGATGGATAAGTATCAGAATGGATATAATCAGCAGTTAGATGGATTGAAGCTATCTCCTAAAAGGCATCTTGAAGAAATAAAAATATAAGAAGACAAAAAAAGTTAAGAGAAGGAGAATGAATAGAAATATTAAACAGAAACCCCAAAAGGCAGAAAAGTAAATTGAGGTCAGGGAATATTTGAAGATATAATGACCAAGAATATAAAGAATGCAGCGAAAACTGAAGACCTCATATGCAAATTGTTAATAGATCACTAAACAGGAGGACCCAGAAAAGTAGTCCATAGTGGATTGAATAATGTCCCCGCCCAAAAGGAACAACAGAATGTAACTATATTTGAAAATAGGATCTTTGCTAATGTAATTTGTTAAGATGAAGTTACATTGGATAAGAGTGGGTCTTAAATCCAATGACTTGTATATTCATAAGAGAAGACACACAGAGAATACGGCCAGGTACAGATGGAGGCAGAGATTGGAATGATTCATTCACAAGCCGAGGAATGCCATCCATTTTTGGCAACCATCAGGAGCTAGGAAATGGCAAGGAAAAATTCTGCCTTACAGCTTTCAGAGGGAGCATGGCCCCACCGCCACCTTGATTTCATTCTTCTAGCCTCCAGAACTCTGAGAAAATAAGTTTGTTGTTTTAAGCCACCCAGTTTGTGATCATTTGTTACTGCAGTCCTCAGAAACTAATACATATTTAGATATTTCTACACAATTCTTAAAATTTTGGGATAAAATCTAGGGCATCTTCCAGTGAACAGGAATCTGACTGTCATAGGACTTTTCTCCATAGCAACACCAGAATGTGAGAGGGCAAAGGAATAATAATTTCAAAGTGTTGGAACAAGCAAATTTAAGCTTAGGATTTTATTTCTGGTTACTATATTTAAGTGGGAAGGTAAAATAAAGCTTTCTGGCATAAAAATCTCAGTTTGCCAAATATATGTAGACTCTCTCTGAAAGTAACTTTAGAGAATCTAGGAAAAAAAGAATCCAGGAGGAAGAAATGGAATATAAGTAATAAGAGCAGGTAGAGAATTTAGAGATTTATGTACAAAGAAGCAATGACAACTTTTGTTTCTAGGAGTATGATAGGGTGGATAATCAGAAAATTGTCCACTAGAAAATAATTTGAAATGCTGTATAAAATATACAAATGTTCATTCAAAAGCATATGTGAGCTTCGAAAAAGGGGGAGCAAAAAACAAGCTAAAATTCAGAGGAGGAAGTAGTGCTGTCTAGTGCGAGGGAAGTGTCTGTAGACCTTTGTAAATAGGATAAATGAAAAATATGATTGTTGGAGTAAGGGTGTGAAAAATGACAAAAAACCCCAACGTATCAACATTGGAAATTATAATATTTCAACATATTAGAAATTAGATGGGGTAAGATGGGGGATGAAGGTCTGAAAGGAGATCCAAGGTAGTAAGAATATGCTAAGGACATAGATATTGAACTGCTTTTAGATATTGATGAGAAAATTGAGTTTTGTGTGGATTTTAATAACCACTATTGAAATGAAAGTGGAATGTATGATTTCATACCCATATGACAAAACTTGATCTAGCCAGTGGAAGTAGGAAGGAAAAAAAAGTGAAACACAAGGATGAAATAGGATGTTCAAAATACACTCAAACAATAATTGGCATAAATGTATAGGGGTTAAACTAATCAAGACTGACTGTCCAATGGATAGAGAACAAAATGCTATAATGTTTATAAAAATAATTTAAAAGGACCCAGGTTAAGGATAAGGGGCTGTAAAAAGTTAGACTTGTCAGATACAGACAAAAAGGAAAAGGAACAATAGGTCATGGAGGAAAACAAGCAGGTACATATACACACGCAATAATATAGGAAGCATAATTTATGGCATCACATTGATTAAGCAGTTATAGTTAGACATCTAACAGTCTTCAGAAACTAATGAAACAATGATACTAAAAGTAAGAAGAGAAAGATTTGGATAACAGTGAATTTGATCTATCATATATAGAGAATTTTTCAACAAATGCAGAATGTATTTTATTTGGGGGCACATGTGGATTAAGCACATGCTTCATCTTTTAATGGATCAGGAAGGAACCTCAGATTCTAAAAAAATCAACTTTATAGAGGTTCTTTTCTTTAACTACAGTGCTTTAAAATCATTCATCGCTAACAGAAAGATAGCAAAACATCCCATATATTTGAAAATGAAAAGACGTACTATGAAATAACCCTCAGGTAAAATAGGAAATGATAACAAGAATAGCAAAATTTTAAAGCTGAGTGATAATAAGAGCACAATAGATCGAAATTTGAGAGTGATAACTAATGGAACACTTTGAAGGCAATATATAACTTTTGTTACTCAAGAGAAAAATAGTCTGAAACTCCATAAACCTAATGTTTGACTCAATTAGAAAAACTGCAACATTGTAAACCTGAAAAAAAAAGCAAGAAAAAAATAAGGGAAAACAAATATAAATTCAGAAAATAAGCAACGAAGTAAAGATCATTAATAAAGCAGAGAACCCAAAAAAAAAAGGATCTTTGAAAACCTTAATAGGCTAGATGTAAGTGTTGCAAGACTGATGAAGAAAGCATATATACATTAATAAACAAAAGCAACATAAAATGTAAAATAGATAAAAGAAATAATAGCTTATGCTTTTAATATTAAAAGAATATGAATTTTTATTAATAAAGATGAAAATTTAAGTGAAAAGGATAATATGCCTAAAAAATTGATGCAAGAAAAAAACTTAACAACTATTAAATAAATTGTAATGATTGTCAAAACGTAATTCTCTCTGCAATGTAAAAAGAGGACCAAACAACTTGACAAGTGAGCTCTATTTAACTCTCAAGGGAAAGTAAAATCCTTCTAGAACAAAGAATAAAAGCCAGCCTATTAAGTTCGATTCTGAAAACCAAAACCAAGGGAAAAATATTGGCCAACTTATGACACTGGAAAACACTAAGAATTCAAATCTAGCAGTGTATTAAAAAATAGTACATTATGTCTAAGTTTAAATATAAAAGTAAAATGTTGTTCTCAGGGTTTAAAAACAAAACTGTTACTGTAATTTACAACATTAATGGCAAAGAACAAGAAATTGATCAATGATAAAAAAAGCATTTAATAATTGTTTTTCTTTTTAAATGGAACCAAACTTTAGCAAACTTGAGGACTTTTCTTTTAGGTTGATAAAGTCTTGCTACTAAAAATCTGTGTCAGATATTATTCTAAATGGAAAAAAACAAGGCTTTAAATTCATTCTTTTGAAGGTTGGAAACAAGACAAGGATGCCTGTGTTATTTCTACTCAGCCTTATGAGATCCCTGACCAATGCAATAAGACAAAACAACAAAAGTAGAAGAATTGAAAAGAGAGCTAGAATTACTATTATTTCTAAGTAAAATAATGTGCAGTTGACCTTTGAACAACAACATAGGTTTGAACTGCGCAGGTCCACTTATACATAGATTTTTTTTTTTTTTAATAAACATACAGTCGGCCCTCTGTACTCCTGTGTTTGGGGATAAGCAGATGTGGAGGGCCAACTTAAATCGCATGTTATTTTTGATTGTGTGAAGATCAGCACCCCTAATCTTTGCATTGTTCAAGGGTCAACTATATATAGAAAACCAAAGAGAATCAGCAGAAACTATTAGCAACAATACAAGAGATCGGCTGGTTGCAAGCTTGTAAGAGCAACACATAAAAATCAGTAGCTTTCCATTGTATTAAAAGTAACCAATTATAAACTATGATGATAATAAGATACCATTTATAATAATGACTAAACTAAAAGCTATCTATGAAAGAAGTTATTAAACATAAGGGAAATTTAAAACTATTATAAAAGAGTTTTATTAAGGTATTATAGAGTATCAATGCAGAGAGTTCATAAATGGGTTGGTTGTGAAGATGTCATAATTCCTCCATTAAAATTTAAATTCAGTATAATTTCAATTAGCATCTGAACAAGAATTTTTTTGGAGTGGCAGAGTTTAATCTAAAATTTGCATAGGAGAGTAAATAAAGAAGAATCTCTTCCCTTTACAAGGTATTAACATTGTATAGTAGGAGTTAGCAAACTACATAGGATACAATCTAAATCTAGACTGTGACGTGTACTTATAAATAAATCTTTATAGGGATACAGCCACATCCATTCAGTTATATGTGTCGTTACAACAGACTGTGTGGCCTGCTGTGTCTAGGCCTTTAAAAAAAAATTGGTGCTTCCTATTCTCTAGCATCTGGAATAGAATCAGTATAGTAAAGTCCAGACTTATTCTCATGTATATATGGGAACTTGGTGCTAGGACAATTGGTTCACAAAAGGAGAAAAATGAAATCATTTCTGTACTTCATACAATAAACAAAGCTCTGAGTGGATGAAATACCCGTTAAGAGTGAAAATAGATGAAAATTTAAGAATATATTTTTTAACTTTATGGTAGAGAAAGGTTTGTTAAATAGATTCACAGAGCACAAACTGTAACAAAATAACTGATGAATTCATCAAAATGAATGCTTTTTGTTCAATGGAATGTATACTAGAAAAACTAACCAATAGTGAAAATATAATTGTTATGTTTAATAGATTAGGATCAGTATTTAGAATTCATAAGGGACTCTGAAAAATCAGAAACTAGAAGAAAAATTACAAAAGAGTGAAAAAGTATGCACTGGCAATTCATTGAAAGGTATCGATATATGCACACACACGTCACATTGGTGATGAGCAAATTAAAATTAAGAGGTTCCATTTTGCCTATCATATCAGTAAAAGCTAGGAAGTCAGATGCTCCCAAATGTTGGCAAAGATGTAAGGAAATAGAAATCTGTGTATTTTGGGAATGCAAACCAGTGCATATGCTTTACAAAATTTATGTGTATAGCCTAAAACCCAGCAGTGGGATTCTAGCATAGATATCCAGAAAAATATATGCATAGATGGTCATCACAATGTTATTTGTGGTAAAGGATTGGAGACAAGTTAGCTCTTCACTGTAAAAATGGACAAGGAAAATTACAGTGAAATACAGTGAGAGGGAATAAGCAATAAGAAAGAGTAAATTATATCTATGGCAAAATGAGTCTCTGAAACAATGTTGAGAGAAAAAAAGTAGAATGAGATTTAAAGAAAGTTACAATTAAAAACCATATACAAGATCCCTATATATTTTTGGCACATATTTATAAAAATTCAGTGAAGATTATAAATACAACATTAATCATTAAAAGTGAAGCCTGTAGTGGGAGAGGAAGGAATAGGGTGTGGGCATAAGAGATGAAGGGGAAATGATAATAAGAAATCCAAAGGAAGAGCCTTTCATGAATTCATAATAGTGGCTAATCAACCAGAGCCCATGTTTAAGTAGTTTTGTACAATTGTCCTTAAGAAGAAACAAGCTCCTGGAACAATACTCCTTCCATAATGGTTAGAGCCAGGTGTTCCAACAACATCATCAGGTATTGGTCTCTATCTTGGCTCTGCTGCCCTCAGTGTTGGCTCTGATACCAGGTAGACGCTCTTTAGTGTAACCTCTAGCTGTTTCAGGTTTGTGTGCTACCAGTTTGGCAACTTGGCAGAAAAAAAAAAAAGCCCCTTTCCCATAGTATTAGCAGTTTTCCTCTCATGGATATTTTTCCTTTGACTAACTTATATTTTGTTCTGTGTATACTCCTGAACCAATCATATGCCAGAGGACTAAGAATGTCCATGTCGCTTTCCCATCCCTAAAACCAGGCAGTAGGAATAGCTCCACAGATAGAATATGATGGAGTATTATCCAAAGAAAAATCAGGGTGATGTGGCCAGAACTATAGAAAGTGGATGCTGGAAAGTCAAAACAAAACAAAAACAACTGCAGGGGACTTGAATCAATACCCTTTATTTTTGTGACATATTTGTAAATGATACAGAAACTAGTACTTATATGAGATACAAGGCAAACCTTCCATCTTGTTTCTTTGTGCCTGAAATGTGTTAAGTTCTGGCTCTGCAGGTCCTTCTGTAGTGAATGCCACTTGCGTACTATATATCTTGGGTCACTGAGAACGTTCTAGTGGATGACACTTGCATACTGTATCTTTTGGGTCATTGAAAACGTTAGAATTATTAAACACATTTATTGGTATGTTTTATAAAACAATTAACTATTTTCTGACTTCATCTTTTTTTGTAATCCTGTTTCCTGTTTTCTCATGGGTTGATTATTTTCATCAATTTTGTAATAGTGTCGTTGCTGAATTAGAAAAATGAAGTGGTTTCCCAAGGAGGCTGACTCTTAGTCATTCAGGAAGTAACTTTGTCATGTATAGTCATCTAACTGACAGAAAATCATTCCTTGATACCTTAGATGCCAAATGCCAAATCTTTCTTCACCTCCCCCCACCCACCCCACTATGGCTTTTCCTGCAAAAAGAGGATATGAAACACCTACCTTGCTGCATCCTGACTCTATGTCAACTAGGAATTGTTTTCATCTTGAACTATATTTTGCTTCTTTTTTTTTTCTCATTTCTTTTCTCTTTAATTTTAGAAATTTTACTATAATATTTCTATTGGAGTGCTCATATATTTCTGTAATTGTAGGCAAGTTCAAACAGTGTTTGTACTTTTTCTAAATTGCTTTTTTATAAACAAAGATAAAATCATTTGAGAAAAGCATTTAAGAATTAGATGGTTTAGAGTTAATGCTTAACAATGAAAATTTTCAGCCTTGTAAAAATGATGAAATGAATGGGGAAAAAAATAAAGTACCTGACAGATAGTACCTAGTAGATTTTGGTTAAGGTGAAAACCTGAAATACAGAGGGATTTAAGACTGTTTTGTTGTCCATGGGATGCTTCTGTTTGAAAACACTAACTCCAGTCAAGTCAACCCTGGTAGAGAGAGTGGAGTATTTTAGGAGGAGTTACCCAGAATACACCTTAGTGGACCTTAAATGGGGAACAGCTTAAATGATGTCTTCTCATCTAAGAATCTGTAGTAATGGAATTTGCTTTCCTTAAAGTGGTCTATGATCTGAGTTTCTCACTGAATTTTATAAATGCCCATTTCTTAAATCATCATCTTTTTCAGACTTCAACTGTGAGGAAATGTCTTTCAGATTCGGCCAACATCTCATCAAGCCCTCTGTGGTATTTCTCAAAACAGAACTGTCCTTTGCCCTCGTGAACAGGAAACCTGTGGTGCTAGGACGTATCCTTTTCTTTTTCTCAAAGTGGAATAAAAAGCCTCTGAACCTAATAGACCAAATGGATACAGGATTGGTCTCCAGTGTCTGTCCAAAAAGGTAAAATTGGAATCCACCTTCCTCCCTCTTTGGAGAAACCAGGTAAGATGTTACATTTATTCTGAATCTGTTTGACGGCACCAGTAATATGCTTGATCAGTGTTGCAGAACTTCTGAAAAGAGTTGCTTAGCAACTGTGGCTTCAGAGGTGAGTTTTTGTTTGACCTTCTCATTATGGTAGCTGTGTAAATAAATAGGTGCTTCTAAAATGGTCCCCATAAATATCATGGGCACTTTATTTTCAGTTATCAGTTGTGAATGTTAATAGTAAGATAGAGATTGGGTGGCACTTTTGTGACATGAAAATAAGGTATTACATGAAGATTTGAGATTCTGGTTTCTTTACTTCTTGCAGATCATTTAAGTTAGGAGTTTTAATTAAATATACTAAGAGGTTTTTTTTCATCTTAGGATTTGGTTTAGCATTTTCTCTTGAAAAATATGCCAGCTTTTAGATCATTGTCCAGTGTCGTTGGTGGTAGAGTTGTTTTATTTCCCTCTGACTGTTGAGTTGTAGTCTCTCCTATTGGACTTCATCAGGAGCTTTATTCTTTGCAGTGGGAGTAGCAGGAACTGGTGAAATGCTCTGGAGCATTCGTGTTGTTGAAAGTATCACACATGACTGCGTGCATATGACTTTTGTACTGACTTTTTAGAATCTTTTTCTCTTTCCTCTAACTTAATTTACTATGTAGAGTACAACAAAGCATAAAATTTCATATTTTAAGATAAGCATTTTCCACACTGGGACATAATTTTACTTTGAAATAAATTTCTAGTAATTCTAAATCTATAAATACGTTGATTTTTTTTAGAATAAGTTATATTTTTTTTCCAGTGGGAATTTTCAAAGTGCTTGAGAATTTTATGAATAATCTTTCTTGGCCATGAAACCATGGCACATTGAAAAAAATATAAACAAGAAAACATGCATCAGAATATAATTGTCATTTTATAATGGACTCTTAATTCCTTGAATCCAAATTCTAGGTTAATTTCGTAAATTTGTAAAACTAATGATCACAGCAATAAACTAGTAAATAATATTATGTAAGTTTTTTTGGTAATATTTAACTTTTAATTTTATAAAAACCTAAATTATAAATAATATTAAAAAATCTCATTATTTTGTTTATTGAAGTAAAAAAAAACCTAGAATGATTTAGAAAGGTCCTATAAAACAGAAAAAATTCTCATTTGCTTACCAATTTTCATTGAGTTCTCAAAGACCTGAAATTCTTGAAATAACAGAAGCATTTTCTTTTTTCATTTGATTTTGCTGCAAGTTTGTGATTGTCTTTTTCTTTTGAGGAATCTTTTTTTAAGTAAAATGTCTTAGAATTCCAGTTTCAAAAGAGCATGGTTTAAATGCCACCTCTCTTTGGGTGCCAGCTTTAACTGACTTCTATCAAGGAAATGAGTGAACCTGGGATGAAAATGTGAATTTAGATGAACAAATCTTAGTCCTTGGACTGAGAAAATGTGAAGTTGTAGAATTGCAGTGTTTTTTTTTTTTAATGGTTGATAATGGAATGAACTTTGCCTTGTGAATTTTTACTTATATCTTGATTTTTTCATGGTGTTTTTAACCAACTCTGAAAGTGTGGTATGTAAGACCTGGGTCCTATATATTTTTGAATTCAAGGGAATGAGCTGTATGCTTCTAGGGAAATGTCTATACTGAATAGTGAGCAAGTAGTGAATGATGATTAGTTTTCTTCCAGATGGCACTGGAATTACCATTTTGGAAATATGTTCTGGTCAGTTACCATATCTGAGTGTATGCCAAGGACATGGGGAACCATGTATTAAAATTATCAAACCTTTGTTTGGAATGCAGCAAGAGGGATCCGGCCCTTTCCAAGGATGAGAAGAGTGAGAACTGGAACATTTTCATAATCAGTACACTCTGTTAGGCTATTTCACATCTACTGTGTTGAAAGTGGTCTCAGCGCCTATCAATAATGTATTTAGATGATCCTTTTTTATGATGATTTTGTAAATTTTTATTTTATTTTACCTTTATAAACTCTGTTAAGTGACAACTGTGAGAAGAATCTTAATAAATTATTTGCTTGAAGAAGGGTATATCTTTTGTCTGATGATTTGGGAATTGAAGCTGTGGACAGCTTAGCCCACTAACATTTCATAAAATAAATGGTGAGATGTCTTCAGTTGGCTTTTCTCTTTCTCTGGGGTTCTATTCGGTCTGCCCTCATTTAGCCCTTTGGGTAGTTCATTTAGCTTTTTTGTACCCTCCCTGTGTCTGGACTTCTCCAATCCAGCCTCCACTTCATTCTAATCCACAATTCCCATCACCTCCCTCTCTTATTCCCTTACTTATAAACAATGAAACAAATGAATCTTCTTCTTCTCCTTTTTTTTTTTTTTTTTTTTTGAGGATACAGTCCAAACTGCTTAGCACTTTCCAGCGCTTTCCTAAACAGATGGTGTGTTTACATCACCACACTTTCCCCTTTGACGCTCTTCACCTTGTTATGCTCCTTGTCCTTTTAATTTCATCTAAAGTGCTTTGATATCTGTCCCACCTTTTTAGGAAAAAAATATCCTGTCCTTTTTGTGACACTTGGTTCATTAGTCACATGTTGATTCATTCAGCAGTTTATTACTGAGCTCCTACTCTGTTCCAGGCACCATGCCAAACATTTTTCCCAGTCTGTTACATTTCACAACTATGAGCATTCCTGTTTGTCTCTGCCCTGAGTCATTAGTTCCTGGGAAGGAGCAGGACAGGGCCTGCTCTTACATATCTTTTTTAACTTAGCATCCAAAAGAACTTTGTTGACTAAATTTTAAGTGAAACTGTAAACAGGAGCACATGGATCTTTGCAATTAATGAAATGGAACAATAGGGTTTGCTGAAATCTTGCCTTTTTCAGTATTCCCATGGATGAAGGCAAGTCTTATAACCATTTTATTCTAGATTTTTTAGTGTCATATTCAAGCTGTATTTTTCCAACTTTCTCTTTGTGATTTGTCTGTTACAATTATGTTTACATTTCTGTGTTATAAGTGTACCAAGTTAAATGTAAAAGCAGTGAATGAATTGATGGCAAATGGGAGAAAGGTCTTTTCTGTTTTTGAGGTTTTTTGTTTTTTGTTTTTTACCCCATGTTAATCCATTTGTGGACAAGTCTTTATTTTAAGGACAGCATATTGTCATTTTTATGTGAAGTGGAAATTTTTATTTTGTATTTTTGATCATTTCCTTTTAAAAAGTATTCAGGTGGCCTTTGGGGAATGTGCCATTCATGAGACTTGTAAATGTCATATTTGAACTGTGTTGTCTCTAACATTTTGCTCCTCCACCCTCAACTTTTTTTCTTATGACTTTGTTCACTGATTTTTTTCATAACTTTCAGAGGAAGAGAAGAACTATCAGATCAGGAGCTGAAGATATGCTTTTAAAGCAAAACTATTTGCTTAATTCTTAAAACAGCAGCTCCACGCCCTCCTTGTCCCTCCTAAAGCAAACACTTCTGTTCATTGCAGTGTTTAAAGTCTGGTGAATCAGCTTCGGTCTCCCTGGTACAACACTCTAGAAGAATATGTCAAAGTGCTGTTACTCCATTAATTTCTTGTTACTGGAAAATGCTTTTTAGAATGTCTTGCGAAAACAGAAACATTTTGGAGATTGCATCTTTAGAATTCTGCAGTGAACATTTTATTCATATATTTCAGCACAGCCCACAGCCCAGCTATTGTTCATAGCTTAAATAAATTTGAACCACTATGGTTAATACTTCTCCCCACTCTCTCCCCTTGCATTGTGCTGTGTCTACCTCTCATCTTGAGTTGAGCATGAAAAATGAATTTGAACATCAGTGGAATCCATTTGGGGACTGGGGCTTTTATTGTAAATAAAATTATTCATTTGTTATGTCCTGTTGTTTTCAGCAGACAGTGTATTGATCTTTCGGTTGCTATTCAGAATGGCGTAAGGAGCTCTAACATAAAGGGAACGTGACAACATTTGTGGACAGGTTGAACGTGGTGTGTACTGACAGAGACAAACCTTGCTTGCTGGCCATACTATATTATACAAATCATTTGTCAATAGTTTATTGAATCAGTTATTTAAAAGAGCAGATTTTTCCAAACAGGAGCATTGCACACAGAATGTTATCAGGGCCAAACAATGTTAGGATGATGCATTGAGGGCAGCCTTACAAAGTGTGTTTGTGAAGAATTAGACCAGGTAACTTAAAGGACATTTCTGCTGATGTATTAGAAATAAGTTTGGTACAATGGAAATTGTTCTCTAATTTCCAATTTCAAAGGATAAAAAAAGAAAACTCTGGTAAATGTCTTCTAAAACAAAACTTTACCTATCCAAATGAGCAATGTTTTCTTTTATTCCAGACCACTGCCATGTCGAATACTCCTGAAATAAATGAACAAAGAATAAAAATAGCTTAATTACCTAACAGGCTTCTTATGGAAGCACTATATGCTCTAAGATGCTATAGATAAAAGTGCCCTTTTAATCCTTCCATAAAAATCAAAAATATTCGTCATTTCCTGAGTAGGTCGTAATCTTGTGAATTTCTTTAATTGTTCAGGAAGCTGCAGTTATTAGTGATTTGATGATCTTTCATTTCTCAAAAGAGTTTCTTTTTAAGCCTTCCTGTGCAAATAAATGATCACAAGCACTATTTTAATATCTTTATTCCTAAAGACAGATTTTTTTGCTCTTAAAATTTCGCTGTGCATATGTCTTTTTTTTTTTTTTTCACCCTGTGCATACCTGTTGGATATTAGCTAGCTTAAAATACTCCTGGAGAGATGTTCAAAGATGATCTTGCTGTCCTTTGTCCTGAGCTATAATGGGGCAAGTTGATTTTCTTCTGGCCTTATTTTTCTTGACTTAAATTGGCAGATTATTGTATTCAAAAGACCTGCATGTAGCAGTGATTGTTCACAGTGTTCTTTATCTTGTTTCTATGGGAAAGGTTTCCATGTAATGTGCACCTTTTGGTTAAGAGTACATTGCTACCAGCTAGAACCAGTTTTTGATGGTGTTGGCCTGTAGGAACAAAGGGAACTCTTGGATGCTTTTATCTCTAAGTTGATTGACATCTTTTTTTAGTGTCTAGAACCTGCCACAGAAGATCCTGCCAACCCTATTGCGAGACAAGACTTGTGCGACTGTCATCCCTCTTGTCATCTGAGGAATTGTCACAGAGATGAAATATGTTTTATCTCAAACCTCAGCTCTTCAGTTGGTAGTGAATGCACAATGTTGAGGAGGGTTTTGAGGCTGCATGCAGGGTCAGCGGGCAGGTACTGTCATGGGGACCAGAGAGAAAGAGGAGCCCTCCTTGCCAGGCTCTACCTCCCAACTTTATTTTTTGATCCTGGAGCTGTGACAGACACCTTATTTTTATTATAGACAGAATGATGGATTGTTGGCAACTGACAGTGAAGGAATATGTATGCAAGGAACATTTGAAACTAGATGGAGAAAAATGTGTGGATTTTATACACTTTACCCTGGCCTCTTCAAATAAAGGTAACTTACCCATGAAACAGTTTGCCTGAAGCATGTACATATTGGTCTCTAGACCTCATTTAGGCCACTTCCTGCTAGCTGCTGTTTCTTCCTGGCTCCTTGCTGCCTGCTGGCCGATATGCATGTGATGCTCTTGTGGTTCACTTGGCTCCTTGGCCTTATTACTTAGTTTTGACTGTTTTTCCTTGACCTTGACCTCTTCTCCATAATAGTATTTACCTTCTAGCTTCAGGCTCTGTTGTGAATGGGCTGAGATGGGCTGGCCTGCCCCTGATGATGTATTAGGGGAGGAAAATTCAACTGGCTTTTTGACCAGAGTTTTTAGGAGGTGCCCCCATTCTCACAGAATTGCACCAAGCCTATAGAATCACTTTCACAACCAAAAAAAAAAAAATATATATATATATATATATATATATATATATTTGACACAATATATACAGAATACAGTTTTGTTAGGATGTGTGTGAATGTGGAGATGGAGGAGAAAAATATTAGGAATACTCTCTCCAGTTCTAGCAAATAGTAGGACAATAATTATACATATTAAAATAACATTTTGAATGTTTCTCATATTAATTACAAAAATGAATAACCTGTAACATGGAAAGCCATTCCCCATTTCTGTTTATTTCTATGTGAAATTTTACTCAGGTAATTTTAAACTGTCATGGCTAACAATTACTGAGCTCTGTTCATTATATTCTTGGCATATTTTTGACTTGCTTTCCATGAAAGTCATCAGACTGTGAGGAATAGGAAGAGGCTGGTCATGGTGCTGCCAGCCTTGCACTTGTAACGGAACATAATTAGAAGTAACGAATGGAATAATACATCATTATTCAAAGAAATGTCATGTAATTAGCTCGAATAGTGCAAGATATATCCTCATTTCCATTTGGAATGGAAATAGATTTGTTCGAACATCAGTAGGCAGTTAATGTGTATCCTATATTTTCATCCACATATCAAAACTGTTAAAATCTGTTGAATGAATATACATGGATTTTCTGCAACACAATAAGTCAAGAGGGCTTTCCTTTGCTAATAGAGCCTCATGTATATTTCTTATTTATTATATGTACATAATTTGTACATATGTTCGAGTCTTAGAATTAGCATCATTAATTGATATTTATTGTAAATTAATGTTCAAATTTATTTACTTAGTTCTCATTTTCTTTCTTAAACTGATTGATTGAAAAATGACTACTATAAATTTGCAAATAGCTCTTGGGCACAAATCCTAAATTGGCCTTATCCTGAGAATTCTCTACAATACTAGATATCTGAACTAGTTTTACGAAATTATTTTCCTGGGATTTTTGCTTCAGCCTTTAAATATGCATCAGGAATTTGGGTTTGACTTAGATTCACCCACAGTTGGGGTCAAGATGTGGGTAGGTGTATCTTAACCAGAGGAGTTATTTTTACATGTAACAATTAGTACGACACATGGCATTGACCAACGTTAGGGTAGTTCCTGGATGCTCTCTGCTGTGCCAGACATAGACCTGTTCATTTCTACATTGTGGGGAGGTCTAGAGAGTCCCAGAGAAGGAGACAGAGAGGAGTGAGCAGCATTCAGGGGGCAGTAAGTACAGAAGTATTTCAACATTTTAATAACAGAAATAGATGTGACAGTGAATACAATCTCAGTAACAGCCCTGATTTTAGAGAGGTGAAGACTAACAGGAGGAAACCGCCATTAAATCCTTGGACTCAAATCTGGTATTTGTTCTTCAGCATCATTGAGTCTAGCAGGACAGTAGATTCACCAATGAATTAAAAACAATAGAATTCTTCCTTTGTTTCAAATGGCCATCTTCCTCACAATAATCTGGTAGCTGCCTAACACCATTTAGGAGAAAACTTAGCTGTAGTAGGGGGAGACTGAGGCCATGTTTTCTGTCTGTTTTTTCCATGTGTGTGGGGGGAGAGCTTGTGGTGAAAAGTTTATATGTACACATTCAACCTATTAATATCTTTTGTTAAACTATTTTAGAAATTAATTAAATTCGGTTAATTTTTTTACAACGAACAGTGCATTGCTAGAGTCATTATTCATTTTTTGTTTGCTGACCAATGAGCAGTTGAAATGGGAAAGCTGAATCTCAGGCCAATGGTGGCCCTATTTCATGGGAGTCAAGACTTGACCCAAAACTCTTGATCCTCTTCCACTGTTTTTTCTACCCCTGTAGTTGCCATCCCATGTGTAGCAAACTTTTTTGTGTCATTGGTTAGGTGTTCCAAGGAGTTATATTTCCCCTATGGGCTTACTTAAACCTTCCCCATTACTCCTACTTTCCAGTGTTATTTGTTGTAAATCTATACACTGCCATTCATATTTTACATTGACATTTTGGTGGGTTTGTTGTTTTGCCATAATTGTTATCATTTAAGAATAGGATTAGCCCTGGTAACTTCTGAAGGTCTGTAAGGCTTCACCTGACTCTCTGATGCCATGAGTATGGGGCCAGGCAGATCAGTTTGGCTACCAGCATTGTTCATTCCATGGTCAAATAACTCCAGGTGGAAATTCATCTGGCTTTCTAAGTTTTCTCTTTTCTAATAGGTTTTGAAATGGCTATAGTTATGAAGAACTCTTTTCATTTTCATGATTTATTTCCAGTTCAAGAGATTTGTTGGAACTAATAATTACCTGTTGAGTGGTAATATTTAACAGTAAACCATGATCCCCTTCCATTCACCAAAGTGATTGCTTTAAAAGTTGTTAAATAAGATATGTCAAGATATAATAAATCAGCAGAAATTAACATTAAAATCTTTGGAATGTTTCTCATGCAAACGCCTAGAATACTAGTTAGTATTTTCTATTCTGTTTAAGGACCTAATGAAGCCTTAGAAACTTTTTCTCTTGGAGCTATATCTGTAATAATGTAATTGAAATTCAGGAGTGGAACAGACATTCAGTGAGACTTTTCATGTTGCTCTGGAACATGAAAAACTAGAATTTAAACAGAAAAGATGCCAACATTTCTGGAGAAATACCCATATGTGAGAGACACCCACACTCATTCTACTAAGAAGCAACAGCAGAACCAGACACACCACATTGAACCACACTTTCGTGCTCCCAAACTATGTAAGGGCAGAGCTGGCGAGGGGAAAGATAGACAGTTGGAATGAGGAATGTAGAGAGGCTTTCAATAAAAGCAAGCTGGTGTCTCATTCCCTGACTTAATGCTGGCTGAGCTGTGGAACCTGCAGGCTATACAGGCACTGCTCTCTGAGGGGAGTGCAGTACAGTACAAGCACCTTAAGAGAGCTTCCCATTTACTCTCTAGAGTTTTGAATTGCAATGAGCACAGCCCAGTGCTTGCTTTTCATTTACATATACTTGCAGGGTGGGATGGGGAAGGCTTATGGAGTGCACTCTAGTAACAAGGCAAAAAGGGACAGAGGAGTTACATTCCTAGGAAAAAAAATGGGAACAAATTCTCTACCCCATCCTAACTTTATGTAGCCCTTGGAAGAAACACACAAGCACCCCATCAGGTCTCCTGGTTCCTGTAAAGGACCATGAATGTCAGAGTAGCAGTCAGGTATCACAAGGCTGCTCAGGTAGACATTGGTTCAAATTAGGCAATGGTCTATTTAGAAGGGGGCTTGGGTCATGGACCACTTGCAGAGTTATAAAGGGAGACATGACTATCCTTTTGTGAAAGGCTCCTCAGAAATAGAATGAGGGCGAAGCTTGTCTACTTTCCTAGAAGTACAATATCTATCAAATCTAAACTATGCAGATACCACCATATCTGCAGAGGGTCCCAGGAGATGGAGCTGGAGCTAGACCTGGGAAACGTGCTTTTCATCTGCTGACAATCAGTTACCTAAGACCACTCTGACACCAGAGTGGCTCAGCCTTAGGATAGAGAAGAAGTTGGTAGAGAGTCTAAATGGTCAAGGCTACATCTTAAGTCTATGCTAGGGAGACATGAAATTTTAATCTGAGACTGAACTGTTAAACTGGAGGAACTTAAAAAAAATTTTTTTATTAAGGTATAGTTGACATACAACATTATATTAGCTTTAGGTATATAATGATTCGATAATTATGAATGTTTCAAAATGAGTACCACAGTAAGTGTAGTTAACGTGTCACCATACATAATTATAGAATGTTTTCTTCTGATGAAAACTTGTAAGATTTACTCTGTTAGCAATTTTAAAATATACAATAAAGTATTAGTAACTATAGTTGTTATGCTGTACATTACATCACCATGAAATACTTATTTTATAACTGGAAGTTTTTACCTTTTGACTCCCTTTACCCATTTCTTACGTCCTCTCCACCCAGGCCTCTAGCAACCATAATTCTTTTCTCTGTATCCATGAGCTTGTTTTTTTTTTTTTTTTTTCTCTTTTAGAGTCTATATAAGAGATCATATGGTATTTATATTTCTGTTTGACTTGTTTCACTTAGCATAATGCCCTCAAGATATGTCTGTGTTGTCACAAATGGCAAGATTTCATTCTTTTTAGGGCCAAATAATATTTCATGTATGTTTATATGCATTACATTTTCTTTATTCATCTATCAGTGGACATTTAGGTTGTTTTCATAATTTGGCTATTGTAAATAATGCTGCAGTGACTATGAAGGTGCATATGTCTTTTGAGTTAGTATTTTCATTTTCTGTGGGAAATACTTCAAAGTAGAATTGCTAGATCATATGGCAGTTCTATTTTTAATTTTGGGGGACCTTCCATACTTTTTCCATAGTGACTACACCAATTTTTTTCCCACCAACAATGCAAAAATGTTGCCTTTTCTCTACATCATCATCAACCTTCATTTCTTATCTATTTGACAATATCCATTTTAACAGGTGTGTGATTTTGATTTTCATTTTACTCATGATTTATGACATTGAGTATCTTTTTATGTGCCTGTTATTCATCTATATGTCTTCTTTGGAAAATGTATTATCAGATCCTTCAGCCATTTTTCAGTCATATTGTGGTTTATCTTGCTATTGAGTTGTATGAGTTCTTTAAATATTTTACATATTAACACCTTATGAGATATGTGATTTACAAATATATTCTCCTATTTGCTTAGTTGTCTTCATTTTGTTGATGATTTTCTTTGCAATGTAGAAACTTTTTAGTTTGATTTAGTCCCATTTGTTTATTTGTGCATTTTTGCCTTTGCTTTTGGTGTCAAATCCAAAAAATCATCACCAAGACTAATGTCAAGAAACTTACTTTCTATGTTTTCTTCTAGCAATTTTATGATTTCAGATCTTACATTCAAGTCTTTAATGCATTTTGAGTTAATCTTTGTTTATAGTGTAAGATAATGGTCCAGTTTTATTATTTCACATGTCGCTGTTCAGTTTTCCCTACACCATCTATTGAATAGACTGTACATTCCCCATTGTATATTCTTGGCTCATTTGTCATAAATTAACGATGTATGTGTGGGTTTATTTCTGGACTCTCTACTCTGTCTCACTGATCTATGTGTCTATTTTTATGCCAATACAATACTGTTTTGCTTACTATAACTTTGTAATATAGTTTAAAATCAGGGAGCATGATGCCTCCAGCTTTGTTCTTCTTTCTCAAGATCGTTTAGCTATTTAGGATATTTTGTAGTCTATACAAATTTTAGGATTGTTCTATTTCTGTGAAAAATCCCATTGGAATTTTGATAATGATTGCATTGAATCTGTAGATTGTTTTTGATAGTATAGACATTTTAACAATATTCTTCTAATCCATAAGCACAAAATATCTTTCCATTTATCTCTGTCTTTAATTTCTTTCATCAGTGTCTTATAGGTTTAGTGTATAGGTCTTTTGCCTCCTTGGTTAAATTTATTGCTAATTATTTTACTCTTTTTGATGCAATTATAAATGGGAATGCTTTCTTAACTTCTCTTTCTAATAGTTCTTTATTAGTGGATAGAAATAAACAGACTTATGTATATCAATTTTGTATTCTGCAACATTACTAAATTCATTTATCAGTTAACAGATTTTTTTGTGAACTCTTCAGGGTTTTCTGTATATAGTATGTCATCCATAAATAGTTTATTATTTTTAATTTGGATACCTTTTATTTTTTTAATTCTTTTTATAATTGCCTCTAAACTATTTGTTAAATAATCCAGCATTTTCTTTTTTTTTTCTAATTTTTATACTCTAAATCTCCATGACTGTTTTGTAATTACTAATTTGTACTTCTTCATCCCTTTACCTTTTTCATCCAGCCTCTCAACCCTCTCCCCCCTGGCAATCACCAGTTCTCTATATCTGTGAGTCTGTTTTCATTTAGTTTGTTATTTCTCTTGTTCCTTAGATTCTGCATATAAATGAATTCATGTGGTATTTATCTTTCTCTGTCTGACTTATTTCACTCAGCATAATTCTCTCTAGGTTCATCCATGTTGTTGCAAGTCATAAGATTTAATTTTTTTAATGACTGAGTACTATTCCATTGTATATGTGTACCATAACTTCTTTATCCAATCATCTATTGATGGGCACTTTGGTTGCTTCCATATCTTGGCTATTGTGAATAGTGCTGCGGTGAACATAGGGGTACATAGATCTTTACAGACTCTTGTTTTGGCTTTCTTTGTATAAATACCCAGAAGTGCAATTGCTGGGTTGAAAGGTAGTTCTATTTTTAATTTTTTGAGGAAAGTCCAGACTGTTTTCCATAGTGCTGTACCAATTTGCAGTCTTACCACCAGTGTACGAGGTTTCCCTTTTCTCCACATTCTTGTTAACATTTGTTGTACTTTGATTTACTAATGGTAGCCATTCTGACAGGTGTGAGGTGATAACTCATCGTGGTTTTAATGTGCATTTCTCTGATGCTTAGTGATGTTGAGCATCTTTTCATATGTCTATTGGCCATTTGTTTTTTCCTCTTTGGAGCAATATCTGTTCAGGTCTTCTGCCCAATTTTTAATTGGATTGTTTGTTATTTTGGTATTGAGTTGTATGAGTTCTTTATAAATTTTAGATATTAACCCCTTGTCAAATGTATCATTGGCAAATATCTTCTCCCATTCAGTGTGTTGTCTTTTCGCTTTATTGATGGTTTCCTTTGCTGCGCAAAACTTTTTAGTTTGATGTAGTCCTGTTTGTTTATTTTTTCTTTTGTTTCTCTTGTTCGAGGAGATATAGCAGGAAAAAAATTACTAATAGCAATATCAGAGAGTTTACTGCCTATGTTTTCTTCTAGGAATTTTTTAGTTTTGAGTCTTACATTTAAATCTTTAATCCATTTCGAGTCTATTCTTGTATGCAGTGTAAGAAGATGGTCCAGTTTCTTTTTTTCTTTTTTCTTTTCTTTTTTTTTTTTTTTTTGCATGTCTCTGTTCAATTTCCCAGCACAATTTATTGAAGAGACTGTCTTTACCCCATTGTACACCCTTGCCTCCTTTGTCATATAATAAGTGAACACATAGGTGTGAATTTATTTCTGGGCTCGCTATTCTGTTCCATTGATCTATATGTCTGTTTTTATGCCAGTATCATGCTGTTTTGATTACTTTAGTCTTATAGTATAATTTGATATCAGGTAGTGTGACACATCCAACTTTACTTTTCTTTCTCAAGGTTGCCATGGCTATTCGAGGTCTTTTATGGTTCCATATTAAGTTTTAGGATGATTTGTTCTAGTTCCCTGAAAAATGCCATTAGTATTTTGATAGGGATTGCATTGAATCTATAGATTGTTTTGGGTAGTATGGCCATTTTAACAATGTTGATTCTTCCTATCCATGAGTGCAGTATATGCTTCCATTTATTTTTATCTTCTTCAGTTTCTTTTTTCAATAATTTATAATTTTATGAGAATAGATCTTTTACCTCCTTGTTAAGATTTTATATTCTGCAACTTTACTGAATTCATTTATTAGTAGCAGTTCTTTTTGGTGGACTCTTCAGGGTTTTCTATATGTAGTATCATGCCATCTGCAAATAGTGACAGTTTTACTTTTTCCTTTCTAATTTGGATGATGATGATGATGATGATGATGATGATGATGATGATTTGCCTAATTGCTCTGGCTTCGACTTCCAATACTATGTTAAATCAAAATGGCAAGAGTGAGCATCACTGTCTTGTTCCTGATCTTAGAGGAAAAGCTTTTAGCTTTTCACTGTTGAGCATGATGCTAGCTAGCTGTGAGCTTGTCATTTATGGCCTTTATTATGTTGAAGTACATTTCCTTTATATCTCCTTTATTGAGAATTTTTATCATAAATAGATGTTGAATTTTGTCAAATGCTTTTTTTTACATCTATTGAAGAAGTGCATATGATTTTTATCCTGCATTTTGTTAATGCGGTATAGCACACTGACTTGCAGATGTTGAACTATCCACGCATTTCTGGAATAAATTCAACTTGATCTTGGTGTATGATCTTTTTAATTTATTATTGAATTCAGTGTGATAATATTTTGTAGAGGATTTTTCCATCTATGTTCACCAAGGATATCAGCCTATAATTTTCTTTTCTTCTGGTATCCTCGTCTAGTTTTGCTATCAGAGTAGTGCTGGCCTTATAAAATAAGTTTGGACACGTTCCTTTCTCTTCTATATTTTATAAGAGTTTGAGAAGGATTGGCATTAATTTTTCTTTAAACATTTAGTAGAATTCACCAGTAAAGTCTTCTGGTCCTGGACTTTTGTTCATACAGAGGTTTTTAATTTCTAATTCAATCTCTTTACTTGTAATAGTCTGTTCAGATTTTCCTTTCTGGAGATATTTTTAATTATGAAAAGTGAATGCAAAGTTAGAGATTATGCCTTATATGTCATTAAGGGATGCAGCATGACTGAAAAAATCATAGCAAAGGATATAACTGCAGCATGTCTTCACCCCACCAAGCTGAGATTCTTCAATCACTGTTTATGCAAGTGAAGTAATGACATAAATTCTGAAGAAAAAGATGGTTTGTCACTCAGTACCATCTTAGATAGCAGTATGTCACTTGTCAATTTCTTTAATTCTTAGGAACAGAATCTTGAATATAGTAGATATTTGATAAATATCTATGGGATAATTTTAATTTGGCTTCAAAATGGGGTGATTAGGTAAAGGAACCTTCATATATTTATTCAACAGATATTTTCTGAAGGCCTACTATACGCCGGGGTTCTTCTCATCTCCTTTTCAAATTCTGTAAATCTGGCATACTCTTAAGATGAAAAATTCCAATCTAAGGTTTGAATGCTACTGGGATTTTTGGGATTACAGCAGCCAGAGTGATCCTATTAAATGTGTTGAATCTATGTCACTTTTCTGCTTATATCTCCATAATGACTTCCTATTTTCCTAAAACTAAAGGCAAAGTTATCACAATGATCTACAAGGTTCCTACATGAACTCCATCTGTCCCTCACCACCAATCACTATTCCTTCTCATTTCATTTACTGTCATCCCTACAGTGAGTTGAATGATGACTACCAAACAGATATGTCCATGTCTTAATCCATGGAAACTGTGAATGTTACCTTACATGGAAAAGGGTCTTCGCAAATATAATTAAGTTGAGGATCTTGAGATGAGGAGATCATCCTAGATTACCTGGGTAAACCCTAAATCTAATGTCATGTATTTTTATAAGAGTGAGGCAGAGGGGGATTACACAGAGAAGAGAGGGAGGCAATGTAATTGGAAAGTAGAGATTGGAGTGATTGGGCTATAGGTCAAGGAATGCTAGCAGCTGTAAGAAGCTAGAAAAGGTAAGAACAGATTCTCTCCTAGAGAGCTTCTAGAGGGAGTACAGCCCTGCTTTCACTCTGATTTCAGGCTTCCATCCTTCAAACCTGAGAGAGAATCAATCTCTAATGTTTTAAGCGACAAATTTGTTACAGCAGCACAGGAAACTGATGCAGTCCACACACTTGCTATGTTCCTACTATACCCACTTCCTTGTTCATTAACATTCTAAGCACACTCCTGTCTCACAGGCCTTGAACCAGCTGTTCCTTCTCCTTGGAATGCTATTACCCCTGATGTATCTATGCCAGGCCCTCTCATCTCTTTCAGACCTTTATTCAAATTGTATGCAAACTCTCTCAGAATGGTTTTCCCCTTTATCTTATTTAAGATTCCATTACCCCTCTTATTTTAAATTTCTTCATAGTATTAATATTCTAACAATCTATAACTTATTATTTGTGTCTCAGATTTATTGGAATATGAGATCTGAGAGGCTGGCAAGTGTGGTCTGGTTTGTTCGTGACTACATCCCCACAGCCAGGGACCTTTCCTGGCACATGACAAGCATTCAGTAAATATTTGTTAAATGAGTAACCCTGGTTGGCCAACTGGACTTTTTATCTTTAAAGGTGGGAAAAAGATAAGGGCCCTCATATAGCAAGTAAAACAATTTGATAAATTCTCATACCATTATGTGCAGTGTAATAATTAAGATAGTGTTGACATAGAATTTTACACACACACACATGCACACACTCATACTCAGATGCATAGTTAATACTTATTATTTGAAAGTGGCCTCCTCTGAAGAAGAAGTAACAGGTGGTTTCAGCATGAAAAAAAACCTTCCCCCTGTCCACCCTCACACAGTTTTCATAGATTTCCATGTGGATTCCACACAGGCTGGTGAAACCACTTATTTTTTGGCTAAGCCCTGTATCTGAGGTGATATTTTTTATCCTCCTAAACCTTTGAAATTAACACAGGATTTGATAGCTCATCAGCTGGTGAACTTGATTTTCCAAGATTTTAAATTGCAACTTTCTTGCCTTCCTCGGAGTCTAGAGCAGGTATGAATGTAGTATTTTCAGTCTTCTTGACTTCTCACACATACAGGTTCTTTTACATATATTCTTATGTATAAATCTCTGTTTCTTTCTGATTAATACCTTTGATAAAAAACTTCTTTAAGTTTACTGTTACTTGTATAATAACCAAGGTATTGCCAAGGCAGTTTGTCTATTTCCTGAGATGTTTAGAAAATGACTTAACTAGTAAGGTAAGATGCAGTGCCTTAAAAAAGCGAACTAGAATCAAGAAGAAAAGTAAGAAAGAAAAGTACGACAGAGCTGAAAGTGAAGTTAGTGCATGAAATTGATACAGAATGTTCATGTACTTGTTAGAGATGGGTGAGTCACAAAGTGGGCCCTGAACTTTCTAGCACCAGACTAAAGAATAAAACATTTGTCCTTGAGAAAATAAGCTGATTGATCAGGAAATGTAGAAATGTGACCAACACCAGAAATCAGAGTTTATAGGTCCTATCTCGTGGAGATGATGCCAGAATAATTGACAGTATTCTCTAAACATCCTTAGCAATACACACGGAGGCTCTCCCTGAGAAATATGGCCAGAGTCTGCTACTCACCATCACTTCTCTTGCCAAATCTTGCCTGGAATGGTGTAATAATCTTTCTCATTTCCTTGTTTACAGTACTTCCCAAGCCCTCCCTTACCCTCAGTCTAACGTTACTTAACAGCACCATGATCTTTTCAATATAGATATCACACCACGTACTTCCCTTGCTTTAAGAACTTTACATGGTTGTTTCTTTCAATTAGAATAAAACCTGAAATCTTCACCTTGACTTACTGAATTTAAGGCCCCTGCTTCAGTGAGCCTGTTCCTCTCCTTGGGCCTTTGCACCAGCTGTCATCTCCCCAGGAATGTGCTTCCTTCCCTCTGACCTCCACATGCCTCCCCGGAACTTTTCCATTCCAGTTCTCATGTCGTCACCTCCACACAGAGACCTGCCTTGACCCTACCACAGAACTCAAACAGTGGAACGATGATCAGTAATGACCAGGGAGGCCCTCTTCCTGTGCCACCGCCAGCATAGCTGAATGTACCAGGAGAAGGAAGAGCTCTGCCTGCCAAAGGGTCTACTGCTTCCTTTACCCTCTTTGGGAACAGAGCTCCCAAAACTTGAAACTGCCAGGGAGCTTCGGATAGAGAAATGTCCATCCCGTTCAGGGGGTCCTAGTCGAGTCATTTAACCTTTTGTTTTGTTTTCTCATTGGAAAATAAAGATACTTCCCTTATCTGCATTCTGGACTATTTCCAGCACTAAATCGAGATGATGTGAAAGTCAGAAGAATGAATGGGTTTGGCTTGTGGGATCATGGCATAATAATTATACTTTTTATTGTCCGTTATCCCGTTACTTTAAGGTTGGTCAAGGGTTTGGGCTTGGGTAAGGTGCACCATTTAATTGTGGTTCTAAATTTGTAAAACTAAAGCTTAAACTCAATTAAACTCAATTAAAAACTTCCTAAATTTCTCTTTGAATATCACATAGCAACTGGCAGAACCAGTTTTAAACTATTCGATTAAAAATGGCATTAAAATAACTCCCAGAATTTAATAAACTTTTAAATTGATGGAAACTTGACATTCTGTGGGTCATTTACATTTCTTTTTTTCTGTGAGGCATGGTAAAACAAAATTGTTTTCTATTGTTTTTAGTGCCTGGAAAGAGTAGGTAAGTGAATGATTCTGGGGTTGGTTCATGGCTGAGAATTGCTTGCCATGGTGGTTTTAAATTAAATCCCCAGGTGGTTATGTTAGTTAAGATGCTCAGCTCTCATTAAGCATAATGAGAGTTAGTACACATCTCTCTCCTTGACACACAGCACTGATGAATGATCCTCTCACACCACCTTTGTGTCTTGCCCTTTGAACCAATTTTAATGGATTTTTTTTTTCTAAGTGAAGCATCTCTGTGCAGTCCTCAGAGTAATGAGTTTGTTAATGATAGCAATAGGCCATTATCTTGCAGTGCTCGACCTATATGTGCTGGAAGGGTTTGGGCCAGGACTAGCTCACTTTCTGGATTATAGACTTCTCTTTCATTCAGTTTGGAATGAATCTACTCCTTTTTCTTTCTTTCTTCTTCCCCCCTCCCCCATATCTGAGCCTCCTAATATGATAATCGGTACACAGTAGGTATTCAGCACTAATGTAGTTCTGAAACTGCTAAAATGTTATGGAAAAAAGGAGTTACATATATTCAATGCATTTGGTATTCTTAATGCAATCTTTTAGTAACTAGCTAAAGAATTGCTTGATTAAATAAATGTTTTGTTTAAATTATGTCTGTGTAAAAGTAATCTAGTTTATATCAAGTGTAACAGATTTTAAAATCTTGTATTTATTTTTTCTAATTTTAAGAATAGCTGCCTATGATACAAAATAAAAACCATCTATAATCTCATTACCCAGAAAGAACCCTAGCTAAAATTTCAGTTTTTCTTTTTTCTATTTTTTTAATGTTTCTCTAGAAAAGAGACATATTTTAAACCTGTTTTTTTTTTACCAGTTCTGTTGTTGACATTTTCAGATGTTTTGATGTCTAATTAACACAGATTTTTAATGAAAGAGTAATACAGTACCATATGGATCTACTATAATTTAGTATTCACTATTCAAGCTATATGTAATGAATATTTTGGTAAAGGATCTTTGCTCATATCCCTGAGGAATTTTTTTAAACTGGAATCGCTTGCTAAAATGCGTTGTTGAAAGTGATGAATAGTCTCAAATTCGTTTTACACCAGCAGTACATTGAGAACATTTATCTCATTATACCCTTGTCTACTTTAAGAATTTAAGATTATGGGGTTTGTCTTAACTTTTGCCAAACAGATAGATTTTACATATGTCATTATTTCCATTTGTATCACCTGACTGATATAGGGTGAACTTTTAAATATATTTATAAATCATTTTTATCAATTATCTGTTAATCTCCTTTGGTCCTTTTTCTATTAGAGTATTGATTAAAACACAATTTGTTAGAGATCTTCCAGGAATTAACCCTCTACCTGCCATATATGTTGCAAATATTATTCCTAGTTTGACCTCATCCTCTTCAGTGAGCTTATTATGTTATTAACATATAGAATTTTAAATCTTTTTTCATAGTTAAAATTATAAACTTTATTATTTATAATTTTTTCAATTCCTGTGAGCTTATAAAACCTTTCTATTCTGAGATTACACATTTATGTATATTTTCTTATGTTTTTTGAAATATTTTTCTATTTCTTTAGTCTATTTTTGTGAAGAAGTCCATAGCACTGTATAGGCATGCTTTAAAATTTCACTTTATCTTTCCAGCAGCCCTGTGGAGGAGGTAGAGAATTCTATTCCCAAATCACAAATGAAGAAACTGGGAGTGTAGCAATGAACCAGATAGTTATGTTCTAGAGGCAGAACTATACTTTCACATTCTAAAAATAATAATACACGTAAATTCATTTACTAAACTCTTAAGTTTGTCTTTCTATTATTAATTTCCAGTTTACATATTTTCTGCTTAAAAGAAATCTTGAAAATATAGATCTTGAGAAATTTGGCAATTTTGTATTGTGTCTTTTGAATTATAGAAGATTATATTCAATATAATGTTACAGTGTTGTTTTACATTCTAGATTATACGTATAATTATAGAAAATGTATTCCCTAATATTGTAATTCTTTGAAAATGATAAACCATTTATGGTAATTACTAGTTCACCAGATTATTTCATTAAACTGAAGGCCATCCTTTGACTTTTGATGAAAAACAAGCAAACAAAAAAATCCCACGGCAATGTCACTGAGTCATCTGCCTGTGTCCCTTAGGAGGTGAGTGTAGAAATATTTCATTTTTTATGATTCTGGTGGTCTCTATAAGAAAACCGATGATACTTGATGCAGAGGAAAGCAAGTCTAAGAGCATATGGGAGGTTCAGTGAGCTTAAATGGAAGAATGATAATTTAATCAAAAGTACATCATGTAGAGAAATAATATAAGTAGGAAAAGATATTACAGATTCTTCATTCTGTATTCATTCCTCACACTACCCCCTGAATGTGAAATTAGTGAAATTAGTAAAAATTTGTCCAAACAGAAATATATTTTCCCTAAGTCTGACATAGTGTTTACTGTTTTAAAAAATTGATATATAATTGACATATAACATTGCACTAGTTTTAGGTGTACAACATAATGATTTGATATATGTATATATTACAAAATGATTACCACAGTAAGTTCAGTTAACATCCATCACTACACAGTTAAAAATTTTTTTCTTGTGATGAGATCTTTTAAGATTTCTCTTTAGTAGTAACTCTTGATTATTTATAACTGTTCACCCACATTTTGTTATTAAAAATATATTTGAGTTGGTCATTAACAACTTCCCAACATGTTTTTATGGCCAAAACCAAACATAAATTGCATTAAAGAATTTTCATTGTCTAGTGTGACTTTGAACATGAGATTTTTGAAGATAGGATGCTGCTACCCATCCTCTGTGGAGTGGAGATTCCAATGATTATTTTTTCTTAATCTCAGGTGGCTGAAGTATGCATCTCAGTTGCAGTCTCAATTTACTGGAGCCCCTATTAGAACTCTCTTCATTATATCATGGCTGTAATTGTTCATTCCTACTGAAGTGATCCCTGTCATTGTCCCAGCTGAGAACATATTTAATATAATGAAGTCACCTGCAAAACCAAGTGACCGTTTAGTTTATTTACTTATTTAATGTTACTCATATAACATTTCTATATGCCATGATATTTTTCTAAGCATTTGATAAATGTTAAAACTCATAAGCAACCGTATGAGGCAGGTACTATTAGTACCTCCATTTCTAGATGAAAAAATAAATACTCAGAGCTTAACTAATTTAGATCAAACATCTTTTAAGTGGCAGAGTCAAGTGTCAAATTCAAGTGGTCTAATTCTAGCATCCATAAACTGAACCAATGGTCCTGGGATTTCTGAGGGTCTCCGAGGTCCTTCAGGTGATCTGTGAGGTCTTTACATATCTGTATGAGACCAGCTTTTCTTCCTACACTTTAGCCAAAAGACATGTCATAACAGATTGAATTAGAAGTAGAAATGAGAATGCAGTTGTTTTTCATCAAGCTATTTATAAGAGCTTTACAAAACTGTAAAACATTGCCACTCATCACACCAATTTTTTTCTTTTGTTTTGGAAAATATGATTGTGATAAAAAATATTATGTTAACATGTTGGTTTAAGTTAACCAATATTTTTTTTGAAATTTCTCAGTTCTGATTTCTAATTAAATATCAGTAGGTATAATCCATATCAACACAAGCTCTTTGTGTCAACAGTAATTTTCAACAGTTTTGAGGGGTATAGAGAACAAAAGATGTGTGAACTGCTTCTCTGACCCCCACAGTTGTGCTGCTTCCCCACACCCCTGCCTCAGCTCTAGTTTCTCCTGTCTTTCCCACTATTTCTGATTTAATTATCACCTAAACAGAGAACAGAGTTGTGAGCCTTACTTTCTACAGGCAAAGGTGGTTTGGAACACTAAGAGGCAGTAGTCATGGGGCTGAGGATGATAGACGTTGGAACCCATGGCTGGTGTGAACCCTAGCTGGGCGCCTTACTGGGAGCACGCCCCGGAGTTAAGCTGTCTTTCCATTAGTTACCTCATGCTAAAAATGGAGTAATAGTATTACCTTATGGGGTTGTGTTATGAGCATCATGTGAGTTAACATATGTAAAATGCTTAAATTGTCCCTGGCATGTATGAAGGTTAAAACATTAGCCCTATCGTTATTAATTTTCTATGTAGATATGGAAGTTCTAAAGGAGTCCAATGTGATTTAGTGTTCTACAGTTTTTTAAAAATTTTTTCTCCTCTTTATGAAAATTTTATTATTAAAGCTTAAATTCCCCTTTCTAGTTTGTTTTCCTTAGCAGGGCTGGATCTATGAAAGTGACCTTTTTTTAAAAAAAAAAAAAAAATTATTTTTAATTGTGTGGTCAGCTCCCTTTGGGGCGGAGTTACTATCAGAGTGTATTTCTCTTCCTGTAAATTCGCAAATACTAAAACTGTCATATTTCCTCCCTCACTGAATTCCTTCGATTGTTTGCAATTCATATCCCGTAAATGTATAGATTTTCCTTCCTCTTCTCTCCACCTTGTCAAGGGTTGCTGTTTGTATTCTGTACCAGGGACTGAGGCGGAATCTCCTGTGCATGCAGGAGGCTCTGCAGCCTTCTGCCAGCTGTACTCAACATTGCCTCCCACTCCAAGGCCCACCGTTGGTTTTCTCCAGGGCTTCAGCTCACACTTGAATCATATTACCCTTGTCTGTGGGCTTGTTTCTCAAGCTGCAATCCTGTGCTCCAGGTCAAAGGTTTTTCTCTAGGCACCACTGGTCTGTCTGTTCATCTGTAGTGCCCACTCTCTCGTCCGCCTTGTTTCACCTTGTCTGCAGCAGTTCACTGTCCTTCTGGGGATGTGGTAACCAGCTGCACTTTATCCAGCCATACAGCCTCTAGTCATATGCTTTTCTGACAGACTAAGGCCAGTCGTCCCGCAAGGGTGTCAGATGTGATGCCAAAGACGAGTGTCAGTGTGGGTGGCAGAGAGAATCCTCAGAGCCAACCGATGCCCTTAGCATCCTTATGTGTCTGTATGATGCATCAGGATGGCCTTTATTACTCCTGATAGATCTGGGAAGATTCCTTTCCTTTCACAGACTTCCAGGCTGCCTTAATGACACTAGAGATAAAATGCCTTGTGATAAAAACTTAGAGGATTTTTAAACTCCAAAGAGAATATTATACTGGCTGTTCTTAACTGAAAAATATTTGTCTTTTTTTAATATATGAAAGGATAATAATTTTGTAAATTAAATAGTTTGTACTTTGTTTGCTTATTTTGGCCATTTCCTCTGCCAAAAAAAGATATGAGCTGACTTACAAAGATACAATACAACAGATTTATTTTGATTGTAAGTGAGAAATTGGGGCAGAAGGAAAATATCTGGGATAATCCAAATATACTATGTGATTGTAATTTTCAACATAAAAATAGGAACAAAAAAATAAGAACAAAATATTTCAAACTCACAGAAAAATTGAAAAAACAGTTAGGTGATCACCCATTTCTCTTTCACCAAGATTCATCAACTTCAGCTTCTTGATATATCAATGCCATACATCTGCACAGTCAGACATTTCCCTTCTGCTAACCCATCCAACAGTAGGCTGCTGCAGACATCAGTGTTAGATAGGACAAAGGTTGCAAAGTCTGGGCGGTTCTCACTAAATGCTATTCTTGCTAAATGTCAAAATGTAGCACAGTATTTTGCAGATGCAGGTGTAAAAGGATGAACTTGACAGAAACCCAACTGGATAAATGTAGCCAACTGCAAAGAAGAAATCAACATGTAATTAACCAAATAGTGTATATAAGCAATGGCTAAGCCTCCCTTTTGGGAGACAGCTTTAGATATGAATCTGCTGTCTCCTTTACATGCTATAAATAAATAAAAGTACCTAATGACAATCACATCTCGTTCTTGAATACCCCAAGTGGCAACACTTTGACTCCGGTTGCATCAAGACATTTCACTCCTAAATAATTCAGCATGCATTTCCGAAGAAATAAGGGCACCCTCCCATATAACTGTACCACTCTTGCTACACCCAAGAAAATCCACATCAGTGCAGTAATTTCATCATACTTTCTGTGCCCAGATTTCCTTAATTGGCTTATTTCCTTCCATGATACAAGATCCAGTCAAGGTTCATACATTGCAATCGATTATTAAATCTGTAACCCTTCTCTACATCCCTTGGTTCTTCATGGCATTACATCATTTGATGATTCCCATGTAACATTCCGCTTTTTCAATCTGTCCGATGCTTTTCTCATGATTCAGATGAGGTCAAACGTTTCTGCCAAGGGTACCAAATAGGAATTTTGTCTACTTACCACCACATTACAACAGGGTACATCATATTTGGCCACCCAAATCACTGTTGGCACTGCCAAGCTACACTACCTGTTTAGATGGTGACTGTCAGATCATCTTGTAAAAGACACTTGTTATACATGTATTTACTATGTAGTTGAGTAATATTGCAGACCAACACTCATTATCTGAAATAAAAATACAAAGCCGAATTTATTGTAAGGGAGACCTGTGCTGGTCAGCCACAGTCTTCCTGAGCATATCAAACTGGGAAGTGTAGAGTTAAGGACTGGTAGATTTTTGGAGGTGTCAGTGGGTTGACATGATATATTCAAGCATGTTTACTCATGAGAATGAAGTTAAGCTGATTAATGGGTATTTAGAGATGTGTAGACCTGTTTATGATTGGCTGATTTTCAGCAGCAAAGGACTGTCACTGGTTGAATAACAATTGGGTGTCAGTTGAATAAGGTTCGATCTGGTTCTGGAGGCTACTATTTGCCACAGCTATGGAATAATCTGTCTTTTCTTGGGTTTGTGACAACTTTAATTCTCATGTAAGTATCTTGTTCTCCAATAAAATTTATTTCATTGGTTTAATTTTTACCTTTATTGGTGATTTTTGCTTGAGTCATTTATAACATGGTGCTTAAAAAATGTTCGCTACCTAATTCAATCATTTTTTAAAAGCATTTATTACCTTGAATTCTTCTGTAATGAAGAAGCTGATTCTTTTATTCTTTTTTTAAACTCCTTCAAATCTTCCATTTCATATTTGTATTTCCTTTCTCTTGTATTTACTGTACAATCCTTTGGTAACTCAAAATAATTTCAGAATTTTAACACCAACATTTGTAAAAATCTGACCCAAAGGTGAGTGAGTGGTCTGAGTTGAATATCTTTTGAGGGATACCTTAGATTTTGTTCTAGTTATAGCCTAATTTTCTCAAAACACAGAAAGTGATGTGTGTGCACTCAGAAAGACATTCTGAAGGATAAGAACCATTTCTGTAAAGCTCAGTACTGATGGAATTGAGAGTCATGCTAATAATTATATTTATCGAAGGATTACTGAGTGTCCAGCACTTTTGTAAGTACTTTGCATGTTTTGTCTGTTAATTCTCACAAAAAAAAACACTTCAATATATTATCTGGGATTATTTTTATTATTCATTTATTTTATTATTATTACTATTATTTTTTTTATTTCCCCAATGAAGAACATATGCAAAGTCACATGGATAGTACTGGACAGACATGGTGCTCCAGCCAATTCAGTCTGATGATCGGGTCTAGATCTAATTTCTGTGTCATGTATGTGTTTTTAAATCTTGTTAATAAAAATAGCTACTTACTGCAACCTTTAATTTCCCTATCGGAACACTTTTCATCCCTTATTGGAATTACTTCTTTGTTTGTCTTTCACATAAGATGTAAGATCTGTGAGGGTACAGACCATGGTTCTGTTGTTTACTGTTGAATATGAAGCACACAAACAGTACATGATGCATAAATGTACTCATTGAATTTTTAATAATGGCAGTAGAGTCATGATTCCTAAGTGTCTGACATTGTGCTAAAACTTTAAATTTACTATGTTGAATTCATAAAGTGATCATACAGAATAGCTATTACTATTCATTTTTATAAAATAAGTTCAGAAAGGCGACATGATTGCCCAAAACCTTTCAGCTAGTAAATACTAGGGCTGGCACTTGAACCCAGGTGTTCTTGTCCTGGAAGCCTGTTATTTGTGGTCTCTCATGAGATCTGTTTCTGATGAAATTCTTCCCAGTTCAGTTCATTGGCACTGACCCTAGTGGAAGGGTAGTTGTATCACTGGCTTTACAAAAAGTGAGAGGTAAAAGACCAAAATGATGCCATTCAATTGAGCAGATACACCATCCAAATTCAAAGAATAAAATAACATGTAGAAGAGATATCTTGCCCTAGGGGTTCCGAAATCACTGTGGGGGAACAAAACTGAAGCATTGCTGTTTTAACCAAATGCTTGTAGAAACTTAATGACACTTGGACTACTTTGGGCTTGCAGAATATGTGAAATTGGATTTGAATTTCAGATGAATTACGTAATTGTAGACATTGCCCATAAATCCTGGCTTAAACTATGCTTGGTTTTCAGTGCTGACTCAGTCTTCCCCTCTCCTCAAGATGCCCTACTCAGGCATCTGATTTTCTTTTGCTACTCTCAGTACCCTGCGTTCTTCATTCCTGACCTTGGTTTTTATGAGTTCTACAATATTTTGCTAATAGAGTTGTCATTGCATTCACTGTCAGACAAACATAAAGGGAGCAGAATAAGAGTACTGGTGCCCCTGGGGATGAGTGCTCTTTGTAATCGACCTTGCCAAGCTGTAGCCCAAAGCTGTGGGGGCTTTGTCTCACTCATTGGCATCTCTGAATGATAATTTTGGTAAGAGTTGACTATCAAAGCCTCTTCACCAGGCACATGGAGTATTCAATGAAAGAAGAATTTGAAAGGAAATGAAATACAAAATAAAACACATCTTATCCATCAAGGCATTGTCAACAGAGGGTGAAAGATCATTCTAGATTAGTAGCATAGCCACAAAAAAAAAAAAATCATCTGAAGGTAAGATGAAAACATAAATGTGTTTAGAGGGCTAGTTAAAGTGGACATGCCATTTAAGTCATCTGTCACTTGCAAATAGCAAAATAGCAGATGTAGTTTATATTTCATTGTAAGTCAAATAGTGCACTGGGGCAATAAAAAAATGTTACTGGGCTTTTTACAAATTTCATTTGAAATATGATAGTAGTAAGAAGTATAGTGAATATATTAATTTGATGATAGATCTGGGATCACACCAACAGAAATGTGAATCCTAATATAACCATTTCTTTTATCTGTATGATTTTGAGCAATTTGGTTTTCTCTGAGAATCAGCCTCAACCTGTGTAAAAGTAATGGGTTGGAAAGCTATCAGAGGCAGGTCATAGGATCCAAAGGGAAAACAGAACAGTAGCAGGGTTCAGAAATAAATGAAAATAGGGCATCTCTGGGTATCTTAGTTGTAGAATGACAGTCTCCTCAGGATTCTGCCATTGAAATGATGCAGTTCCAACCATGCATGTTCCTGTGTCATGTGAAACTGCCAAGAGTCAAATTCCCAGAGCAGACCACGTGTTTGGCCCCGCCTTGATCTCTTGCCTGGGGCAGATGATGTATTTTGTCTGACAGTCTACTAGGACTGCTTGTTTTGAATTGAAATTATGTCTGGTGAGTGACAGGTATCCTAAAAGAATTTGGAATAGAATAGAAGTTTAGCTGGTGAATACCACAGATGTCTGCTCAGTGGGTCTGGGTAGTGAAACTTGAACCAGGGATATTTGTATTTACGTTCATGTGTGCATGTGTGCATGCATGTTCACTCTGTCATAACATTCTTCTCTACTTTCTGAACCAGGTGTGAAATTGGAATTTTTTAAAAAGTATATATATGGAATTTAGACTGGGTAATAGCTGCGCTTTATAGTTGTCTGTTTTAGAAGCTGAACTGATTCCATGAGCCATTACTCCTACCTTTGTTGCAACTCTTCTTTGAATTTTTAGGACATCCAAGAAAAAAAGCCCTATAATTATTTTGCAAACTCCTAGAATGGAACAGAATTTGACCTTACGTGTGTGTGGGGTGGGGGGTGGGAGGTGAGGGATAGCTATCAGAAGCAGGATAGGTAGAGCCATGTTGAGTTACTTTATAATAGTATTGAAATTATGTCTGTATAGTTATATTTTTGTTTTTGTCTTTTTTGAAAATATAAATTATATCAAAGGAAAAACCTCAACTTGATTTTCTAAGTAAATCTATATTGATATTCATCCACTTATCCCAGGTTCCTTCCTACCATTCACAAGCTTCACAAACATGATTTATGAGTCAACTATTAGTAATAAAACTTTTCATCTATAACTGTGGTGGCAGGGAATTTAATTTACCTATCATTATGGGGTATTTTAAAGTAGTCAAAATTAATTGATAAATTGAATCAAACTCGTAATCAAGAGACATTATTTCTTATATTCCTTCTTTCTTGTAAGATGTATCTCTTCATAGATGGTAATATTACAGAATATTTCTCTTTCTTCACATCTAATACTATAGTATTTCACAGACCTGTTATTGCATATTTTACCTCCTAAATTTAAAAAATCCATCTGTTTCTCTAGTTTCCCATGCTACCATCATAACCCAAACTCCCAGCATTTCTCACCACTCTATTTCTCTTCAATTAATTCTTCATGTAGTAGTAAGAGAGGGCTTTACAAAACAGAAATCTGATCACAGAATCACACACTTAATCTCCATTAAAAACCTTGATGGCTTCTTTTTGCACTCAGGATAAAGACTAGCTTTTTTTCCCCCCATGGCCAATCTTATTTTATTTATAATCTCACCTACTACCTCCTGACTCAATTACTTTTTATCATTCATAAATATTTCAGCATGTGTCTCTAGAAGATAAAGAATCTTTTTTTCTTTTGATATGTGTGTGTGTGTGTGTGTGTGTACACACATATATTTTTTTAACATTTTTTCATTTTCTCCCTCCCTCCTCCCCTCCAATAACCACTAGTCCATTGTCCATATCTATGAGTCTCCATTTGTCCTATTCATTTGTTGCTTTTAGGTTTATTTCCTACATATAAGTGATATCATGTGATTTTCAACTGTTTCTGCCTGGTTTATTTCGCTTAGTATGATTATTTCAAGGTCCATCCATGTTGTCACAAATGGCAGTATTTCATCTCTTCTTATGGCTGAGTAATATTCCATTGTATATATGTACCACAGCTTATTTAGCCAATCATCTGTCATAGGACATTTCGGTTGCTTCCATGTCCTGGCCACTGTAAATAATGTTGCTATAAACATTGGCTTGCAAATATCTTTTCAGATATGAGTTTTCAAGTCTTTGGAGTAAATAGCCAATAAAGGGATTGCTAAATCATATGGTAGATCAATTCTTAGTTTTTGGAGGAACCTTCATACTGTTTTCCATAGTGGTTGTACCAATTTGCAGTCCCTACCAGCAGTGTATGAGGATTCCTATTTCTCCACTTCCTCTCCAACATTTATTTTTTTTCTTGTCCTGTTGATTATAGCCATTCTAACAGATGTGAGGTAGTATCTCACTGTGGTTTTGATTTGCATTTCCCTAATAGCTAGCGATGTTGAGCATCTTTTCAAAAATTTATTGGCCATTTGTGTGTCCTCTAGGGAGAAGTGTCTGTTCAGGTCCTCTTTGTTGTAGTTGTTGAGAAAAACCAGCTCTTTATACATGGCTTTCAAAGTCTTGCTCCTGTCTTTCTCTACCTGTGGCAACTCATATATCCATTTTTCTAGAAAGGCTTTTCTGACACCCCAATCTTGGTCACTTTTATTATATGCTCTAGTGGAACTATATTCCTTTCCTTCATAGTATTTTCCTATTTGTAACTGTACATCTGCTAGAATGATCAGATAATTTCCATCTGCTTCCTCTAGACAATGAAAGCAGGGATGGTATATGCTTTTTTTTTTTCTCAATATGTTAAACTTAGCACGGAATTTTACGTATAGTAAGCACTCAAGACTTATTTATTGAATGAAGTAATTCAGATTTAGAGTAGTGTGTCTGTTAACTTTTATAGTATGCTAATAACCCTGGAAATTGGTGGCTTACAATGTCATTCAGTTTTTTGCTTACAGGTCTGCAGGCCAGCTATGGCTTTGATAGGCTCACTGGACTCTCAGCCCAGCCAAGTTTGTTCTACTTGTCTTCTTCTTCTCTCTGCCCAGGCTGAAGAAGCAGTTACTCTCTAGAACATGTTGCTTTCATGGTAGAGGGCAGGAACTTAGGAGGCCAAGCCAAACTGCATGCACATATTTAAAGCTTTCGATCAGAATGGCCATGTGGTACATCCATTCTTGTTCCATTGGTCAAAACAAATCATATGACCATCCTATTATCAGTGGAGCAGTAAAGTATCCTCTTCACATAATATGGGAGGAAGAGAGAATGAACATTGGTAAATATTCCTCTACCATAGATGATTAATAAACTCATTCAAGACTTTAAGACAAAGGAAAATCTGACTCCAATATTGACTCTAAAGCCATGTATTTGTAAAACACAAAGAGCCTTTATAATATAGGAAAATATCACAAGTTTTTTCTCCCAAGTGACCAGTGTTCAAGACCTGAGTTTACAAAATGAAATGAGCTTTAGATTTGTTGCAGATACTGGGAATACATCCACCACTTCCCACCTACCCACCTTGCTTAAAAAAGTATCACAGGAAGAAAAAAGATATCAGTCTTATGTACCATGTAACAAGTATTTCCAGATTTCTTCATTAGTACTCACTAAATAAAAAGAAGTGAAAATAAAATAAAAAAACAAAGTTAAAAATAAGTATTTATAATCTGTAGATGAAAATGGATGTGTGTGTGTGTATGTATGTATGGTACCTATGTGTGGGTATGCTTGTGTATGCAAAGGTTATCCAGAGAGAGATGTTATCTATAATCATGTTGCCTCTAGGTGGGGTGTGAAATGCGTACTGAGAAGAGATGATTACTTTTTACTACAAACCCTTTCATTAAAAAAAAAAAAAAAAAGCTGTAAAGTGACATTTAAAGCTCAATTCTATTGACAGTGAAGAGTATTATCATTAGAAAATACCATTAAGCTTTCATAGTTCTCTCATGGCCTTGTTGATTAATTGGAAGAAAATAAGACTCAGAATAAATTTGGTCATAGTTATGAAATTGGCTGAAAATGAGAAGTAATCAAATCTGACTTTTGCTGATGGCCTAATGACCTCTTTTGTAAAAGCCCGAGATGCGTTGGCCTGAGGAGGCCACACTTGGGAACTGTGGTGTTAATGTCAAATTGGAGCTTGTTAACATTAGAGGAAAGACAAGGATGTAGACACTTTTATAATTAAAAAAAAAATCAACTGTCTAGCAACTGGTGAATGCCATGGGATGGCAGAAATCGAAGGGTTTATCAGCATCTCGGCTAGGACAATCAGCAGGGGATTTGGGAAGCTCATAGCCTGAAAATATGTTTTCTCTGTAACATATGGATTAACATAGAATGATAGAGCTGGAAGGAACCTTGAGAAATGATCTCATTCAGAAGAGAAGCAAAGGTGAAAAGTATAAATGTAAGAGAGAATGTAGACCTGTATTAATAACAAGGAGCTGAAAATGGTTTTGCAACTTGACATAAAATATTTTGAAATGAGTTTTAAGGAAAATTTTATTTCTAATAACTCACATTTATTGACACATCTTTCCTATGAACCTTTTATATTCAGTAATTATAACAGTTGCCATTATTGAATGCAGAATTATTTAGTTTACTGCACTTTACTTGGATTCCAGAAGAAATTTGGAGTTAAAGAAGTAACCTGTCCAGATTCACTCAGCTAGTAAGTAGTGGATCCTTGATACAAACAAGGGTATTCTAACTGCAGAAATCACATCCTTAGCCACTCGACCACATCATAGGCCTGGAATAAGACTTGTGCTAGGTAGCTGATCTGCTTTAACTCTTATTAAAAAAAAGTTGTGAGTTTTAGGTGGATTTCTGTCTGTTGGTGGTTTCGATTTTGCTTTGTTGTTTTTTCTCCACTTGGTTTTACATCTCATGTTCTAAATAGGTAGGAACAAAAAGTTTTGATAAATGTCTAAGGATAACTAGGACTGCAAACCTCTTGGGGTGATGGGCAGTAGTAGGGATGCAGACTCTTCCCCTTGGACGCCTGCTGCCTGTCGGCTCAACCTCCTGATGTCATCCTGGTACATGGCACTTGGATTTCTACCCTGAACTCAAAGATCAGAATTCGTTCAGCCCATTGAATATAATGTAATTATTCCTTTCCCTCAAACTTTGAAAAATAATTGTAAATTAAATCACTGCTAAATTTGATTTTCACAGTTGGGCTTACCACAGGGCAGAAAGGCTATGCAGCCAGGTAGCTAATAGTTATATGATTTTAGGGAACCATTTCATCCTTTTCACAGATTATTTTTTTAAAACTCTTTTTAAAGCATATTTTCTCTTTTGAATTAATTTTCTTCATTATTTAGTTAATCACTTTCACATTTGGGGTCATGGTTGAGTACAGAGATTATGTACTGTCAGTGAAGCTCTGAAAGCTTCATGAGACTTCGCAGATCAATATATTGTATTCAGCAGTTCTCTTATTAACTGCATTATACAATTATTTTGTAATTAACAAATGACTGTGATGTGAAATGTTTGGGTTATGATATTGAAGAATTTCAAATTACTTAGCAGCTTTAATGAACCAATTTTTTAAAAGTATAATAACTCTTGACATTAGTGGTTGTGAATATCGTTGGATAGCTGTTATGCTTATATTTTGAGAGTGTACCTCACAGTTCTTCATTTGATCATTTGTGCCATGTAGCTTTTCATTTTCTGATTGGTGACACCATATAAAGTAGGGCTTATTTTCCATTTCTTACAAATAGATACTGCATGCATTTGTTAGGAATAAAATGAGCAAAAGTTTAATGCTGTTCATATTTTTAATTCATAAACATAAAGTAAAAAAGACCGATAATTCCATGCTCAGAAATAATCTCCATTAATTTTTTTAAATGTTTTTTTCTTCTCCTCCTAAACAGTTTTAAGTAAAACTAGAAAAATGCTGTGCATATAATATCCTATTCCTTTATTTCTAATATCACAGGATTTTTTCCTTATCATTAAAACAATGTTTATTAACCTCATTCTCAGTGGTTCCATAATGTTCCATTGATTTGATTTTCCATAATATACTTACTTCATCTGGTTTTCGATGTTGTTTATTTCTAAATTTTCACTATTACAAGTCATGCTGCAAACATTGTAAACTTTATGTATCCATAGCAGAGTAGGAAAACATTTTGCTATTACATATGTTGAATAATAGTAATATTCCTAATGTATGCCAGTTTTATAAGTGAAAAAGATGTCATGTTAATTTGCATTTATTTAATTACTAGCAATGTATTATGACTGAAAAACTTTTAAGTTTATTCCAGTCTTATTAGTGAGGAAATTGAGACTCAGATAGGCTAAGTAATTCAATCAATGTCATACAACTATGGAAGAGAACCAAGAGTTGGTCTCATGTTTTTCGGATTCTAATGTTTATGTACTTAAGCAGTATCATATAAATTTGGTTTTGTGTTTTTGCCTCTTAGAAGCATTTTATTTTTCTTAATATTTGCTTATAGTGCCATCAAATATTATTGGTGTGTCACAATCAGTCTAAATAGAAATGACTAAGCTCTGAATGTGTTTTTTCCTAAACTTTAACCTAGTAGACTTCTAAGGTGTGGCCATCTTTTTCTTCTATTTTTTTTTTTTTATTACAGCTTTATTGACATTTAGTTCACATGCTATACAATCACCAGTATACAGTTTACTGGTTTTTCCTATATCATAGAGTTGTTTTTGGTTATCATGACCACAGTGACACTGTTTTGTCACTGACACTGGCAATGATCTAGCAGTCTATTCTACTAGTGACTAACAGTGTTTTGGTACATAGTAGGTGCTACAGAAGAATTTTCTAAATGATCAATTAAAGTCTTTTTCTTGATGCTATTGTGCCAGGCACTAAGGGAGTTGCTGAGAAGAAAGATGCATACCCTTCTCTCCAGAACTTTACAGGAGCACATGAGGGTTAAGACCTAAACCATGAGAAAAGTAAATTCAGGATGAAGTATTTTGTTAGGTGTCAAATGAGGAGCCCAGCCAATGATTTTTATTACAGGTACCACAGGAAGGTAAGAAGAGCCCACCGTGTTGTGCGAGGTCTTTCAGGACAGCTCCTGAGACATAGGGGCTGAATGCTGGCTCAGTACATGGTGCCCTACATTGTCATTCCTTAGTGACACTAAGACACAACTCCTTTTGGCTTTCTTGTGGAGCCTTGGTAACCTCTCCCAGACTGTTTGGGTTAATAAGTGGGAAGGCTGTAGTTGTTGCTTTTGTTGTCTTGTGCCCTAAGATCAAAGCCCTTAACTGAGAAAAGATAAAAGGTCCTGGGAAGTTCATTGAGTTGGTGTGTACTATCACTTTTTTCCTGCCTGCCACTGCTACCCTACCCAAAGAAGACCATTTTTACACTTTGCTGGCAACCTAGACTGGTTTAATTGTTTTTTCCTCTGAAAGCTTATATTTCTACTCATTGACCTGTCAGTTGTGGATCATCATAACATTTGTTTACATCATTTATATGTACGCACTTTATCTGAGAAGCTCCTTGAGGGCAAAAACGCAATGTCTTAGATTTTTCTTTGACTGCTTTATACCTACAAGTACTGGGTGTGTATACACATAAGATGCAGCCATATGAATAAGTATAAGTACAACTTTATCATTATTCCCAAAGAGAAAAGCATTGATTTCAAAAGTATTCGGCTGCTTGGCATTGCTTCCTCTCATGGATATATGAAACCTTGATATAAAATAAGTTAGATTCTAGGAGGACAGTCAGCTGAAGTGCTGGTTAAAAAGAAAATTCCTTGATCGTGCCCTGGCTTCTCTGCCCTGGGGATTCAGAAATAGAAAGTTGAGAACAGGAACCAGAAACTGGAATTTGAAATAAATCACTTCAGATACTTGTGATGCACATCCGTGAACCAAGTTTGAGAGGCAATGGCCTAGACACTCAAGGATTAAAGAGATAATATGTAAAAATTAATCATGACTGAGAGAAATGGTAAAATGTGGCTTAGTAGAATCTCTTAATTATAAAAGAATATCTATAAAACTGAGTTTTATAGAATAGTATGGCAATTTTGGAAGGCTGTAGTTTGAATTGTTTAAATTCTGTGTTTGTATCTTTACAATTCAAATAAGATAAACAGCATCTGTTATAACAAGTTATCAAAAAATGTTAAATGTATATTGAAATCTGGCTCCTTGGATAGTATTACTTTGTCATCCCTTGTAAAGGATGATGAGAAATGTTTTCTCAGTCAGCATCCTGTTTTCCAGAATGACTTGTTCTCAGATGAGTGAATCAGTTTTCTGCCCACTAATTCCACAAATTGGTCTGTTAGTACCTCTGGCTCCAAGAGTCTAGTTCATTTCAATTCAGTTTCAGTTCAGCAGATCTTGAATGTGCCAAGTCCTGTGCTAGCTCCCAGGGATGATGTTTGAGGGTTGAGGGGAAAGCCAGTGTTTGGACAGTACCTACTAGGGGCTGTAGCTATTAGTGCTTAATGTATATTAACTCATTTAATTCTCATCAAAGCCTTAAAGTTGTTGTCCCCATCTTACAAATAAGGGAGTAGCTTGAGAGAGGTTAAGGTCTTTGCCTAAGGTGAACCCAGGATCTAACCTGAGCAGCCAGATCTCGGGGTCTCTATCCTAAACCACAAGGTTATACTGATGAACAGGTAGGCGTGACTTATTTCCTCTGGAAACTTTCTGTGTAGAGCAGAATGCAGTACTTTGAGAATATGTTTTGAATAAAACACAGTTCAGTTTTGTGCTGTTCACAGGTAAGTTCCCCAGGAGATGGGTTCCTCTGATCCCTAACTACCCCTGAACATGTTGGATGTACATGTTTTGAACCTCTAGATGAGTTCTGCCCTGGAAATTTGTGTGCTGATGGAAACATCCTATACATCTGCTCTGTCGAACACAGTGGCCACATGTGGCTCTCAAGCATTCCAGATGTGGCTAATGTGACTAAGGAACTAAATTTTTAACTTAATTTTAATTAATTTAAATAGCCACAAATTCCACTGGCTACTGTATTAAACAGTGAAGTTACAGCTCATTCTTTTCACCATTGCATTGGGTTGCCTGTTCCAGGCCTTGCTGCTTTGGGATCTTCCTTGCCAAGGTTTCAACCAGCTGATCTAATGAATGGAGCACCGATTCAGCTCTTGCTAGGTGACACACAGCTCTGAAGGAGCTTTCTTTTGTGTTACAGAATTTAAATTCAAAAGTGTTTGAATAAAAACATGCAGTAGACCATAACCCATTTAAAGGCAGGGACAGTACTTCATTAATTTATGTATTCAGAACATACACTGTGCACTAGACTAGGAGTTGACAAACTTTCTTAGTAAAGGAACAGGTAGTAAATATTTTCTGGGCCACCCAGTCTTTGACCTGCAACTAGTTTACTATGCTGTAGTGTGAAAGCAGCCATAAAACAATAGGTAAATGAATGAGTGTGGCCCTATTCCAATAAAACTTTATTTATAAAAATAGGTGTCAGTCTGGTTTTGCCTTGGGCCATAGTTTGCTGACCTCACATTAGACACATAATTGTCTATTTTGAATGAATGTATTTATTATGTAATAATTATTTCCTACTATGTGCCAGGCCTTGGATATATGACAGTGAACAGGCAGATAAGTGTTGCACTTTTTTTCTTGTGTTTAGAGGTTGATGATAAAAGACTAAACTTATAAACATAAACTCACAAGTCATGACCAACATGAGTAAACTAAAACAGAGACTACTTGGATAGGGTGGTCATGGAAGGCTTCTCTTTGGAGGTGATCTAAGAACTGAATAACAAGGAGAGACCAGCCCAATGAAGGACAATGGCAGAGTATTCCAGGTAGAGAGAAACAAGAACAAAGGCCCTGGAGCAGAAAAAGTTTACACGCTCAAGAATGTTTGAAATACAAAAAGAAAGCCTGTGGGATGTAGCATGATGAGGAAGTGGGAAAACCATGGGAGCCTGGAACTGGATTAATAAGGCCTTCTGGGAGCTTATTTTAGTGCAGTGAGAAACCATCAGTGGAATTTAAAGGAAGGAAAAAGAAATATATACATAGTCTTTTGCTGTGCCATCATTTAGGTGTCCTCACTTCTTTCCTTGATGTTCTCACTATCCTCCATCTCCAAGGGCCCAGGTCTTGTACACTCCTATAGAAATAGTGATTGAGGCATGTTCATCTATATCAGCCATTTGGCATTGTTTTCCAAAAGTCATTCATAGATTCTCTAAGCAAGGCAAACACTAGCAAGCATTTCTTTAGTGATCCTATAGTTCTGCAGTGTTCAGATCTGTCATGTATTACTTTATTCTTTAGCTTCATTGCCAATTCAACATATCATTGATCTCTGTGTCTCTATGTCACATGAAAGCTCCTGGAGTATATTGATATTTACAGATCTTATTATAAAGTTTCCAGCAACAACCAGTTAAGAATATCCTTGGACAATCTTGGGGCTTTTTCTTTAATTTAAACCACTTTTTTAAAAAGTTGATCTTAAACTTTGTCAAAAAATGAATAGGTATTAAATTTCTTTGAAGTAGATTTGTATTGCATAGATACTAGAATGTTAATGGTACTTGCTGGTTTCATTTGGAGAAATAATTAAGGGCCATGATACTGTTAACTGTTCAACTTTGCCTAGTGTGGCAGAATACAAATATTTGACATTCTTGACAAAGACTGATGGACTGAAGCTACATACCATGATATCATTACATTGTCAAATAACATCATTATTCATGATTATAAGGAATTATTCAGGTGAAATGGCAAACCTAATAGAAAGCTATTATTTGTGCAGAGAGTATAGTTTCACACTGTCTTTGTCATTCTAACCTCTCAGGCAAATGGAAGATAAGATATGTGTATTTATTTAACTATAAAGATTCATTAATAGTATAATTTAAACAAATGGAACCAATTATAATTAGTAATTTAGTAAATCAGATCATATAACACACTTCCAGAAAGTTGGTATACTGTAAATCTACAAAATGAACATCTTAGTTGTTTATGCAGTTGCTTTATATTTATGAATGCATTTTCAGTCATGTAAAACTTCTGTAATAATTAAAATATATGCAAAATTATACTCTCAAAGATTTCAGAGATGCCCTAAATTTAAAGTAGTATTTTAAAGTAGTATCATTTTTACTGACCTCCAGTCATGTGTGCACAAACTTTGGCTTAAAGCCAAACCCTGCCCCCTGTTTTTGTCAGTAAAGCCTTATTGGAACACAGCCACAGTACTCTTTTGTGTGTGTCATGGCTGTTTCCATGCTACAGTGGCAGAGTTGAGTAGTTGTGACAGAGACCATATGGACTGCAAAGCCTTAAACATTTACTATCTGGCCCTTTACAGAAAAAGTTTGCCAACTCCTGTACTAAGGAACTAAAAATGAGAAAATAAAAGCTTGCACTGGTTGATCTCCATGTAGTTTCAAGGAAGTCCCAGAATCCATAAGGCTGGGAGAAGTTCACATGGGGAGCCATCTAGTTAAGGAAGCATGATTACATATGTGATGCTAGTCCAACATTCCAGACCATCAGCTTCTTCAGAAAATTGACTAGAATTTTTAAAGTACTCTGTAAAAACAGGAAAAGGCTAAATGATCTTTCTATAAAATAGTTTTAGAATGTTCTTGCCTGAAACTGGTAGAATAGATAAATCCCGAGTTTCTCCACAGCCTCGCTTACATAGCTCTATATGTATATAGAAGAAAAATGTGCAAATAAAATTTGATCATGAGTGTGAGAACATTTTCCCAAAGATATATTTTCATAAATATGCCAATAAAATATTTACATGACCTCCATCACATTTAGAAATTAAGCCTCTGTTTATTTTTCAAAATGGTAAAATTTTTGAAATTTATGAGAGACATTTCAGATATAAAAATTGCACACAGTAGTGTGGCAAATGCCTTTGTGCTACACAGATATTTAAAGCTATTTAACATGTCCATATGTGCTTCAGAACTTTTCTAAAATAAAATGTTATAGATATATCTCACGTCCCCCAACTCTCATTCTTCTTCCTCTCTTTTTAAAGCTGGGTTTCTCAACCCTGGCTCCATTGACGTCTGGAATCAGATACTAATTTCTTATGGAGGACTTTCCTGAGTACTGTAGAATGTTCAGCAGCAACTCTGGGCTCTACCCACTGGATAGATGCAGTAGCATGCCCTTTCCTACGGTGACTACCAAAAACGTCTCCACATATTGCCAAATGTTCTTGGGAGACAAAATCACCCCTTTTGAGAACTTCTGCTTTAGAGATATTCACTATCTTGCAGTTGGTATGTTTACTATTTGCAAAAGTTTGTATGTTTCTGTATCCCAACAAAACAAATACTGTTGTTTGTTTAATGTTTTCATAGTGTACTCCTGTACATAACAATTCCTTTTACTCAGCATTGTTTTTTGAGATATAGTCACATTGATAAATAAAAAATCTAATTCTTTCACTTTTACCCACTGTCTTGTATTATATACTCTGAAAATGTGACAAGTTTATTTCTATCCCTTTATTTAGGTTGTTTCTATTTTTTTTTTTTCCATTGAGAGAATGTAAAATGAATAACCTTGGCTGTATCTCCTGGTACATTGGTGAGTGAATCTCTTTAGAATATTTACCTAGCAGTGGAATTCCCAAGTTGGAAGGAATGCATTTCTTCAACTTTGGGAAGCAGTTTTGTGATCCCAGTTAAGTGATTATATCAATTAACACTTCATAACAATGTGTAAGAATTCCCATTTCCCATGTTCTCATCAACACTTGTATTAGTACACTTCTTGAGTGTTATCTGGTGAGTATAATACATCTCATTATTTTAATTTTCATTTCCCTGATTCTCAGTGGAGTATAATGTTTTTTTCATTTGTTCTCTGATTTTCCCTTTTTTTCCACTTACCTATGTATTTTCTTTGCCTGTTTTTCTGTCAGGTCACTGTTTTCTATGAATTTATATTTTTATGTTTTCTAGGTTCAATTCCTTTGTAATTATACATATTTCAAAGTATATTCTGGTTCTAGGTTTGGATTTTTTAGTGGGTTTATGTATGTATGTACCTTTTAGTATTCAGAATTTATTTTAATGTAGCCAAACACAGTGTTTTCATTTAAGTTCTATGTATCTAGTTTAAGAAATTTTTATCAATACTCAGGCAATAACAGTATATTCCTCTACTTTTTTTCTAAAGTTATTTTTTCTTTTTCATATGTGCCTTGATATCATCTGTGTATTTTTTACTATGTGGTATGAATTATGAACTCACTTTTTCTCATATAGATAACCAGTGTTCCAGTTCATTCTTTCTCCACATTCTTGACATATATGTGTCAGTCTTTTTCTTGCCAGTGCAAGTTCAGTTGATCTCTTTGAGTTTCAATTATATATTCCTTTGATTACTATGGTTTATAGGTATCTTTGTGTCTAGAAGTGTGAGTCATTCCTTACTTTTAATCACATTGTTTGGCTGATCTTCATCCTTCACTCAAGTGATTTTTTTTATCTTCTCAATTCTGTGGAAAAGCCAATTGATATTTTATAAAGGAATGGCATTGACTAAATAGAGTAATTTAGGACAATTTAACATATTGGTGATATTGGGTTTCTCCGGCCATGAACACATGTAGATTTCCATAATTTTAGGTCTTCTTTTGTGCTTTTACAGACTCAAGCTCTGATGTCAATAATGACTTGTATTTTTAATTTAAATGGATATTTGCCACTAGCTTTTTAGCTTGGAAAAATTAGAGGGTGAAAACTCATATTTTCCTCATAAACAGTGAATGCAAAACTTCATACACTTTTTGTAATACTTTTAGAAAAAAAATGGAGAAAAATTAAAAATGGACTTTGCCATTTTTTCTTTATGAATATACTTAGTTAAAATATATTTGAAACAGTAAGTTAAGTGAAAGAAGCTAGACTCTAAATTCCACATATTATATGATTCCATTTATATAAAGTACCCAGAAGAGGTGAATTCATACAGATAGAGATCAATAGTTGCCAGGGGCTGGTGGTAGGAAAGGGTAGATTAGCTGCTTTAATGGTTACTGGATTTCCTTTCCAAACAATGAAAACATACATAGCGGTGAAGATTGTACAACATCGTGAATGAACTAAATAACGCTGAACTTGACACTTTAAAAAAGGTTAAATTGATTAATGTTATCACAATTAAAAACTGTATTTAAATATATATTTTTAAATAATAGGGAGAAAAGAGTCTTAATTTGTCCTTACCTTACCCCTCAAGAAATGATATAAATCATGTCTCAATTCTAATGGAAAGTCTTAACCACATGACTTTTACCTTTTTTTATTTTTTAAAGAAATATTCATGTTTAACTTATGGTGACTCATAAGAACCTAAATTTCATGTTCTATCCAACACTCTTTTATGTTTTAAGGAAGAATCTAATAATTTATTCCTGGAATATTTTTGAAACTCAGTTATTCTAAATATTTAGAATTTTCAAGTCATATCTCTTTTTATACCATGTGCAGTTCAATATTTATGAGTTGTCAAAATTAGAGAATTTTTTCTTTATGTCCACATTTTCAAATGTCATTTTAGAAATGGCAATAAAATAGAGCATTAAGCCAAAATTAATGTGATGATGTTGAAGGTGTGACCTAATTAAAATGCAAATGTAAGCATACTTCTTTAAAATTCACATTGAGGCTTAGATACTTTCCAATAGCGAGACTACTGCTTGTTGATAATTTGATTTGACGGGTTTTCTTTGCAAGTTCATTGCTTTAACCTCACAGTGTAAGCATATATTGGTGTGTATGATAAAATGAGAAAATTTAGACAGATTCAGAAAGCTTAAAATGAAACTTAATGAGTTATGATCCTCCTGGATATTTCCATATCCTACTTATTAGGGAAATTTGGAAAATGCCTGCCATCTACAGATTTATGCATTTTTTAATCTAAAATTTACACCACCGGCATTTTTTGTTCTTATGTCTATCGTCCTTAAGTCAATTTCATGTTCTCTTTACCTAAAAAAATCCCTCCCTACCTCCTCCACACCTCTAAATTCAAGCTGGCCTTTATAAAATCTTCTTTTGTCTTCTTCTTTATAAGTAATGTTCTCTGAATTCTCATTTCATTTTTCTCCTGGCTCTCATCCATTCAATCCTGTTTTACAATTTTATATATACATGTATTTTGTTCGGTATCAGTTAGGTTCTTAAGATCAGGAATTATTCCCCTAAAGCAAGCACAGATTAACTGACAGGATCTCAAAAACAAATTATTGAAGGAACCAAAGATTATGTGAATAAAAAAAGGCACATAAGGCTGTAGATAACTAAAAATTATCATCATTCATTCCTTAATAGTGATTGTTGTGCATTTACTAGTTTATTCAGCTAATTCTCACAGTTTAAGATTATGACCTACATTTCTTAGGTCTGTATCCAGATCATTGAGATGACTCCCAAAGATGACTGTGGTTTTTATACTAAATCACTAAAGCTAAAACATGAAAATCACTTAGTTATTTGACTTTGTGGCAATAGATAGATATTAGCATTTTAAACTCTGAGTGTCTGTATCTGTTGTTTCTCTGTTTTCTTAAATGTTGCCTGTTTCATCCATATATGCACAATGTAGTAAAATTTAGTTTTAGCTAAGAATCTCTGGGAAAAGTAGACTAGAACACAATAAGTTTTTATAAGAATATGTCAAATTTAAAAAAAAAGTAAGACATTTTGTTAAGAAACATGACATATAGATATTCAAGAATATTTATGTAAGAGATATCAACATTCCATCAGGATACTTTTTTTTAGAAGATAATAACTTTCAGGAGGATTGTTTTGTGTAAACAAGATTAGAAAGTTCTTTATTGGAAAGGGAATTAAAAGGTTTAAAACTAACCGAACATGTAATACAACTTCAAGAAAACTTTTGTGTTTTAATATAACCATTAAAGCAAAGGTTATTGTAATGGAACATTTAGTTCTGTTTCTATCTATTATAATGACTTTTAAGGAAATCAATAATAGCATAAAGATGAAACTGTTAGCCTACCCCAAATATCTTGGTACTTCTGTAAAGGCTTTCTTATTTTGAAAAGCCGATGGTTATATAATAAGATGTATTTAAATCCATGGCTAAAAATGATTAAAATATCATACAGAACCAAAGTACTCCAGCTGTAGATGTTCATTAAGTTGACCATTAATAACTTGTGATAAAAAGTAATATTACAACATTCATAAATTTTGTATGCAGATTTTATTAAGCTGGCATGTTATATGAATTGATTGTCTGACATCTTCTGTCTGTGACTGAAGATAATAGTATTTCATATGCACTTTCTATAATTGAGGAATTCTGATGGACTGTTTCTAGCTAGTTATGTTTTTGCTCTGGTTGGTGCTTCTTTTGCCCAGTATACAATTAGAACATGTAATTATAGCTTCAGTACGAAACATTATAAGGTTAATTGTGTCAGCATTTCTATTATAACCTTGGTTTCTGTTGAGAGAAGAGAATGTATATGTAGAGAGAAGAAACTGTGTGTCAGTTTGGCTACCTTGTCTTGCTAATGAATTATTTCCATTTTTTTCTTGAAATGTAAATACACTCTTGTTTGCTATTGTTTAATTTTAAGATCATATTTCAGTATGTTGTTTTTTGCCTTTTAGTAAGTCTTTGAAAAAGTTTCTAATGAACAAATCAGCACTATTTAATTCTGTCCACTTACTGTCGAGCCACTAGATTGCCTTCTACTTTGAATCAATAGGGTTCCAGAGTTTAGAAATGTAAGGAGGGCTAGAGTGCAAGGTATATTTTTCAAGTTAGAAGATCTAATTTATTGTGCCTTAGCATATCTCACTTTTTTCTTTTGCCTTGCAATTTTGCTCTCAGAGGTTGAGGGTAATGTAGCACAGTGGTCAAAGTATAAACCCTGGTTCCAGAATGCCTTGCATAAAGTCCTGAATTTGCTATCTGTGCAAGTTAACAACTTGGTACCTGTAGCTTAAGCTGTAAATTAATGTAATGATAATACCTACCCTATAGAGTTGTTTCGAGAATTAGTTAACTCACATGAAGAGCTTAGAGAAAAAAACACTCAGTAAATGCTGGCTGTTATTAATACATGCATTAGCGCATTAGTAAGAGAGAGAAGAAGTGAAACAAATATAATTACAATTTTTCTTTATAAAATCAGGTGAGATATGATTGAAATCACTGCCTGAATTTCCTTCATGTTCAGGTCTGTTGAGAGTGAGAGGTTTTAGAGAGATACCTGGGCTTGAGTATTTACGACCTTGTGGAATAAATTCAGCTCTCTAAGCCTCTGTTTCCACTTTTTTAAAAAAATGAGAATAATTATGGTAAACAAATAATGGATTTTTTGGAATAAATGTCACTTTATATTTGGATATAAAATATACATTTGACACACAATTTGAGTTCAATAGCTATTGGCTCTGTTTATGGTACCCACATTACATTTTTATTACCTTTTTAAAGTGAGAATTTTGGGGGAGGAGCAGAAATGGTTTCTAATGTGACATTTTGCACCCTTTAACTACTAAATATTATGAAAATATTAACCTAGTACTATTTTTGGCTTTATCCACACAACAAAGTAAGATTGACTAAAACCATATCTGTAACTCATGAAAGCATTATGAATATCGGTCATCTTAAGGCTATAATTACCTAATTACTAGTAAAATATTGCTCTTTGTGTTGATTTAAGAATTTTAGAGCTTGGCCATGTTCCTATATTTTGAAATTTATTGCCTATTTAGATCAAATGTAAACATTAAATATTAAAGCTGAAAACGTTACTTTTTGCCTCTCATTTGATACGTGAAGACTACTAAGGTCCAGTATATAGGACAGCTTGCTCAGAATAATAAAAACTCTAAGCAGATGACTTTGGTTTGGTACCTTTGGTTTTGCATCCAGGAAACTTGAAGTGGAAGGAATTCCTCATACTTTTTGGCCGTCTATGAGCATGGTCATCTTTTGGTGAGGAGATAAGCACAGTCCCTCCTTCCAAAGATAAGAAAGAAATTAGGGTAAGCTAATGATAATTAGGCAGAGAGCCTCAAAAATTAGCATATTAACTACTTCTCATTTTACAATAATAGTTTAAATGCCTGTTATGTAATTTAGATGTGCACAGAATCTTTATCTAAAGCAGGCAGATGTTCTAGTCAGTATCTTAGAATAGTGGAAACAAGTGTGAGTGATTCCTAGATGAGCTCTGGTGGCTTTAGTTAATGTATGTGGGATCAATGTTATAGACTGGGTGAAATAGGTGTAACATAAGGTAGATTCAAGAAAACTTTAATTTGATCTTAGTATTGGTGTCCTTGTTTAATTCAATGTGCTTTTCAAAATTCAAATACTGATAAAGGGAATTTTAACCAATGCTTCATTAAGTTAGTGTTGGAAGTCAGGATTTTGATTGTTTTCTAAAAAATGAAAAGTACAAGCACATACTTCCTAATGATATGATATGTGTTTTTATATGCCTAAAGATGATTTGCTACTTATCTCAGTTGTAGCTTAAGTTTGATTTTTCAAATTTTCCAATCAGGACCTATACCTCTGAGAGAAAAAGGTAAAATGAATAGGTATGTTATATTAGAACTCTGTCCTTATTCTGGAGGAAAGTAATTAATATTTACTTAGAGGAAGATAATAAGAATATTTTTACTAACAAATGTTATTTATTATGTAGTATACATTGTGACAAAATGTTTTTTTCCCCTAATACTTGTCAACACTGTTCATACTCTCTCTTAGAAATTCCAAGCCATTAGATGTCACGTAGTTCAATCCTTAAGCCACTATGTAAATCCTCTGTATAGCAGGAAGTGTGGGATACATGAGTTAGAACTGAAAAGGGACTACTGAAGGTGGCATAGACTTTGTTCATTTGTAATCTTTAAAATTACTAAGAAAAAACATTTACAGTTTTATGTTTTACATAAAATCTTGACCCAAAGTTCCTATCTTGATTTTACGTCCAACTCTTTTACCTGGACTTTCTTTAGATATTTTGACCTATTGGACTTGAATGAGAGACTTCAGTATTTGTGACCAACAAAACGATTATCATATATGGAATACTAAAGCTTCTGTTGGAGAAAGTAAATATAAAATTTTTTTCTAGACTCTTTACACAATAGCTACTTGCTATGATTTTAACAAACACATTAAACAGTCCAAGATAACTTGTCCTTTCTGTTTATGTAAAACCTTCATGGTATTTATTTGTTCTAGAGCAAGAATCTCGAACCCCTGAGCCACAGACTGATACCAATCTGTGGCCTGTTAGGAACCGGGCTGCACAGCAGATGGTGAATGGTGGGCCAGCGAGTGAAGCTTCATCTATATTTGCAGCAGATCCCCAGCACAAGCATCACCACCTCAGCTCCACTTCATATCATCAGGCATTAGATTCTCGTAGGAGCACTGGTTTCTTGTGGCAAAAATGATTGGAGACCACTGTCTAGAGCATATTGTTTTGCTGGAGAGCTGCCTGAGTAGAAGACTTGGATTTCTTTTTTTTTTTAATCAATACTAAATAACATGGGTCTACAGAGATTCTATTTAGTCTTAAATGCTGGTTTCGTCATATTGCTTATTAAACTACTGAAATATTTCTGCTGTAAATAGCTGTTGCCTTGAGTTCCCAGGAGTGCCTCCTACCCTGTCACTCTAACTGTCCTGGGCCCTCTCCCAGGTCTCTCAAACCTTCCTGTGATGAAGCACCATAGAATTAACCCCAACCCTGAAGTCCTAGAGGGCCTCCGAGAACCTGCTGCAGCAACACTGTTAGCTTCTAGGTGCCTTGCCCTTGATTAAATCTTACCTCTGAACAGTATTACAATGAATGTCGGTTGAATAAGTATAAGGTTACTTGGAATCAAATACAAGTAAAAAGTATTTTTAAATCTTGTTATGAGGTTTCCTAAGCTGTATAATCTAAAGTAAATAACAAATCACAGCAAACATGCGTTAGGACTAGGACAGAGCTACAGTACCTAAAACAGTGCCAGGAACATACCAGGGACTCAGTAAATAAGTTGATGGACTGAGCATCTCAAATACTATCCTTTAGCTCAGTCATAGGAACTAAGGGATTGTTCAGCAAGACCCCCCACTATTGTGATTTCCTGATTAACAAAGTTCATATATAAATCAAGGGACACTGGCACTTCTCTTTATGCTTTGAGTAGCTTTGGTACCTTGTCAGAGTTCTTTATAGCCTTTTCTTCCTTCACAGGACATTTGTATTTGGACTATAAAATGTTGGCTTCACAGAGGGTCTTGTAAATAACAAAAGGGAACCTCTAATCACTTGATATTTTTAACAGGCTTTTAGAAAGTCCACCCCAATTCCCTTTGCTTTGGTTAGAGAAATAGATTCTCTGCGTAACAAACTTGAACTCTGTCACCTGGTTATATTTTTGAGCTGGCAGAAAAAGGGAAATGGAAATAGGAAGAAAGATTGCCGTATAAATGTCTCAGCATTAAAGACATCATCTCTGACTTGTCAGACAATGAACTAAACTCAGGACTCACTATTTTATACTATAAAATATGATGGTGAAATGTTTTTAAATTTACAATAGGCCTTTTCCTCTCTATTAGCAAGTTTGAGATAGCCAGGTGCCAAGGAAAACCCTAAGCATGAAGTAATTGAGAAATGAGTTCAATATAGTTTATTTATAGCCTGCAGAAGTATATAACTGTACCTTGTTAATTGCTACACTTCAGACCTGCATTTTCTTAAAGACATCTTGGGAGAATGTGACATGACAGGTAAGACTTCCAACAGTTTTATGGCAGAACTTGAACTTCTTTAAACTGTTGCTTTCATGGGTGGATCCCTACTTGGATAACATTTCCACCTTTGATGTTTCTGACTCTGAGCAGTAATTAAGTTTAAAAAAAAAAATTGTGAAATTTCGGGAGCCAGAAAGAGTTGGTTCATCATTCTACTTTAAAGTAGCTCCTGTAACTTGCTCGGAATGTTCTCTCTGTTCATGCCTATCTTCATGGAACTCTTACATTTTTATCCCTAAGCCTGGGTGCTGGGTATGGTGATAGTGATGGAAGTATAGTCGAGTGGTTTGACTTGCATCTATATCTTCTCAGCCCTTTACTAGCTGGGTATCCTTGGCGAACTCATTTACCCTTTCTATGGTGTATTATGAGGATTCAATGAAGTAGAATCAAATGATTAGATAGGGATCTGGTGCACATAGTTCTTAGCAAATATTAACTCTTACTTTCATATACTTGGTGTTTATGGTGAACCAATTTGCTCGTGATGAAATTATTTAGTTAGGAATCAGTTGACACTGTCTAAATTAGTCACTCCCAACATTCCTGCAAAATTGACAGTGTGTAATCTCATTTTGTGAAATCTTTCTCTGAAAAAATAATGGGATAGTGGTTTTAATTAAAGCACATTTAAATAAATGTTTTTGAAAAGTTGTAGTAGCTTGAAAAACTGGCAATAATAATGTTTTTTAAAAACTAGATTTGGACTTAAGAGGTATTAGAAATTCTAACACTTCCTGGGTAGTTAAAATTGTTATTTTTGTCATTGTTAATTTTTAGATATTTTACAAGATATGTAATGCTGTTTATTTTTTAGGTGGTTTTAAAAAGTTTTTTGAAGTCCTTTCTTTTTATAGAGGTACATATAGAAATATGTTAAGTTGAAATTATACGATGACTGTTTAGATACAGAATGGTGTTTCTCACCATTTTCAGAAGGAAAAGGGGATGGGAGGAGGACGAAGAAGGTAAAAGGGGTCAAATACAAGATGACAGAAGGAGACTAGACCAGGTGGGGTGCACACAATAGAGTATCAGATATAAAGTTGTCCACCTGAAATTTATATAATGTCATTAACCAGTGTTATTCCAATAAATTTAAAAATTATATACCTATGATTTATTTCGAAGTAATATGGGATTGAGGAGTGGATTAGAGTAAAATTGACCATGACACAAGATTGATCATTTTTGATAAGTTGTAGATATATCCAGATTTATTTTACTAGTCTATCAATTTCTGTATATACTTGAAATTTACAATAATAATAGAAAAAAAAAAACTAGGTTAGAGAACCTTGAAATCCAGTGATTATTACTAGTAATGGTGAACATATTTGTCACAAGCTCTGTGCCAGCTATAACTGGGTATGAGGGCTGATTACATGGCTGTATTGGCTGATGGTTGATAGGGGTAGGAAGAGGACAATAAATGAGAGAAGAGTTCCTCTCTATTATCATTAAGTTGATCCAAAATACATGATTAAATCAAAATTTGTTGGTGAAAGTATATCCACTGGAAGATAAAGCATGCGTAGTAAGATATCTTTTTTTAGAGAGGAGTGTTTCTATTTTATTTATCAAAAGTACATTTTTGCAGCATGAAAAGGTTTATATTTTAAGTGGTTAGCATTTACTAGCATCCAGAATATTACCTTAAATAATTAATGGAGGAGACATCAGAGCCTGCCCCTCTCTGACCTATAGATCTTCAGTCATCAGTGAAAGAACTGTCTGTGCACATGCTTTCTTTGCCTACCCTGTCAAGCCCCTTTGGAGATAGCCTAAATTTGCTGATGGATCTTAAACTGACTAAATGAAGTTTGATGTTAGTCAGCTTTGGGGGAATTGTTCAAGGGATTATGGTTGTTTGTCTTGCATGGGAAATATATGCTTTTTATGATCAGCTCAACTCTTAACTCTTTGTATCCCTCTATTTTATAATTAGATTATGCTTTATAAAGATAAAATACATCTAATATATGGCATGATCTTTCTTCCTCTCTTTAATTAAAAAAGAAAACTATAAAAGTTCCTGTCGGAAATTCCAGCATCAAATCACTTATTTTTGTTTACATACACTCACATTTTAAGTACTCTAGAATTATTTACTATATCTTCTATCATACTTGGGAAACTGTACCTTTTTTTAAGTTCCTGTTAGAGTTGATGGCATATATCAGTTCATAGATATAGGCACTGGAAAGAGGGCACTCTTTAATGGGTGCACAGAGAATGTCCTTGTCATGTTGTGCTACTTGAAGTTGGCCAATCTAGTCTTAGAATAAAGACTAATGATAGGGACACTGTTCTCTGGAATAGCGCTATCTTTAGCTCTAAGGTAAACTTTTAATTTTTTTCTGTGAGTTCATTGCTGTTACTGATCATAGTTTTAGGGTCTGTATATGAAAAAGTGAGAGATCTGTTGGTTTCTCATTTTTCTGAGAATTTCAAGACCTTTGATTCTAGGAACTTGTCTATTTCAAATATTTATTTACTCCCCAGCACAGATTTTCAATGCCTCCAGACCATTGCATCTTAAATTAATTGGTGTTATGATCTTCTCTTATAGGCTTTGTATCTGAATAAAATATTGGCAAATGCTTTTGGGCACTGTTGCATAGCACTGTAACTGTGATGTCAGTTAAGGAACAAAGTCATATTTTCTTTCTTCCTTGGAGAATCAATAATGTGGTCATACTTGCAGAGACAGGCACGTCTGAACCATGGGCAGGCAGTACATTATTTTCAAATCTCTTTCCTCCCAAAGGTCCCTCAAGTCTAGTCATCTTTGACAGTTTCATCATGAATGTTCTACAGTTTTGCTGTCCTGGGTAACCTTAGAAAAGTTCTATGGAAAACAATATAATTAATGCAGTGTCTTTTACTGGATCCTGTCTGTTATTCCCAAAGCAACAGTTATATTGCATTTCATTTAAACAGGACACTCCATGGTATGTGGCTCAGACTTGATATGTGGTGTGATTTTACTCTCTGTGTCATTGGGAATTTTGAGCATGCCTTGTGAATAATTTCTCTCTACCTCAGTATACTCTGTTGTTTTTTTATTTGTTCTTTCAGTTATTAATATATAAAAAATGGAGTGCCTTTTATATGTAAAAAACATTTTGTAAGGTAAATGAAGGAACACGCCACAGAGAAGGAGAAAAGGCTACATGCAATGCCTGTAGCATCATGCCTGGCACATTAACGGTAGTAGCTTTAATGGCATTCTTGCTGTTGCTGCTTTTGTAGCTGTCATCGTCATCGTTGTCATCATTATGATGATGGTCATCATCATTCTTCCAACATTTTTGCTAGATATTTGTTTATATAGACTACAATTTCTTTGCCACAAGAAGCACTAAGAAATGAGGGAATCATAGTTAGGTAAACAGTTTGGAGGTAGCAGCATTGTATCAAAGCATAATATGTTTTCGGTAAATGAAGTTCATTCCAATTTGTTCTTTCTCCTACCCTCGAATTTGTTGGCTAAGATTCTCTGACATATCAACCAGGACAGGACCCCGGTCATTTTACCTGATTGTTGTGAAGGGTGCTAGCCCTGCTCAGACTGCCTGGGGTTAATTCCTAGTTTCCACTCTTGATAACTGTGTGACCTTAACTCTGTCTCATTTCTTTATCTCTAAATGGGGATCATGAAACTAATGCTTATTGGAAGAATTTCATATGATAGTGAAATAAGCAGTTTACCCAGTACCTGGCACACTGTGAGCAATCAGTATTTTGGCGCCATATTTTTTATTGTTCTAATAGTTATTTTCACTTTTACTTTTGTATCTGTTAGTATTTCTACAGTAAAGACCAATTTCCCTCCTATTACTCAACTAAGAACCTCCATGCTTCTGTATGTTATGCACTTTCTACTTTCTGAAGTAAGCAAACAGAACTCTTACCAGAAGAAGATAATTCATCTTTCATTCATAGCATGAAAGGAGTGAAAGAATGCTGCTCCCTACTCTTATTGGAGAAGTTTGGATGAAATCATTATAGGTTTTAGAATGATCATTAAATCAAACTCTGAGCCTCCTGCCTACCAAGATAAAAATGTTTAATATATCCTCTACTCAATTCCTAAAACACACATCTATGTTCTAAATATGTTTATATCTGCATGCTATAATGACTGCTATAGATATAAAATTTTAGTTGACCTTCCGGCATAAAATCCATCTATTGGAATAATAATGTGTGATACTTTGCAAGAGTTCCAGAATGCAAAAATTTATATGTAATATTTTAACAATAGTGTTACCCTCTTTGTGCTGTGCAGAGATCTACAGTAATTACCACATAATGTGTTTAGTGTGATGCCTGGCAAGAGTACACATTCAAAATGCAAAAGCTAATAATAATTGTATCAAAGAAGATTTATTAGAAGACCTAACTCTGTTAGAAATCCAAAGATGAGCATAAACACTCCACTTCCCTCTCTGCATCTCTCTTCAAAGAAAAGCAATGATGACAGGAAAGAAATGAAATATCTTCTAATTCTCTAAGTAGCCTTCATTTTCTGCAACAGTGATTTTTCTGTTTTTTTTTTTTTTTTGTTGTTGTTGTTATGTTTGAGTTCATGTGTAAAACATTCTAACCAATGAAATTGCGTTTACAGAACTGACAAAAAAAATACAAAATGTATTCTAAAATACTCAAGCAGTTAAAATAGTTTCTCTCCATTTATGGGTTAAAGACAGACTTTCTTTTAAACTAGATGTTCCTTAATTTCATAGGGAAGAAAACAAAATGATTGAATGTGATATCATAATAAATTATTTCCTTAAAAACACTGAGCTATATATGTATAGTTTTGTTTACAGTAATGTTAATCTTTATTCGAGCCCCATGTTCTTGGAAAACAGAAGTAGATAAAGAAAGGAATCCTCTACCCTTGTGTTCAGGAAAAAGGCTTGCAAAGAACCACTCTTGACATACGGCATAGATAAGACTAACGGGTGCATGCCCCTCTAGTGTAGCAGTGGCAAAGCCAGGCACAGACCTTTCATGTTCTCCTTTGTTTTTGCCTGAACTCTTCATACTCTCTGACCAAGTAATTGCTAACTTAAATTGACCAAACCCTAGTCAGGCTTCTCTCCTTCTCTGAGGCCCATGAACTTTGGCCTACCCTTGAGCCACTGGAATTTAGAACAGCCTCTCCTAAAAGTCCCTTCCCCAAAATTGGCAGACCTCAGAGAAAAACTTTCCCCAATCAATTTTCCAGTCATGCCACTTGTTCATCCCACTTACCTACACCTGGTTCTTTTTAGATTTCTTTACTTCCCCCTAGAAAAGACAGTTCATATCTGCCTGACTTTTGAAGCATTTTTGGATCTCATAGTCAGAGCTCTCTCCCTATTGCAATAGTCTCCCCTTCCTGTTATAAGTCCTCCTCCCCTTATTGCAATCGTCTTTTCAAATAAAGTCTGTCTTTACCTAAGTCTGTTTTTATTTGACATTGATATTCCCCTCTATGGCCTATAATTGTGGTTTGGTTTTAGTGTTTAAAGCATTTTCATACTAATAGTATTAGAAACTTTCTATGTTCCAAGGTCTATGCATGGTATTTTTGACACATTAGCTCTATTTTTCTGTTCCCTCTAGAGGGAATATTTTTATTTCTATTTTTCTCCCAGGGACAGTGAAATTCAGGGATATTAAGTCACTTTGAAAATGACGCACACCCCTAGATGAGAGACGTGGCGTTTGAAGACTAGTGTGGCTGCCTTCACAGCTCTGTTTTTCTACCACCCCTGCTCTATGGATTCTGAGGTTCTGGTTACTAGGGGAAACAGTAATGGTGATGACAGCTCTACTGTTTAGTGAATTATATGCTAGTTCTTGTGCTAAGTGCTTTATGTGTGTTTTCTCATGTAGTACTGATAATAAAGCTGGGAATTTAAACCCATTAGTATGCCCATTTTGTTTACACCAGAGGAACATGAGGTTTGGGTAGGTAAATTAATTGGGCCATGCCCAGGAAGTTGGTTAAGTGTCTAAGTATATATCTAAATGACTACAAAAATTGTATTTTCACCTAGTGATTTTCTAGAAACTGCCTGAGTTTCCGGGTGCAGCCTTCTAGTTCTTGCATTGCCTGCTGCATGCAAGTGCTCCTCCAACTCCAGTCAGCCTTTGGGTGCTTTGCTAGTATAGGTTTCTGGTGTGGATGGAGTTTTGATTTCAAAGTAATATCCACAGTATTAAATCTGCCTTCTATTTATGTTGAGCTTAATGTTTATTTGTTGTTTCTCACATAAATGATCGACTAGAACAATGATGCTTTTCAGACCCTTTGGCATGTGTTATTTAAGGCAAGGAGGAAAATATTTGAGTAACTTAGTGACTTAACTTCCCAGACCTTTAGTTTCCTTGTCTGTAAAGTGGATATCACAAGACATCTAATTGATAGCAATGCTTATAAGTTTAAAGAGATGATAAATATAGAGTACTCAGTGCCTGGTATTTGATAATGTATCCTCAGTTGCTGCTGTTATTATTAGTTTTCATTTTTTCCCCAAGTGCTTGGTTTATATCAAAGAATTATAAATAAGTTTCCTCTTCTGACATGAGCAAATTTCTAGAAGTGGGAAGTGGCAGGTACCTCAACTTGGCTTACTTTAATAGTCAGTTATGTTTGCCATTTAAATAATGCTATTTAAAAATTAGAATTATTTCTTGAGAGTAAACACATATGAAACAGAGCCTCCTATGTATTACTTTTACTGTTTTGAAGATGTAGTTAATGATTTTCTTATGTAATCGTTAACACATAGAAAAAATGTAATATAAAAATGAATACTATGGAATTTCTAGAACACTCCAAAACTACTCATTAATTTAGCCCTATAAAATTCGTCTATAAACACAACTGGTGTTTTTATTCTCTACTGCTATATTATTCAGTTGATTTAGGATTCTGAGGCTTATTTTTCATTAATTCTGAGTTTTTAAAATTATTATAATATGAACACATGTTTATTTTTTTCTGGATGGAAAAAAAGCTTAATGATGAAAATTATTTAGGCTTTCTATACCAGAGGAGAATGTTGCTTTGGCATTGACATGGTCAGAATTGACCCTCTCTGCCCTCTGTTGGCCTCATCTACTTCATCTCTTTTGATTGCTGGGTAAGCAGACATAGTCCCTGTCCTGGTTGTGTCACTGCTGTGTTAGGGACAAAATGCATTTAAATTGATGGTGATGCCTTTTTCCAGTTCTGAGTATAAGATTCTATAACTGTCTCCCAAAATAATGTCTCTACCTTTGATATGTCTCCCAGTGTTGTTATCTACAGTTCTCTATGGAGTTAGGTTTTCATGTGCAAGTGCCTCAAACTCAGTATTTCCAAAAGAAAATCTCTTTCCCACCAAAACACCACATTTCCCATTTGTTCTG
>CM053507.1:53964527-54088824 GCA_028627145.1 Eidolon dupreanum | reverse complement strand
TCTCTCTCTCTCTCTCTCTCTCTCTCTCTCTCTCTCTCTCTTTCTCTCTCTCTCTCTCTTCCCCCACCCTCCCCCTCTCTCCCCGTTCCCTCACCTCCAGAATATTTTAATAGGTTCCTAATTGATCTCCCTGCCTCTAGCCCCTCTCAGCCCATTAGTTAATCTGGGAACAGTGCTAGTACGAATTAAGTGCTTTAATTGTTTGGTTTGAATAGAATGTTATCAAAGAAATTGGCTATCTAAGTGAGGATGGATTTTTCAGTGTTGGTGCATATTTATGACCAGCGCCTTGAGAACAGAGAAGTACCAGTTTCATGGGCATACACATATTGGTTAAATTTCTTTGCTTCACTTACTGTAACACTTTAGTTTGTAATCAACATAATAGCTTTAGCTTTTACAAACTTTTTTTTTTTTTAAGAAACGGATCAACTCTGGGACATGCATCTCATTAGTATTAAAAGTACTCAGTCTCTGTAAAATGAATATAATAAGAGACATTTCTATAATATAACACCAAAAGAGATAAATGTCGGGTTGTCAGAAAACTTAAATGAATAATGGTATTTGAGGCATTTATTTTTCTTGCAATTTGAGATATGATAATTACTGCTATTTAAAATTTCCCCCAAACTTAGCTTGCTTAGATTTCTTGGGGATTGGGGGGCTTTTGGACACATAAGGCATTTTCCTATCCTGTCAGAAGTTCTTGAAGGATTATGAATATTTTTATATTCTCTATGAGAAAACAAAGGATGAAGAGTTGAAAGGCAGCAAAGACTAGACTGCTTTTAAAAGAGAACATTGTACAAAACTTTGCAGAATAAAAAAGAGTGGGAATTTAGTTTGAAGGAATAAGTGAGCCCCAGAATGAATTGTTTAAAAGATGAAGTCATACGATGCCATCTTGGTATAAAATTAGCTTTAATAAGTTAGTAAAAATATGATTAATACCAAATTAACCCCTTTATTTGAAATTTGACTCTGCTCAACTTCCATTTCAACAGTGAAAAATTCGATGGCATGAACTTAACCCGGAGGCTTTTTGTTCATGTCAAGAATGCAGGGGAACCTGGAAAGATCTGTTTCTGTTCCTCGGGTCACGACTTTTTGAGTAAGAGATGAGAGGATCTTTAGTGAGCTCAGTTCTGCCATAGTGTTGCTTATTAAGAAGGTGGTTTTACTTCTGTTTACTTCTAGTCTTTTAAAGATGTAAAATAAAGATGTTGTGGTAACACTCCTAAACTCTGCAGATAATGGACAAATGATATGTTTCTCCTGCAAAATAAGCTTCTAGTATCCCTCTTTGTAAAAACAGTTTTGCTAGAAGGGCTATGGATCCAATTAAAGGTGAATAAAGTCAAGTTCTTAGGTAAAGTTGCACTGTCTTATGGTTAAAACAAACAAACAAAAAAGCCTAAAAAACTGTTACCACCACCCTTTATTTTGCCAGGCCCTGTGCTGATTATTTAATGTTATCACAAAAGTGTAATGTAGATATAATTACCTTCTCCATTTTACATATGTGGACACCGAAGCCCAGAGAGGTTAAGTAAATTGTCTAAAGTTAGAACCTCGACTGACTTGCATCCAAGTTCTTTTGATTAAAGTCATGTCTATATTCAGTGCCATCTCTTCGGACGTGCTGTGACAGCTTTGCAAGATTATTAGAATTCAGAATTTTATACATTTTTTCACTGACAAATGATGGACTTAGTTAAGGTTTCCTTCTTTTCTTCAAAGAGAAAGTAATGGAGGAAGAGATGCAGGGAGGGTGCAATCATGTGTATTTAACTACCATCATAGGAATTATAGTTTTAAGGCCAGTAGTTTTGATTGAAAGACTAAGTTTCCCAGAGTTCTACCCTTGATTAGGGTTCAGTGGCTAGTCTTGTGTGATGAAATCCTTATAAATGTGATTAAATCCTTATAAACCAGAACAAGAAAGATTATTTTCAGAGAAATAAATATAGATATATCATTTTTCACTGATTTGCAAAATAAAAAAAAAATCAAACCTGACTTCCAAGAAATAATAAAAACAGAATTTTTTTTCTTCTCAACATTTACATCAAGAAATACCTAAATCCTTTCAAGTGTGAACAAATTTCCCACAGTATCAGTAATGTGATATGATATCTGTCTTCTTCTGCCACCTACAAACAAAGAAAAAGTTCTGAAGACAGAAGCATCATTTGAAACTTTTCTATTCACAAAGTTACCCTTACATGCTAAAGTCTGAGGAGCTAATGTATTGTCCCACACAATGAAACTTGGGTAGAATTAGCTAGAGCAGTTACTTCCTCAGTGAGGCTCAGTGCACACAGGTGGTCAGTCAATGGCAGGCTATGAAGACATGGTGGGGGACATAGGAAATGATCCAGAAAAGGATCATCATTGGTCTGTCCATGGGGAAAGACTGTGCTGGGTCAGTCCTCATGTGGTCAGAAGATTCTCATTGTGTGTGTAGTGATACAGCCAGAGAGGTCTTTTGAAACACATGTACGGCCAAGTGACCTCCCTGCACTGACTTCCCCTTAGTTTTAGGATAAACACAAAACCCCTTACAGTGGCTGGCAGGGCCCTACCCATCATGGCTCTGATGTGCCTTTCTTTCTGCCATCTACTGTCCACCTTTCCCATGCTCTCCACCTTTCCCATGCTCTCTGTCCTGAAGGGCTGAATTTTAGTCCTCCATGCTCATTATGCCCTTTTCCCCCATGGGTCCTTTGGGGATGCTTTTCCCTTTGGCCAGATGCTGTCCCCTCCTCTCTTCACACAGTTCCTCCAGTTCTCAGCTCAAATGTCATTTCAGCAGTGGTATTCTCCCTGTTTAGGTCAAATCTCCAAGAGATCACAGACTCTTAGCATCACATGCCTTTCCTTTGAGGACTTCTCTCAGCCACATTTGCATTTGTTTGGTGATAATATATGAGAGAAGAGATAGGCTATTATAGTTGGGAGTCTGGAAACTCAAGCCATACAAATGAACCTCAAACCAAACTTGGCCCCTTAGCAAGTCCTGTGACCTCTGTGTGCCTCTTCTATAAAATGGAGATGTCAGAGTACCTCATTCTTTGAGGTATGGTAAGGATTAAATGAGGGGATGGTAGAATGGCACCCGATGCATAGAAAAGGCCCATTATGTGCTACCCTTTTTATTATTTGATTAATGACCATCCTTCCATTGACTGTGAACTCCAGGTAGAGAGGGATTGCTGACTCCTGACTGCGAGCGTTGTTTAACAGTGTCTCCCTGCGTCTAGCACAGTGCCTAGCCCATCGTTGGCATCCATTCAGTCAGTGTAGGCCACCACTGTGTTAGGCAAACTGTAAATGCTTCAATCTCTGTCTGAATCAGTGTTTGAGTCAGTAATAGGATTCAGAAGTGTGCTCATGGCACAGAGATGTTGGTAATTCTTATCTGGCAGTCAGGGTACTTACTCTCTATAAGATGGCCCTTAGTTTTGGGCCTTTAGGTACAAGAACAGTCTCAGCAAATGGGGCATCCTAGCCAGGATCTTGACCCTAATGCAGGGGTGAGCCTTGTCTTGCATGTGTGTCCTACTTTCACTAAACTAGAGATTTTCAGATTTTTAAACTGCACATTCCTTTTTTTATCACTCATAATCTTATATGGAAGCTCAGTTTATCAAAGAGGTTCAAAGTAGAGGTCTCTTGTTAGGTCTTGTCTGGGGCCTCTCATTCTTGGCCTGCCTTTGACTGCCCCCGAACACCTTTGCCCTAAATAAAACGATGGTCTCTTTTCTAAGATTGTCAGGTAAGAGACTAACGTTGAATGCTTAATGAGCAAATGTGGAAGTAAAAAGGAAAAAGTCTACAACCCTTTTATCTTAAATGAGGATTAATTTGAAGTGGTCATGCTGTGTAGAGCTGAACATTTCTTATAGTGCTGGAGAGAAGATCTCGCTATGACATAACATGCTTTTTAAGGCTACTACTATAGATCTGCCACCTTTCATCTTAAAGGAAGGAGATGTTAAACATAATGAAGAGAACGAAGTTGCAATTCATCTTATTAGTTGCTAGATTTCATTTAGCAGAATGACTCAGTATGGTAACGTCTCCAGGGACTGCTGGGGAGTCTTTCTATGTATATTTACATGTATCTACATCTCTATGAGAGCAATCCCAAGAGTCATATTTGTTTAAGAATGTTGAATAATATAGTCCAGGTCTTGAGTAGAAACTTTCTACCAATCTAAGATTAGAAATGGTAGAACTGGATTTTTTAAAATTTATTTTTTGATCAAAAGGACAATCATAATCAAGACTCACTATTGAATAACATTGAATACCAGGCAATTCAATGCAATAATCAGACTTTTTTTCGGGTGCTTCCAGAAGTAGTTCAAGTAAAGATCTCATTTTTTTTTTTCAGTGTGAAGAAAAAGTTATTATTTGATTACACAGGGGAATGGGGAAGAGTAGTTTTGTTTTTTCCCTTAACATTGAGGGAATTTTCTTAAGAAAAGGTTGTGTGTCGAGATTGTTATGTATATTCTTTTCATAATTTTTAAACTTGATCCAAACATACATTTTCTTTAATTAGTGTCCTAAGTTTGGGATTGATGACTAAGGGTCCCTTAAATTCTTATCTGTTTAAATTAATTCACTATTTCCAACATGAATAGTTTTCTGAACGAGGAAATAAAAAAATATTTAGCTGATATAGGCCATCTGGCTTTGAAATGTGAGACTTATAGCCTGCATCTATTTTAGAGTGACTATAGGATCAGAATTCCAATGAATCCAAAACTGTAGATTCACAATTTAAACTTTAATGCTTTGGGGATTGTAAATCACAGCACATATGGGGTGATACATGTTTTGGGAGAAATGGATCCTCCTGGCTCACATGTAAAATTAAAGCTGTCTGTAGTCTGTGTTTATTGAATGTATTTATTTTAGCAAGGTCTGAATAAACAGTCCCTAGATTTTTAATCTTATTATTGGGATATTTAAAACTTGTAAAAAAAAAAGTATTTTTGTCAAATCATGCATTATAAATGTTCAGTAATGTCCTCAACTTATAAAGTTTCTCAGGAAAAGTAATGGCTCTACTTATTGTTTCCTCATAGTTCTTTTTAAAAAATCCTGATTGGATTTTTTAAATCCAACAACAACAAATACAAAGTCTTATTTCCCTTGGAAGGAAGCTGTGATTCTTGTGGTTAGTCTAAAGACATGAATCTCCTTTCCCTTAGATCATGCATTTTAACAAGACAGATATTTGGACAAAGATTTTCATAAGTAGAGCAGCCAAGAAACTTTGCCTTATTTTAATGTTTCTCAAAATGTGTCCTGACCAGGTTTATTCCACAAAGGATGAGGAAAGTTCATAACAGGTTTAGTTGCTGTATCTGTTAAAAGAAAGACTTCTCAGCCTTCAGGTGTGATCTACTGAACCTTCAAAATGAGGAATGTGAGGAGTAAGGCTATAACTGGCAGTGTTTCCCAAAGTAATTGACTCGAATAATGTAGGATTTTTGTTCTGCTGATTGCAACTCAGGAAAAGAATTTGTATGGTTGGCACATGTAGCCTTTTAATACAGATTTTTCTGGGTCTACAGCATTAGATTCTTCCATCTGCATTTTAACATTTCTGAAATTGGGATGCAGTTTACAATCATCACATTGGTGTTTTCTTTCTTTAATTCTAGAAAATATATTAGTGAATTGATGGTGCCTTGGTATTAAGTAAATTATTAAGTAATGCAATTTTTAATCCTAATGTATTCATTATGTTCAGACTAATCCACATGAAGTATGGTATTAAGTGTAAAGAATTGAATGAGAGGAAAAAACTACTCTGTCTTGTGGAAAATTTGTTTTTTACTTTACAATGAACTTTGTTTTCTAGAACTTCTGGAGTCTGGTTGAAAAATAATTATACTTTTGGGTAGCTTCCTAAGATTCTGTCTCAATGCTAAGTGCTTTGCATACATGCATATGTGATAGGTGTCATTAACCCCATTTTAAAAGTGAGAAACATTGAGACACAGAGAGATTGAATAATTTATCTACCCTACTCGCTGTTGGAGAGTGAGATTTTAATCCCAGGCAGCCTGACTTTCACAATCTACTCATTTAAGTTAACTGAACATTGTTGTTTATTTAGTTCCTGTGTACTTTCTTCTGCCTTTGCATTATGACATATGCCAATGATTCTTTGAACTGGGTTGTTATTAGAATCACATTGGAAGCTTTTGGAAACTATAGCTTCCTGGACCCAGTCCTCAAGAGATACTTAATCAATAACTCTAGGAGAGGCTTGGGAAGCTGTTTCAAAAGTTTCTTTTAAAATAAAAAGTCCAGGTGATTTTGATGAAGCTAGATTTGGGAATCACTAATAAACACATTATAGCAACTGCTTTTCTTTCCACCAAAGATTAAAGAGTAATAAAATGCAACCCAGCTGCCAAAGCATGAAGAACATAATTGAATGTAGTGTGACCCTGAAGGCCAGTATGCCCCTCAGAGTATCAGAATGCTGATTTCCTACATCAGTTATTGGCAGGAGGTGGCAGTCAGGGTGTGTCGACAAAGCAGATATGCACAAACTTGCTCAGTGCCTTTAATGGAAATGTGTAAGGGTGACTTTATGCTTTCTGATCCATATGGTCCTCTTGCTGTATTAAAAACCCTCTTTTACAAATAATGTCAGTGTAAACTGTCACAGATGGACAGGGGTAAGATGTCAACACACATGACCTTTCAGACTTCAGCACTGATGGCAGTAAAAAAGGCAGCTTCCTTGATCTGGTCTAATCAAAGGAACAAGCCCAGAGAGGTTTAAAAGATTCCATGCTGCTGCTGCTGCCATTAATTTAATTTGCTTCAGTACAGTGAATTATGGGGAAGTCGAATTAATGCTGAAATCTTTGGGGCAAGAGCCTAAATAGGTTAGTTCACAATTAGTGTTATCTTTAAGAAGGGACATAGAGTTCCCTAAAGTGTGACTTTGCAGAACCGACAGTTTTGTCTAAAGTCAGCTTGGCAGGGAAGTAACAATTCGTTTGTGGTCTTGGGAAGTGAGCAAGGGTGAGTGTGACAGAGTGGGTGTGAAATTAATATTATTTTTTCTTCTTCAGCAAAGACTCGGGGGCAGTCCTAATTTGAGGTACCAAAAGTTGTGTAACCATTTTTTCCCAAGTTACACAAGAAATAAAAACATACTCTTTAAAATATTTATACTCATAAATATTTAAATGCAACACTGTGTATTTTGTGTTGTACAAATCCAGCTGTGAGCCAACACCCAGGAGCATCTGATCAAATGTGAATTAATGGAGTCTGGAGGCCCTTTATATGCCAACTTTTTCTGCTAGTCTAGCTCACTTCACATGGATTGGACATCTTTTGGTAGAATTGACTGGTTAATCAGTTTATTGCATGAGTCCAACAATGGTTTACCCAATCGTTTATGGCGTTTAATTGAAGCTGTGTTTGGTAAGTGAGTTTGTCTAATAATGGATTTTGATCTTTTAAAATAAAATGATTATTTTTTCACTTTATGAATTTCCTTTCTCTGTTGCCAGCCTAATCCTGGCCCGTCTTTCCCTATTGACTAACTTTTATTAAAATAATATTTCTCCAGTTGAATATGTGGCTGTTAGCACAAGTCAGACAGGGCACTCATTTGCAGGGCTCCTCATTTGCAGAACCCAGTCATTTATTTTAGTTATTTCTCTCTTAGGTTGCATAATCTTGAGAGAAGGGCATCAAGTATATGACATTTCTCCCATACTAGTGAAATGACTCTCTTTAGGAATCATGATAATATTCATAAACTTTTTCATTATTAATTGAACAAACATATGTTAAGTGCCCACTGTGTGCCTGGTATTGTGCTAAACAAAAACGTTATCTAATTTTCATACTTTCATCAACCCTCCATTCATAATTAGTTCAGTTAGTTGGTTTTAGAGACTTGATGTAGATAAATTGCTTTATCCTGTTCTATAAGGAAGGCTAGCCAGTCACCTTGTAAATGTCCATGAGATGATTGCTGATCTAAAGCTCAATAATGGGGGGTAAAAACAAGACCTCAGAGTCTAATAAGAAATGAGTGGCCCTTGTTGTCTAGATCCTGACTCAAAATTGAGTTCAGTCTCTGGTTAAAAAGAGAGCCCTTTTTGATCTTCATGAAAACCCAACCTGATTGGGGTCATACCTGGTCTCCTTTAATATCTGTCTGCAATGGCTGAATAATTTGCTTTCCTTTTCCTTCCCTACCCATTCACCTCCTCACTTCACTGTACCTCACCTCACACCCACCCTACTTTAATTTATATTTTGAGCATGAGTATTGTTTTTTTAAAAGAATAGAAGAAAAGAAAAGAAACTATATTCTCAAGGTGTACATGCTGAAACATAGTGGCTAAGGACATTGAGTTCAAAGTTGGGTTCAAATCACAGCTCTAATATGTTTGAGCTAATGATACTTGGTTGAGAGTCTTAACCTTTCTGTGCCTCAGTTTCTTATCTGTAAAACTCTGGGTAATAGAAACATTTCCCTGGAAAGATTGTGAGCAATGAGATATGTATATAACAATCGTAGCACAGTGAATAGTACCTAGAAAGAGCTCAAGACCTGTGTATGAAATGGCAACCCTTTCTGGAAGATGAATTTGGGACTTAAAAATTAAATTAAGTTAAAAAATAATGACTTTCGGTGCTGTGGGATTTGTGAGTTCGTGGACTTATGCTGCAAGAACAATAAACATGAGCCTGCTTATTTAATAGAATGTGCCCTTGATGAGGGTCTGATCTGCTTTCAGCCTGAGGAGTGCTTCAGAATTTTAATTATTTGCAGGAGCTTCCCAGGGCAATAGAAGTTGCTTTATGGTTGTTTTTTCTTCATCTCAAACCAAAGGGATAATTGTAACAAATGAGCATTCCTTTGCCACAATGTGACGCAGCAAATGAATTTATGGATAATGATGATGATAATCATGGCTTTGATTCTAGTTTGATCAGTAGCTGCAGACTACTTTCTTAAGAAGACATAGTCATTTATATGAACACAACATCTTTTCTTGCAAGTTTTTCTTGAACAACACTCAGGTTATTCCCCGCCCCCACAGATATTGGAGACATAGTCCTTGGCATTCTCTCCCTTGCAATTCTGTCTGTCCAAACTGAACCATTCCAGGAAGATTTATTGCTCTTCCTTGGTGCTCTTATTATCATTCTTTACCTAGCTCATCACAGCACTTGTTTATAATGCACAAAGTAATAATAGTTATCATGCTTATAACAGTTAATATTCATTGAGCCTATACTACGTGCCAGATATTATATTAAAAGCTTTGCATCATCATCTCATTTGTCCTCACAACACCTCTGTAAGGTAGGGACTCATTGCTCTCATTTTCCAGATGATGAAGAGGTTGAGTTAGAGAGCCGAAACAATTTAAAGTCACTAGATCTAGGATTTAAACCCTGTCTGAGTGTGGGACATGAGTTTATAGACAAGACCCAAAGACATCTCTTTGTTTTACTGTTCCCTGTTTGTTCACCCCCCTTGTTGGTCAGTAAGATCCTGTGACCTCTCGCACATATCTGTCTCACATCCTAGCCTAGTGCCTGACATGTAGGAGGCATTGAAGCATTGGAAAGTATGAATGAATGAGTTGTCCCTCTGCAGAGTGGATGCTGAAAAAGTGGTACCTAGACTTTAAGACTTTAAAGATCAAGTGAAAGAATTTTGATAGAACTATTTTAAAGTAAAATAGTTTTTACTATGTGTCTACAGAAAATTTAATATAGTGAAAGAATGGCAAAGCCAAGTTAGAAGCATTCAGGGATGGAAATTCTATAGGACACTTGATTTAAAAAAAGATCTGCTCTGGTATATAATAATTAAACTGTTCACAACTGTGTATAATTGTATCAGTAGGCACGCAAGTCTGTTACTATAACTTGGATCTTAAGAGAGCAAAATGTCAAAATCTTTTAATTTTATTTTAACTTTTCCTAAAGGAAATTTTCAGTTTGTGCTATGAACTTGTAAACTTTTGACACATCTTTACATTCTTTGCTGTTGCTGCAAATCATTCATGAAAACAGTAGAAATGACTCTGTCCCTTTTACATAATTTGGAGTCAGATTATTAAATGAAGTTTAGATATATCTTTCAGTGTTCAAAGCAGCTATATTTGCATAATTTGAATGCACCTTGTTTTAAAAACTTTTACTTGAAGTTAATACTATGAGTAATATAACCAGTAAAAAATAATAATTTATTCAAGACCTTTTAAATTAAAAATATGTGCTAACTCTTCAGGGACCAGGTGGAGATTTACGCTTCCTGAAAATAGGAGTTGCTAAGCAAATAATGTAAATAAGATTTTGGAGAGAATATTTATCAATTTAAGAGAAGAAAGTTCTCAAACAAGCTCCAACACTTTAGAACTACCACTGGCATTCAGAGAATTAATGTGTCAATCGCTAATCATTGTTTTGAATCAGTAAAACTGGTTACTCTAAATACCTTTTTTGGCCACATTTTGTTAGTCTCATACAAATTCTAATGTTCTTTGACTATAACAATGCTGCATGTTGAATCTTTCCTTAAAAATCAGTAGTTACCACTTACCTGCCATCAACTTAGGCATCTTGGGCACACAGTGAAGCCTTTCTCACCTTTCAGTCAAATGGAATCTGGTAGGGTTTTCTGAGACTTAAATTAGATAAAGTGGATGCTTCATTTGGTGTAATGGTCAGGAAATTGTTTGCTAATTAATAGTACAAATTAGTGCTTTTAAAAAAATCAAGTATGATTGCTACTGCTGCAAATTTTCCTGCACTTTATCAAGTGTGGCTGCTGCTGTTCCAGTCTAAATACGCTTATGTAGTACCTAAAATGACATGTGGTTAGAACATTTCCCCCTTATATTTGGGCTTTTATGTGTAAGAAGTTTCTCAGAAGTATAGAAATAAAGTGTAGTATATTTAATGATTTCTCTCTGAGCAAAATAAACTCTTAGAAAATCACAACTCTTGAAACATCAGTTGGGTTTGCTACACTGACTTGTGCCTGGGACTTGAGACTCAGGAAGCTTTTGAAATTTGGAACTGGGTGGTCCCTGAGTCCCATGTGGGCCTTTAGTCAATACTGTTAAGTCTTCTTTACAGTAAGGCTTTGTTCCTTTGCCAAAGCTATGATTTTTCTCTCTTTCCATATTGCATGCAATTGGTTAAACCTTCTGGCCCTGGTGAAATGCCGCAGTGCTACCTGTGGAGTTGTGTGAAGTTTGGAATGCCTCCTGTTTCAGAGTCAGGCTTCTTTTCTTGATATTGCTTTCCTTGGTATTCAAATAAGAAATTTGAAATACTTTTCGGTTGTACTAGTTTATCTTCGTGCAAAGTTAGATTATACTGACTCATATTCTTTCTTGGAGTTGTGGCACTACATCTTCTGAAAATGAACACTGAAAAAAGTATGTGTGATATGGTCTCATCAATTCCTTGCCACATTTTTGGGGGAAACTTATGACAGTTGAATACGTCAAAAATAAAATACACCAGACAATTAAGGAGATGATTTTATTCAGACCCTTGCAATAGGAGGAATGCTCATTAATGAGAAATGTCTCAGGGAAGGAGAAAAGGGGAGGTTTTATGAAACAAGTTGGTCACTGAGGAAGGGTGGGGGTTGGATTTTAGAATATTCAAGGGCAGGTTGGTCCTCCTGGTTTTGGGTGTTTCCTCAGCCCAAAATGGTAAGGATTTCTTGATCCTGGCTCTTTGCTGAGCGCAGGGTTTATGTTAAGTTCAACATTGATGGACAGACAAATCTTTGTGAAAATATTTTTTTAATAGTAATAAAAGCATATCATACTTTTAATTAATTGCTATTTTACCAATATTTATTTCAAAACATTTCGGTATTGTGATTGCCTTCATACCTGGCTTAAGAACTCCTAGAAACAAGTTTTTTATACTGTAAAAATGACAAGTATCCATTTTAACTCTAAACTATTGGAAGCAGTTAATTTGGAAGACGTTTTATTCACTTATAAATCTCATTTAAATAGCCTATGTAGTCTCCTCCCAATAATATGAGATTTTGATGTTTCTGTTATTACTAAAGGGAAACCAGCTTTTTCATTTTCTCTATTAATTTAGGTAAAGATTTGCATATTTTATGAAAAATTTCTTTTGAAACTAGTAGAGTTTTACATTAGAAAGCTTTCTTCCATTATAAGAAATAAGCGTTTTCTAACACTCCCCCCACACACTCTGGCTCACCCCGCCTCTCCCCTGCCATTCATTTTCCTTTATCTTTCTCATTTCCGAATATAGAGCACCCTTATATCTGTCCTGAGCCTTTTGCTTTTCTTTTACCTTCTCTCTGTACTGTCTTATCTAAATTGAATAGATCTCTATTGATTATGTCTTTGTGTATCTGTGATTCTTATGCTTTCTCCAAGCCAACAATTTGAGATTATCCCCACTGCTTAGTCCTACTAGTGTTACCAGTGTTGGGGGGCTTGGGTTCCCCAGATAGAAATTGAGATGAAACCCCAGGAACATTTCCAGACACTTTTTATTGAGCTTATGCTCCAGCACAGAGAGGAAGGTCCTCTCTACCGACTTAAGGGCTCGCTCTGCTGTGCTACTTTTACAGACTGGGGACAACGCTGGCTTGCGCAGAAAAGTGGGCACAGGCTTATTATTATTTTTTTTGAAAAAGTCAGGCATGGGCTTTTGTAATCTTCCATTTTAGGGTCGGGCGACTTCCTTTTCCAGCGGCGCATGTTTGCGCCTGCGCTGTGGGGGCGAGATGGCAGACTGTCCATTACTGACACCCAGAGAAGGTTGTAGAGCGGTCAGACTTTGATCAACTGCGCATGCAAAACAATGGTTTCCACATCTGCAAAGAAGTAAGTGTTAGAAGGAGTAGTAATCAGCTACTTTTACATTTTTGCACTGGAAGTGGTGTGGTGGTTGCATTCCTGTGGTCAGCTTGTGGATGGCCTACCTGGCCATCTGACATCCCTTTGTACCTAGGCTCAAGTCCCTGTGCTGGCATAGCAGTGCCATGGAACCTATGCTATTAATTTTCACTAGAGTTTCCTCTGAAAGTCTTGGGATGGGGACTACCCAGTTCATAAAGAGCCCTATAGTGACTTGTGTCCCCCTCAACATCTCCACCACCTTCCTGCTGCAATCATGAACCCCATGTCTAACCTCTCACTAGGCTAGTATCACTCAAATGTCTTCAGCTGCTTCTGAATATCCCTTATAACTTATAATATTAAAAATCAAATTTATAACATTTAACCCTAAACAAGCTCTTCTTTTTGACTCCCACCCTTTTGTGTATTAAGTGATTGATCTTTATGTAGCCTAGTAACATGTGAAAGGGAATAAACCAGATGCTTCATTTTCCAAATCTAATAAATTACTTACTACTTGGAGGTAAAGGACTGGTTAGAATGAAAGCTTCTTAGCCCTTACAGCAATTCACCTGGACTGTGTGTAATATCCTCATAGAATGAACTTCCTGGCAAGACTTAGTACATATACACATTTCAAGTAGATATAAAGATTTCACCAACTATATTCTTAGCAAAATGTGCTAGGAAGAATTACTGCTCCCAGGATGTCATTAACTTTATATTTAGCTCAGAATTTAAAGACAGCTAGGAAAGGCACATATCCATCATCCATAGTCACATTATTAAAGTTCAGGGAATATACAGCTAGACATTAAGATGATCAGTGAAGTCCAGGAGGCCATTAAAGACATGTGGCTTACAACCTGACGTCCACAAACCTAGTTTCGGGTTAACTCTCTACCACTTACTACCTTGAGTAAATTACTAAACAACTTTGGGCCTTACTTTCCTCTATAAAGTTGAGGATTATGACAGTATTTACCAAGAAGAATTGTACAGATGAACAGCTTTCATGTAATATCCTTGGCACAGTGCATGCCACATACAGGTTATGCTCTTTTTTATTTTCTTCTTCTTCTTTTTTCTTTTTTTTCTTTTTTTGGCCATTGGTTGATACTATTTGATACTGTCCACCAAGCTAAAGTTATTATTATTATTGTTTGTTTGTTTTTAGGCCTACGTTTTTGTTTTGTTTCGTTTTTTTTGACTCAATCTTAAAACTAGATAATTGTGAAAATCAAACAGTTGGTTTAGGAAACATCCTATGTTCTATTGTCTTTCCAAATCCCCATCATTCAGATACCTGGGTATTCGCTCCTAGTAATCACACCCACAAAGTTGAGCATGTTACAGAAGAGACTAGAGCCTTCTCAACAAAAACCTGCCATTTAGTCAGTCATAATCTTAGAGAAACTTAAGTAAGCATTCACTATGGATAATCCCATACCAAAGCCATGCACGCGTTCTCCAGATACCTACATGGTGGTGGGCTCCTTACTCCTTAGGCTAGTTGTCCTAACAGGTCAATAATCTCAAAGAGCCTTTAATATTTATGATAACAAGAATTTGTTGTTGCTCTTATGCTTTCTTCTTTAGATTAATTCTCATGAATATTAGGAGACACAGTTGGAGATGATACATTTAATGGGAACACTTTAGTTATTTTCCCATCCCTCCTGTATACATCTTCATTCAGGGCAATATTTCATAAAGAAAAGCTTAAGTCAGATAGTGTTCCCATTTAAATCTCTATCTCTTTGCTTCAAATGGAGTCAATTACTGGCAACCATGAGAATGGTATTCTGTCAGGAGCATTCTCAACTTGTTCATTGATAAGCCTAAGGGTGCATGTCTTGTTATTTCTTTTTATTATTATAGTAAATGAAACTCTTTCTCTGCCTACTATTCATCTATTATCAAATATTTATCTAGAGTGTCTCAGGTACTCCAAACTATAACATTGGTTTATGGTTATTTGAAATTTAGGGCTGCTGACAAATTACAAAAATTGTTTGACATATCTGTCTTAAAGGAGATCACTGAACCAAAAGAATGAATTGATGTCATGTTTGAAATGTATGAATATATATTATTACATTTGTAGTCAATTCTCAGCAAAATAATTTCTACATAGCTAATGTGAATTAAGCGTTTAAATTTGAATTTAAGCCCCAAATTTCAGGATAAGAAACATTATTTCTTTGGGAAGTAGTTATATTACTGTATTAGATTAATCTGGCAACTTCCGCCTCTGGCTAAATTGGAGTAGCTTTTGACAAACCAATGCTTCCTGGAAAACAGTAGAAAAGCCAAATGTAAACAAAATCTGAAACATACCTAATTCGAAGATATCAAAGACCTGCCAAGAAAACCAAGACTCCTAGAGTACAGGGAACTGTAGAGTGGTGAGCCAGCACTTTGCAAGCTGCTTTTCCCTTCAGGGAACTTGCCAGTTTTTGGCTTGGGATGAAAAGCTGAGAAACCAGGCAAAATATTGTGCATAGGAGGCTAAGAAGGCAGAAGAATTTTTGGCAGCCTCACAAGGCTAAAGATGCAAACATTGAGTTTAGAGTTGTTAAAACAGCCAGGACTTGAAGGCCAAGATCTCAGAGAGAATATAGATAATGGGCAATTAGTCCAATCATGGGCATTTTCTCCCCTTGAGGCATCTGCCTAATTCTTATGCTTTACAGGGTGTGAGGATAGAAAGCAAAGGAGCAAATTACTGGAAAAACAAAGCAGAGTTTTTGATAGACTTATAGTGCTGAGGATAAAATGAGTGGAGTTCAGCACCAATGAAGGACAAGAGATATTGGTAAACATTGGTTTTCAAACTGTATCCAACTATGAGTAAAAGAGGCTGACAGAATCTTTCAAAATATCAGCCAACTGAGTCACCTCCATCCGGAATTGGATAAAGGTGACCTCTCCCATTTCAGGCTGCCTACCAGAGTAGGATCAACCTTCTTTGGAGAAAGTGACCATCATCCAATTTCTCTATAGTTTTTCATGCATAGCATCTATAATCCACCTTAAAATCACTAGATATGTAAAGAAACAGGACTGGGAGAAATAAACACAATAGAAACAGTTCCAAGGATGACCCAGATATTGATGTTCCCAGAACTGGACTTTGGTCTGGAACTAATTTGTAGAAGCTGTCTTTAGATAACGCTAGGACTCTCAAGTTCTCCATTGTGCCTACTATTCTCTCTTGCCTTGCTCCTGGTGTGATCTGTTAAATTACATTACTTATGTTGTAGGCATATTTGGATTTGCAGTTTCTGTTTTAGAGCAAGGGATATGTTTGGTTTTTCTTAGATATTTGGTCTTCCAAACTTATGACCACATGGATTTGCACAGAAAAGGTACGGAAAATGTTATGAACAGTCTGGCTTTCAGATGATTTTTATGTAATCATTTTTGAAGTGTGGTTATTATGGTCTTATGTTTTTCTCTTTGCTTAGGAGAATGACTAGAGGGTTACAGGGTGAATCCCAATATAAACGGAAATGCTTTTTTTTTTTTTTTTTGCTTTGCTTTACGCTTTGCTAGTTTTGTAAAGTCATATCTCTGTCTTTGTCTTTGAGTTCTTTCTTGAAAATTAAAAAAAAAAAATCATGAGTGGCTACAGGAATAAAAAATAAGAAAAGCAAGTTCAGACAGGTTTAAATAAAATTACACTTGGCCCTGTGAGTGGCTTCCTGGGAATGTGTGATGTGCATTTTTCATGTAGACAGCTCACATCTCTCTTAAATGATGAAGGATCAGGAATGATATAGGCCTTTGTAAACCAGAGTCAGTTTGTTCTCAGTTCCAAGTGAAAAGAGCCATTTTTGTTAGTTCCTTTTTTTTTTTTAAACAAAAGAGGATAGCCTCCTATTGCAGCAGTATGGTTTCTTTGAAGACCAAGTCCTTCTTAAACTGGCAGACCAGGATAATACAAGAATAGAATTTTAGAAGCAAGGTAAGTGATATACACAGCTTACCCTGAGTGCTTTGGAATTAGAATGCTCTAGAGTGGTTTTCAAAGTCAAATATCACCTGTGAGCTTGTTAGAAGTACAAGTTCTTGGGCCCCATCCAGGCCTAGTGATTCAAAATCTCTGGAAGTGGGACCCAGGAAACTATGTTTTAATAAGCTCTCTAAGTGATATTTAAATGCATTAGTATTTGAGAACCACTTCTCTAGAGTACTGATGGTAATCCATATAGAGTCACCAGGTGGGGCCAAGATACCTAAATCACATCTGTGGTGATGCTACCAGGACCATATCAAGAAAATGTTGCACTTTTCTCTTATCCACCTTCTAATCATACAGCGTTAGGGTTTGGGGGACAGTCTCTCCTCTGTCAGGAAATCACATGATCTATCTCATCTATTAGAGGGATTTTTTAAAAAGACAGTTGGGTAAGATCTTGTCTTTTCTCTAGACTACTTCTCCACCCACCACCAAAATTTCTTTTGATCCTCTGTAAAATGTCTTTGTTAATTAGGAAAATGAACCAGATGCCTCAACTAGATGATAAAGCAGTCAGACATTGTGAGGAAATTATATCTCTTTTGAAAACAAAAGGAAGTATATCCCTTTAAGACTGGGAGGAAAACTACCTAAATGACAGACAAGAATAATGATATTTGAAGAAAAGAGTCAACTTTCAAAAGGACAGTGGAAAGGTAGGACAAGAAATTCGAACTTTCAAAGGCATTTCTGTGTGTGTCATAAAATTGATTTCTAAAAAGAAATTATGTTATATATTAAATATCAAGTATTAACTCTTAAAGACATTCTTGGTCTAAGATTTTTAACAATAACGTGACAAAATGACTCGATTATATTAATCAGTTTGTATGTAGCTATTCTTAAAGAGTGTGTCTATATGTTGTGATTTCCACAGGTTAAATGATTTTTTCCTGTGCCTATTCTCTAAGGTAAACAGAAAAGTGAATCAGTCATTTAAGGAGAAGTTTGAGATGATAAATAGTTAGATCTTACTGTGTTCTCCAGCCCACTTTTTAAATGATTTAGTGAGCTACATAATTGTTAATAGAATGGAGACTCCACTTGCTCCCAAGAAAAGACCTTCAAGAAGAGTACCTATATTACTGTTTAATAATTTCTAGTCAGTTTTAGTTAACTTCTACAGTTTTGTGATTAAACTCCCTCCATTGACATTTTCTTATTAGGCAAGTGACTTAGTCAAACTTATTGATAGCACAATAAAGAAGGAATCTGAAGAGTATAAAGCTAGATAGAGCTCATCAATGATTCATCAAATGTTGGTGAAGTATTGAGAGTTAAGTTCTTTCAGTGTTATAGTGCCTTTAAAAAAAAATCTGCTTTTTTACCTGTCCCATCAGGTAAAGATAGTAATGTCTAGTAGATTTGTTGGAATTTGAAAGAATTCTAAGAACAAAACAGATACAAAAAAGTAAACTCGCAAATTTCCAAGAAAGGATGACTTCCCCTTACTGGTTATTATGACTAAGAAGTTCACAGTATGTTGGGCTTGCTGGTTGCATTTTACTAGAGTATCAGAATCATATTCCAGTGTAGACACCAAAGTACCTTAAATGCTAAATATAATGTATTGCTCTACATCATTTGCATTTAAGTTCATTTCTACCAAATTGAACAACTGGAGAGAGATGCCAAGTAGTGTTTGTGTGAGAGAGCCTGCGTTAGAGAAAATATCCTGAAATGAGAAATTCTAGAGATTTGTGGCCCCACTGAATATTGTAAAAATAAAAATTCAAGAGAAAAACTACTATAAATCTGTATACATTTTGTTTACTTGTTCAGTTAGGTTTGGAGATTCTTTGAGCCACATAGTTTGAACTGGGAATTTGACACAAATGAATTCATATTCCCTATGATTATCAGAAGGTTTTTTATGCTTAGCTTTCTCATGACATGATAACAATAGTACATTCCTCATAGGATTGCTGAGAAAATTAAATAATAATGCAGGTACATTATAAATCTTTAACATATGGTCTCTATTATTATTTAGGTTACTTTTGTTATTTGTTATATGCTTAATTTGACATCTCTAGATTTTCTTTTAAAAATTAGAATGGCAGTTGTGTAACATATTTCATTTACATGTCATCTTGCAAGTAGAGACAGGCAGCAGGACATTTGGAATTAAATTACTTAGAAATGCAGTAAGCCCGATTTCCCTCTGTGAAAAACTCTAGTCTTGACAACTGATGGCTGGGTAGATACCAATTCCTATTTTGGAATTTGAATGGGGAGGAGATGCGGACCCAGGGTGGTGAGTCATTTCTGGCACCACTTAGAGAACCTTAAGAACCCTTTGGTTATATTTTTTAAAAAATTGGCTCACTAATGGATAATGCTCTTAACTCTGCTATATCTGTAAAATAGACTCAAGGGGCAAGATCACATTGGAACTTGCAATACTATTACTGAGTGTGACCAGTTTTGGGGCTGCAAATGTAAAGCAGAGGTGAGAGTACTTTAGTGAGTGTTGATTAATTGGTGATCAGCAAGAATGTTTTTGTTTTTCCTACTACCTTAGTAAAAAGGGAATCAATGATTAAACAGAAATAGTTATTTAAGTTAGAAGTATATAGTTAGCCTATATAACTATATGGAACTTTCTTAAATTTTAAACATTTCTAAAGTACCATGATATATCATTCCAGGCAGTTGTTGTTGAAGTATTTGGGTATTTATTAATTTAAGTGACAAGTCATGATTTTGGTGCATGGGATAGTGATTACCTTAAATTAAATCAGGAAGACACCTATTAGTTAAATACTTATTTGTAAAATATGATATTTAGATCTAGATTTTCCCTGAATTTGGATATGGATTGTTTTGTGTGAGAAAATCTTCTATGTTTAGTAACATGAATTAGGAATATCTTTGTTAATTGCCTGTCACTTTTTTTTTTAGCTATTCAGTCCTGAAAATTTTTGCTGGTTGTTTGCTATAGTCAGTGTATTGCGAGAGTTAGGTATTGGAAATTACAGCTCGAATTAAAGACAAAATCCCTGATTTCAGGAGGAATGAGCTGTTGGGTGGAGGTGTGTATGTTCACAGAATCAGGCAGATAAGATAAAAGAGTCAAGACCTCAAAGCATGGCTGAGGAAAAGAGGACATAAATTTGGACTGGGGTGGTCAAAGAAATGTCAGAGAGAAACTGAGTGTTTTTTTTGTTTGTTTCTTTGTTTGTTTTAAGTTCGATACATTGGGGAAATTAAGTTTTTGCTAGTAAGAAGCAAAATACTATAGTAGCTGAGAACCGGCTTTGGAGCTGTCAGATCTGCTTTCAAGTCCTTCCTGCACCGCTTAGTAGCTCTGTGGGAAAGGTAGTTTTCTGTGTCACAGCTGTGCATCTATAAAATGGGGATTATAAGATCCGTCTCATAAAGTTGTGACGATTAAATTCGTTTTTTACATTTATAGTGCTTACAATTTTCACACATGGGATTCCACCAATATTAGCTGTTGTTATTGTTATGATTTATTCACAATTATATATGGAATAGTAGAATCAAGCTTGTATTAGAACCTAAATACTAGTTTTTTTCCTGCTTTTAACAAGTCATGTGATCAGGTGATGGGCGAACTTCTGAAGTTAATTATTCATTAGTTGATACTTTAAGTCCTTTCCAACTCAGAAATATTAGGCCAGTGATACAAATGAATGTACACATTAAACAACTGATTTAGAAACAGTAAAATTAAGTAGTTAAGACTGTGGGCTTACCCCCTGTCTTACACCACACATAGAAATCAACCGAAAATGGTTTACAGACTTAAATGCAAGACCCGAAACCGTAAAACTCTTAGAAGAAAACATGGGGGATAAGCCCCTTGACATTGATCTTAGCAGTGATTTTTTTTGGATTTGACACCAAAAGTACAAAACAACAAAACAAAAAAATCAACAAGTGGGACTACATTAAACTAAAAATCTTCTGCACAGCAAAGGAAACCATTAACAAATTGAAAAGTCATTCTAAAAAATGAGATAAAAAAGTTACAATTATGTATCTGATAAGAGGTAAATATCCAAAATATACAAAGAACTCATACAACTCAATAGGAAAAAAATTCAATTAAAAAATGGGCAAAGGAACTGAATAGAGATTTTTCCAAAGATGACATATAGATGGTCAGCAGGTACATGCAAAGGTGCTCTACATCATTACTCATCAGGGAAATGCAAATTAAAACTGTGACGAGATATCACCTCACACCTGTTAGAATGGCGGTTACCAAAAGACAAGAAATAACAAGTGTCATTGAGAATATAGAGAAAAGGGAACCCAGGGGCACTGCTGGTGGTACTACAAATTGATGCAGCCACTAGGGAAAACACTATGGACGTTCCTCAGAAACTTAAGAGCAGAACTACCATAGGGTCCAGCAACCCTATTTCTGGGTATACACCCAAAGAAAATGAAAACAGGATCTTGAAGACATATTTATACACCCATGTCTATTGCAACATCATTGATGGTAACTGAGACGTAGAAACGTAACCTAAATGTCTGTTAACCAATAAATGGATGAATATGATGTGGTATATACACAATGAAATATTATTCAGCCATGAGAAAGAAGGAAATCTTGTCATTTGTGATAACATCGATGAAACTCAAGGCATTACACTAAGTGAAATAGGTCAGACAGAAAGACAAATACTGTGTATCACTTATACATGAAATCTGAAAAGGCTGAACTCACTGAAACAGACTAGAATGGTGATTGCCAGGGGTTGAGGGGGTGGGAGGAAAGACGAAATGTTAGTCTAAAAGTACAAATTTCCAGTTATAAGTTGTTTGGGATCTAATGTACAAGGTGACTATAGTGAATACTGCATTAAATACTTGAAAATTGCCAAAAGAGTAGATCTTAAATGGTCTCTTCACAAAAAAAAAAAAGAAATGTGAACTCATGAAGGTGTTAGCTAAAGTTAGATGGTAATAATTTTGCAACATGTAAGTGTACTGATTCAATATGTTCTACTTTTTAAATTTACATAATGTTATATGTCAATTATGTTTCACTAAAACTTTGGGATGGGGAGACTATGGGTTTAGGAAAATGACAAACCCTCTTTTGGTGCCTAATTATTCAATTTTCTGTGCGACCACAAGCAGACGACATAACCGATCTGAATATTATTTACTTCATTTATAAAATGAGGATAAAAATTATACCCAGCTTGCAGTTTTGCTCATTGATTAAATGAGATAAAGCATGTAATCGATGAGCAGTATCTGGGGCACAGTAAACTCAACACACATTAGTGATGATGATATGTAGTGCTGAACATTGAGCAGGGATTCAGTAAGTTTTGGCCAAATGAATGATTAGCAGAGCTTTCCTTTTTTCCTCTAAGTTAAGTGGCTGACAGGAAGCCCTCCTAAGGGCATATAAAATTTTATAACTTAATGGAGTGTTTATTCACGGTTTGGATGTATCATACAATCACTTCCCTTTTATTGCAAATTTGCCCAGCTTCTCTCGACTTAAATGACGTCAGTGTCCATATTAAGAAAAATCCTTGCCTGGCTCCAACAGTCTTGCCCACATGTTCATCTAAGATTTATTGATGCCAGCTATTGATCAAAAGCAATAGTGATGGGTTTTTAAGGTAAATGATCATCTCAATTTCAAGAAAGCTGTACCAAACTTGAGGTTTTAATGGGCCTCGTCTGTGAACCTTGGGCAGAGGGGAATGTCATACAAAATAAAATCAGGTAGGAAAGTACAGAATAGGAGGTACACATTAGGAGGCCTACTTTATTTCTACTTAGAAATTTATTTTATTTTTTCTATAGTCTGTACAGTTTCATTCATAGAATAACATTTTGTGAAGTAGATGAGTAGTTAAAAGAATCTCAGACCATAATAGCTTTTCCTAGATGTCAGGCAAACATCTTCTGAAGATGACTGGCTTTTAAACATCAATGTTCTCTAAAAAAAAAATGAATAAAAGTTGAATTGAATTTATTTAATATAAAATACTTTAGAAATGAAAATATACACTTTTCAGCTCATATTTATGAAGATGAATAAAATACATTGATTAGAATGTATTTCATGAGGGCAGGGATTTTTGATCTGTTTTGTTCACTTCTGAGTTCCCAGAACCTAGGACAGTGCCTGGCATATAGTAGGTACAAATATACATTTGTCGATTGGGTTGTTGATTAGAAGTAACTCAATTGGCATTTGTGTCCACTCTGAAAAGGAACCAAAAGAAGTTCTATATGCCATAAGGCATTAGCCTTCTTGCCTCCTCACCTAAGTAAATGAAATGTTTACTTTGATATTTCAGCAGTCCTCTGAACCATTTTTTATAAACCAAGTTGATGGTAAAAAAATTTTTTCTGCTTTTTTTTAAAGAATTACTTCATGAGGTATATAATACCCCAATACTACATCAATTCCTGGATCACATCGGGAGATTGTGAAAAATTTCCTCGCCATCATATCTAAATTTTTCATTTAAAAGTCAACTCCAATTAGTCATTTATACGTTTGACTCCCCTGAAATACCGTTGGCTATATTTGCATACTTTACCCATTAAGATTCTTTTTAAAGGACTGATTGTTTATGGTTTGCAGTTACTTCTCTCAAGGCTTTGGCCAAAGACTGGCATGAGCTGGATAGCCTACGTGTTAGCACAAAGCACAGAGGAAAATGTGCATGCTGATGGCTTGCCACTGGCACACAGTCACATTTACTGCTGACTGATGCATAAGGGGTGATCCTGTGATGCATTACTGCTTTCTTTCTGTGCCATTGATTCTGTGTAGTTTAGTCATGCTCAGTGTAAATTAGCTTTTTCACTGCATAGCCCAGAATGCAAGGGATACTATATGAACCCCAGACTTCTTTTTTGTTTGGAGGCAATATAAAATAAATTGAAAAAGGAAACCTTTGATATATGTTACAGGTGAGAAAAACATTGGTACAGATAATACCTATTTCCTTTGGTTTAACTATGAATGTTGTAGTTAGTAAAATGTTATTTCAAAAATTATACCATGAAATGTAAAATCTATGATGGGGGTGGGAGTGGGTAAGGAATTTAAGAGATAATTTTTATTTAATGGGACTAAGCAGTCTACTGCAAAATGTTTCAAAATAATTAACAGGTAACATGCAGGAGTAAATTGAAGAGAAATTATTCTTTCTGATATCTCTTTGGGATGAAGCAAGCATTTATCTAGGGTAACACTAGTATAAGTCTGTCAAGGCATTAAATAAAATGGTTTGAAAAGGCAGTTTGAATTTATTATTAAAACCTGACATGAGACAAGTTAATGTACATCAGGCAGCATTTTTTTGTGGCAGTGACAGTCCTTGGGGAGGACAAGGATGGCATGATTATTCTCACCCTGGGGGCGGTAAGATTGATGTCCACCTTGAAATTATCCCATATGCACCCCTTCCAGTCCTTGCCCCACAAGATGGAGGAGAAAGGGAAGAAAATAAGTGAAAGAGAAAGAAATAGTCATGAGGACCTTTGATTCCTACTGAGTCTTTAACTTGCCCGTTCTTTCAAAATGACTGTAAGCATATAGATTTGCTTTGAGGTTTTGCTATCAGTAGAGATTTGGAAGAGAAAATATTTATTCTCCAAATACTGAGAAGTGAACAGTGGGATGCAGCTTGGAAAGATTTCTATAGGGAAATGCAAATGTTTAGAGAAAAAGAGGGTACAGAAGAGGCGGGTGGTACCCACCAGCTGTCATTCAAGCAATTGGTTGACAGCGATTCCGGCAAGTGTTTTGATCTGTCTTGACCTTATTTTATAAGTTAAAAAAAAGTGAGACTTTTTTTTTTAAGAAATCATCAAATATAAATGAGCATGGGTAATGTGATATTAGAAGTTAGAAAGTACATTTTTTAGTGTGGTGATAAGTTAATTTTATTCCTATTACAAGTTCTCTTCTAGTAGAACTATGTGAGTTATATAAACCAGGAGCTCTAGTTTTTCAAGACACTTCTTAAGGATCCCGTGATTCTTCTCAATTGTTTAGCTGTGGAATAGAAGTTATCTTTATTTGTAAAGTGGTGTGCACTCTAGTCGTCCCTTGCTTAGGAAGTATTGATAAGCCATCATCACAGGCTTTTAAAAGGGTCTGTGTTAAGATAAAAATGACAGAGAGAGATATATTTGGCCACTATTTTCCTTTTCACTCAATTTTTTAACTTTATTGCATCAACATATTATAGATAATTCATATGGGTTATCTATGTAGTATCCTATTAACCTGATGGGTTATCTATATATATAACCTATATATTATATGTAACCCATAATATTATAGATAACCAATATAGATACATTTTACACACATTTTTCTCCATTTGGTCCTTTTCTTTGAAAATGCAAAGAGGTATCCAGATTTTCCTGTTATTCAGATTAGGTTCAACACCATTTATTGGCCACCAAGAATTATGCTCAGCCTTAAGGATTAAAAATGGGGCCCCTGCCTTCAAGGAGCTGTGTGGCAAAGGGGTAAACAGAGGTGTAAATACAGAGCATTTTACTCTTTCCCTAGTAAAAGTAGGTAAGGAGCCATGGGTATACAAATGAAGTAACGGTTAATTTTGTCTCAGGGTGGTCATGAAAAAGTACTTAGGGAAGACTGAGCCTGGCATTAGAGAGCCAGTAAGTTCTCTCTACAAGGATGAGTTTGAGAAGTGTTTGGGGCAGAGGGAGCAATATACGCAAAAGCACAGGGTGTGAGTGGAGTGCTTAGGAGACAAAAAGTAGTGGCTTCGGTATGACAGTTCTGTCATTTACTAGATATGTGGCCTCAGGGAGGATATTTTACTTTGTTGAGCCTCCTTCCTTCATCAGTAAATAGTTTAAAATTATTTAAATATATCCCGAAAGCATAAGTGTTAGTTCATTTTTAGGAACGTGTGTATAGGAAGTGTTAAAATGCATTGGAGGAGGGTGTTGGCAAAAGATGAGGTTAGTACAGCAGGTAACAAGCAGCCTGGTATGCCGTGCTAAGGACTTCAGAATTGATTTGAGACTTAAGGGTGAGCTAGCAGAGGTTTTTAAATGGAGAGAGCTTTCGCTCTCCTGTGTTACTTGTTAATCAGTTTGTCAGGAAAACTTGAATACTAAATTATCAGGCCAACGTCATAAAAAGAAATGATGAAGCAAGAATAATGGATTTAGGGGAAAGGATGAAGTTAATAGTAATTTATTTTTAGTCATGAGGTTAAAGGAAAAGGGAAAGGAAAAAATATTCAGGAAAATGAAGACTGAGAAAAGAGCATTCTTCCTTTGGAATAATCAAGGATTATTGCTGCTCTGAAACTCACTATCCTCAAAATTATTCACTTAATCTCAAAGGATGAAAACTTCTGGAAGTGATAGAGATCTTTGATTAGTAGAGTACATCAAACCCTATTACAGGTGTAATCCCACAGTGTTGAGTAAAAGCTTCAAGTCCTCAAAGAATCAGTGACTGTCGGCCCCAGGCCTGGCTGATCCCAGGTTTGGCTGTGATCCAGGCTTGCGGCTAGGGACAGGACCCCGGATCTATTATGTTACATTAAATGCAGTAGTGCGCCTGTGCCTAGCTTATGTAAGAATGATTCAGTTTGTTGTACCACGAATGTGCGGCAGAATGCCAATATTGCTCTCTGGCATATATAAAGCCCATGAGGTCCCCCAATGCAGAAGCGCACTCCTTGCAATAAAGTTTGTGCTTGCGTTTCGCTCTCATGTTGGCTCCTATTGCATTCTTTCAGCCGGGTGTCTCACCACTGAAAACTTCCCTTCTCAATCAGCTCAGTGCTGACAATGACTATTATCTAAACTTGATGGAGGTAAGTACAGGAAGCAGAAACATAAAAAATACCCTATGAGATTTACAAAAATATGATGAAAGTAAAGTACACTGATTGGGTAGATAATGATGTAAAAGAATAAAATGCAATCTTTTTAGTTAATGCAATTTGTAAAAATAGCACAAGAATGTGGCTTAAAGGAGGGTGAAAAACCAAAAACTTTGACCATAAATCACAAGAAACAAGAGTAAAATGAGGTACATTGTAAGAATCAAATTTAATCAGAATTAAAACATACCAAATAACTGTACTATGTTTAGAATTTGAGAGGTGGAAATCAGAAATAGGTTTCTATATTAAACTTTTCTCACTCTTTCTGAGCAAGAAGAAAACAAACATTTGTTTAGAAAATGGCTTCTGTGTTTCAGTTTTGGTGCCAAGTGCGAATAAGCGACACTTAAGAAAAAAACTCATTTTCAGACACCTCAATAAGCTGGTTATTAGTGGGATGTATTAATGGGATGCGACAATATCATTGTATCCTCACAGTGGAGCTGCTGGGGGACCTCTTTTTATACTGCAAGCCTGCAGGTGGGGCATGGTGGCTCTGCTCTACCTATCTTATATTTGTGCCCAGGATGGAGGCTTTAGAGTTACCTGGAACATGTTTTCACAGTCAGAAGCAACCAGAGGGACAAAAGAGAAAACTTAAGGTGTAAGCTTAGAACTGATAAACTATCTTCCATTCACATTCCATGCAAGTCACATGACCAAGTTGACCATCAGAAGCTCAGAGAGGTAAGCTCTCAGGAATGCCAAGGAAAGGAAGGGAATGCTTGCACAACAAGAACCCGATTTACCTTCTCACTTAGCCTCTTGGTACCTCTACTTCCACTCCCATACAATGGGTATAATGATTGTTATCCCAGAGAGTTGTGGTGGGGATAATGTATATAAAATCACATATAAGCATTCTCAACCAATAGTAATCTTTTTATCCTCTCTTTACCTTCTCACCTTCATCTGCAGCACATCTGGATTGTAAGTTCTCCCCCCTGCCCTCCCCACTATCCTGAAGAACATTATCAGAGTACCATTCATCACTTCATAATGCACATCTGTAAGGAAGAGCCAGGTTAGAACTGCTGACTGGAGATGCTCTTGTAGGGGCTTTGCCTGTTCTATCTGCAGGTCTATCTGGTAAAGCCAACTAGAACCTTTATTTCTCTTGTGTCCCTATCCCCTATAGGATCTGAAGCTGTTGGACCTGTTTGTGAAATTCAAACTCCTTATCTCTTTCCTGCTTGTGTTTCTTTGAAATTCGTCTGCATATTCAGCTTTTTCTTCTCTCTAAAATGCTCTTTCTACACAAGTTTATAAGTTCTTACCTACTCAGATATCGACCAGAACATAGGCACTTTTAGGTCTTTTTTTTTTTCTTTTGATTCTCTGACAATGATGGGTGGAAGAATTCAGTGAAAACTCTTTTAACCCTCTTTAAAGAAGGTATTTATAGAAGTTTTAACTGATGCCTTCTGCTTTGTCATAAATTCAAACCAGAATTTTTATAAATTTTTATGAATACTGTGTCCCCAGCTTTTGACAGAAAATAAAGTTGTGTCACTGTTACGTACTCCAAGTAAAGGCTTGCTAATACAATCACTAGATCTTAGTGCCGTCATCTCTTTAGCAACATGGTTTGAAGTTTTCCCATTATATAGAGATATTCTCAGGTACAGAAGGAAAAAGATTTTCAACTGTTTGTACCTTTGGGGCAAATGGGCTAACTGAAAGTTGTCAAGCATATGCAGTTACTTTATTCTTTCCCTTCTTTACAAAGTAATTTCATTAATATTGGGTATTTTCTTTGGGTTGCATGTGATGAGTTGAATGACACTAGTATCTGCCTCCTTCCTCCCATGGGAAAATTATAAATATCCAGAATATCTTATTTCAGTAATGGCACAAATATCCCAAGAGGAATTGCTCATGAAGAGTAAACTCAGCACACAGGGACATCTTTGCTTCACTTTGATTTTAGCTGAGATGAAACCTGCCATTACATTTACCCTTTTCACTTACTTCTCCGTCCTCCTACTCTATGCTACCATGTTTCCATTTTAACCACTTCCAATTTCTTCTTCAGCATTTATCAGTATTTAATAGTCAGAGTTCAGGGAGACAAGGATAAATAAGCAATATTGTTAACATTCTCCAAGAGCTTATAAGCTGAATAGAGACTCAGAATGTGTTCTGATGAACTTATAATGCAAGACATTGGTCAAGGTCACCCTGACGGTTTAGTCAGGAGACATAGAGCAATTGGAGGCTTTGTTAAGCTTTCAAGCCTGATTGACAGGGAAAGTGGCCCTGTTGCCAGTATTCCAGGTAATATTTAGAACAGCTACCATTTATTGGATTGTTTTTCATGTAATCCTCATGATAACCCTGTGAGGTAAATGTTATCTTCTTCAATAATCATATAGTAAACTCAGGCCCAGAGAGGTTAAAAAATACTGAGGCCATTGCAGTTGACAGAGCTGAGATTTGAAACTTATGTGTGTTTGGAGTTTGAGAGCCCCTTTGAAGTAATGTTAGTTCCACTGCCTTTTGTAAGTCCTACTTGTAAATATTAAAAATTTTAAAATAGGCTTTTGATGAATTAGGAAAAAGGCCAGACCAGTAGTAATGAGGTTCTGAATTCCATTGAGAACAGAAAAGAAGGCTTGAACTTGAACTATGTTATTAAAAGCCAGTCAGATTTGGCCAGCTACTGGTTCTAATCATGGAAAAGGGAGAGGGAAATCTCCTAGTGGTACTTGCAGACTAAATATTGGAAGAATGGAGATGTCATGAGCACGATTGTCGCAATTAGGGGGAGATACTTTGACAAGAGATAGAAGGGATGATCACGAGGTAGATTTTGGACCCATCATGTAAGGAGTATGGTGCCCCCATGGAGTTGATGCTTGGGCAATAGGAAAAATAGGACATGGACTTAAGAGAGAAGAATCGTCTGAAGATCTAGGGATAGCTGCACATAGATCCTTATTAAAGTGATTCATCTATATATAACCACTTTGAAGAGCGTTGACAGAAAAAAACACTATATATTGATTTTGGTGTTAGGTGAAAACAACAGAGTCAGAGGAGAAAATGGAGTCAGAAGGAAGTAGGGCAAGTTATATCTTAGATTTCTCTTGCTGTGTAACAAATTACCATCAACCCAGGGGCTTAAAAGAACCCACATTTATCATCTCACAGTTTTCATGGCTCAGAATCTGGCATATATTACCTGGCTTCTCTTCTAAGAGTCCCTCAAGGCTGAAATCAAGGTTTCAGTTGCATGTGTTCTTGTCTGGAGACTTGACTAGGGAAAGATCCACTTTCTTACTCCCTCCTGTTGGTAGGATTTATTTCCTTGTACTTGAAGGCTTGAGGTCTCAATTATCTTGTTAACTGTTAGGCAATGACCACTCAGCCCCTAGATGGTCATTGCCATGTGGCCTTCTTCTTAAACCTTTAAACAACATGGGAGCTTACTTTTTCATGCGCTGAAGCAGAATATCTTTTAAGATTTGAATTTCTTCTGTCTCAAAGGGCCCAGTCTCTTTTAATGGCTTCTCTGATTAGGTCAGGCCCACTCAATATAAGCTCCCCTTTGATTAACTCAAAGCCAACTGATTGGGGTCTTAATTTTATCTGTCAAATCCCTCTTTGTCACGTAACATAATCTAATCACAGAAATGAACTCCATCATTTCAAAGTCCTTCCCATGTTTAGGAGGAGGGATTGAGATGGGTTATATACACCAGAGGTGAGAATCTTGGGGGCCATCTCACACAGTGGTAGAAAGCAGAGTCTAACAAAGCAATTTAATTTTTGACACATTAGTCAATACCAAGAAATGTAGGTGTGAGGAAGAAAGTCCCTTGCTTCCAGAAGTCAGCATTCTAATAACAGTCACAGAGCCTAGAAAGGAGAAAATTGTGATGAGAGAATGAGTGAATAATTTCTAATTTTCTAGAAAAGTGGGAGGATGCTGACTGATTAAACAGGGATGTTAGATTTAGGCGTTAGGCTATTTGAGGTGGTCTGGGCAGAATGTTGGGGGCCAGAGTCAGGTTTTGAGTGGCAGGGGAATGAATGATCATGAACAAGTAATAGGTACACATGTGTATGATTCTTAAAAAATTTATCAGTGAAGGTAAAGAGAGAGGAGATTTTTACATGGGGTTAACAAAGTAGGAGACCATTTGTCAGTTTTAATTTTTAGAATGGTTGAGATCTTAGAATGTAGCAATAGGGAGAGAATCAGTGGAAAGGGGAAAATTAACATATTTCCCAATCCCATTTAAATTCTATCAGCACTTTAGGAACCTTTAGCATGACAGAGATCTTTTCTTTCTCTCAATAGTATTTTACTTATTTAACAGTTATGTGGTACTTATTGTATGTCAGGCCTTATTTGATGCTCTTTGTAAGTATTAGCTCATTAAATTTTTACAACCATTAAGTGAAACAAATATTTTATCCCCATTATTTTAGGAAACTGAGGCACTGAAAGATTTTAACTGGTCCAAGGTCAATAGAACTTGTAAGTAGTAGAGTTAGATTCAAACCATGGAAGCTTGCTCTGGAACCCACGCTAACTACTGCACCATCAGTAGCATGCTTTTCTGTGTGGTTCTTGTAAAATGCCTTCTGACACCTTTTACATTGTTACAAAGTTGCCTTTGGCCCTGTTTGAGATGTATTAAGATTATTCTGCTTTTTTTCCACCTGTTTCTGCTATACGTGGAAGCAAATTCAGCTAAGATTGTTCTTCCTTACCCATCTACATCTGAGAAAATTTCCTAGTGTGCCCCTTGCCCATTATAAAGTATTTGCCACGATGTTAGGAGTTAGGAGATAGGCTTAAAATTACTTTTTGATTTATTTATGAATGTAACAGGTGATTACTGATGAACTCTTCAGATCTTGTGGATCAGTTATATTTTGTTTTGATCATCTGGATGCACTACAGATAATACAAACCCCATTGGTAGAAATGACACTCATCAGGAGAATGGGATTTTACAGCATATTTTTCCTCCCTTCAGAATGCTAGGTAAAAAGTTATTCCTCTGTGTTCTACTTCAAAGTACTTGTACATGAAGTAAGCATCAAAATATTTATCCCTTCTTAACTGTAGCTGCATTTAATCAACAACAAGGAAAAAAGAACCATTTTTACTTTTTCCCCCAACTATTTGTTGTGTTTGTGTTTGTGTGTATGTGTGCAATGCACAAGTGTGAATGAATGTGCAAATGTGAGTGCTTTAGATGACCAAATAAAACAATATAGTGATCCATTTCTAACTTTAGCTTTGCAGACTCTTCAGAAAATACTTTGTTTACCTTTGTTCTTTTTATAAAACAGTATCTCCTTGCAGCTAAAGCTATAAGATTACTGCAAGTTCATTTCCAATGATCTCAAAACGTGTTTTCCAGGATTAGCCTATCTTTTCCCCAGCATGTGCTATATTGAGAGGCAGTACAGGCATACCTTGCTTTATTGCGCTTTGCGTTATTGCACTTCACAAATATTGTGTTTTTTATGAATTGAAGGCAAGACCCTCCACCTGCAAAAGATTATGACTCACTTTATTTCAATACTCACTTCATTGTGCTCATCTGGAACCTAACTGGCAATATCGCTGAAGTTTGCTTATATAACCTAGTGATTAAGAGCCCTGACCCCACCATTCAAATCTTGGCTTACAATAGTGTGTCTTTGGGCAAGTGACTTAACCTCTCTGAACCTCAGTGTTCTTATTGGTAAAATGGTGATAAAAAATAATAATTACCCTTATGGCATTATTACAGAATTAAAAGCATTTTTATTTTCAAAGTGTTTAGATTAGAGGCTTGCTCTTCACAAATGGTTCCATACAAGTGTTTGCTCTTTTTGCTTTAGTTATTGTAGAACAATTATAATATAGAGTGAAAGCAGAGAAGAGTACAATATAAATTGTTAAATCGTTAGTTTATTTTAGTAGCTGTTTACTTTTTGAAAAGAATGATGAAAAGGATGGGGGCAATGATTTTATTCAGATATTTTAAAAATTATACTAGGAAAAGAAAATAGATGTTCACTTATAAGAAGTTAACTATGCACTTTTACTTTTCTTACCCTGTCTATAAAGAAAACCACATCAGTGTGGGATTTCAGGTCCTCGTGGTCAGGTGCATTACTTAGGAGCAGCAGGACTGGTAGGAGGTAGGAGTAACCAGCTCTAATAACTTTTGAATACTATTTGCAGCATTGTCATAAGGTCCCAAGAACTGTGTTATGCCTTAAATTAAAGCACACACATATTACTGGAGCAAAAGGGTCTGTCTGCCTGCACGCATCTAAGTCAATGAGAAATGTATAGGCTTTACAGTAAAGAAAGTAAGGATTTATTTTAGAGAGTTGCAAGTCCTGGAGATACAGGTGAGCTATCACTCTCAAAAACCTGGCTCCCTGGGTGTCTCAAGGGGATAGATTATATAGGGGAAAAATCTTTAGTCATGGAAACTAAGAGTGTTGGAGTCATGGGTGCTGCTGATTGGACGGGGCTGGGGTCATCTATCATTGAGTCTCTCTGGTTCTTAAACTGGCCATGGCGTCATTCTGTCTGGTCCTGTGGTTGGTTGGCTGTTCTGCCTCAATGGGCCTGGGGCTGAAACATATCTAAAGCAAATATGTTATCCTTAGTTTAACCAAAACTTACTGTCTTCGTGATCATAGATCTGAAGCTTTATTCTTAAAAGATTTGACATTGGCCACAACTTTATGTCCTAAGTCTTAATGGTTAAGGAAGTGGGCAAACAAAAGTGGAAGGAAAGGGCAGAAGGATAAAGTCACCAAGTCATTACCTAGGCAAAACCAGCTTGAATTAAAGAAAAAGCTATCAGCGAAATCTGGGTGCAGTTACATAAGAAATCAAGAGGCTTGCATCTTGAGCTTTAAAGATTATTAAATGGAAACATGTTCCTAAATGCCTAGATTAGTCTATTTTGGTAACATTTCTCTAAAGTCCTTAATATCTCATATAAATCAGAGAAAAACACTACTTTTCCTATTTTCATTGGGTGATTAAATAAATGTGCTTCATAGACGGTCCGATGAGAGAGAGTTGGTGCTGTTCCTCATGCCCCGTGTTTTGTTTAATATATTGATTATGATGTTTTGTTTCATAGGCAGAAAACCCAATGCAGAAAGTAATTATAAAAGGATATATCAGCTTGAATCATTTGAAAATTTTAACATACTATGAGCTTCAGGATTTGTTGATTCAACAGCTCTATGAAGTTTCCATGAATGTGGGTTCTCTCTGTCTCTCTGCTCTGCCACCTACAGTGTTTGCATTATCTAATGCTGGTTCTTCTCATAGTCATGGGATTCCTGCTAAGGATAATAGAGGCTGCGTGTTCCCTTGTGTATATTTAGGGGAATGAAAGCTTCTGTGAACACATTTTACTCCATTCTAATATTTCTCTTTTTTAGTAAAGTTGAAACATGATAATGACTCTAGTTATGACACTACCTCAGGAATTGAGGTAAATTATTTTAATGGTAGATTTCATTTCATTTCAGGAGACTAAATAGAGCATTATAAAATATTCATATTTAAAATGGTCTGGGTCTGCTAGGATTGAGAGCCCTGATGTAGTCTTAGAAGCCATGTTGAGAAATTTGGATTGCATCCTTGGGACAGTGGAAAACTGTGGCAAAGGTTCAGTATGTGGGGTTACATGTTAGAATTTTCATTTTATAGATCACCCAGGCTGCTGTTTGGGGAAAAGATTAGAGGAGGAGACTGGTGTATCCTGGAGACTTGTCTTTTTCTCCATTATGAAATAGCAGTTTTTATGTCTAACATCTCACTAGGGAAAGACATGCCAGTTTCAATCTTAGTTACTGCAAGTGTCTTTTAAGTTGCCCTTGAGTTTATGCAAATCGCCATTGATTGTCCTTCAACAATAGCATCAAAAGTAAATAAATAAACAAAATATTGTAAAGAACAAAATTGATTCTTTTAGATATTTAAAATTGATAAGATATGAGAAAAGCTTAAAAAAACCTTAGAATGGTTATGGAAGGGAACAGCCTTAGGGATGTGCTCTGTTTTGGGACACACAGACATCTGTTCTACATGCTGCTTGATCCTGAGCATTGCAGTGCTGGCTCTGGAATTGATTCTTTTGCAAAACCACTCAAAATTAACAAATCTATTGCCTGTTCTTTCCTCATATGTCAGGCTTCTGCACCTACATTTTGGAATATTTTCACACCACCAGTATTTGGATTTTGGAACATATGATGAAGAAGGAGAAATACTTGAAAACTGAAAACTGGAGTTGTATATGGGCAGTCAAGTCAAAGAAAAATGATACCATATATAAGCAAGGATAACCAGGCTGAGATTTTGTTGGACAAAAATAATAATTAGTCAGAAATTTTAAAATGCAGAGGCTTTAAGAGGTTGTTGAGGAGGAAAAATAATTTTCCTTCTGCCTTTCTAAGTCTTTCTGGCTGGTCTGATAAAGAAATTGACATGAGAAGATAACCAAATTTATCAACATACCCTCATGCCGCCTAAGAACTCTCTAGCAAGTCCTGTTAGTTCACTCTTTAAAATGGATCACTAATAACTTACCTTACATCTATCTCATTACTTTGCTCCAGGCTGAAAGCACCTTCCCAATGAAATTTTTGACTGCCTCTAAACTAGTCTCTCTGCTTCCCCTGGGGTTTTCTACATTCATGGGGAACAAAAGTTGTGCTTTCTCAATTTTTGGAGGGTGGGGGTTATTTTAATGTAATATCCTCAATTTCTAGTTATTTGAAATGTTTATAAATATTTGATGCTAACTCCCAAGTAAGTAAAACTTAGCAAATAGTTATTAATGGGAAAAAAATAAAGTTTAAAAACTTAATTTTTCTGGACTGTGCCTGGTATTTTATTATAATAATGCTTCAATAGTACTATGTAGCATAATACTTCAATGACTAGAATATCTAATATAAAATAAATTAAATAATGCTTTATTATATAATTATATGTATCTGTATTATGATTTTCTCCTAAGTTGAAATGTTTCTAGTTCATAGGGTGAAATATAATATGTCACTATTTAACACATTTTGCAAAAATAAAACTTCTTGGTCTCACCATCTGAAACTATCTGAAAAACATCTGTGCTATTGGAATTGAACCCACTTATGCTAAAATGTTTATTGATTGAACTAAACTTCATTCAGTCAATAAAAGAGTGAGTTTGTGAGCTGGAAGAAGCTTTCCCAGGTGGGATTCAGAATCCAGAGAGGGAATAAGTGTAGATACAGTAAATCAGTGAAACCAGTCCATACCTGGCAGCTAAACAGTTGAAGTGGAGCAAAACAGAATGCGGAGGTAAAACAGCAAAAGTCAAAAGCCATAAAGCAAAGATAGATGGAGGTGGTAGAAACAAATGGGTCCCAAACCACTGAGCAATATTTCCAAAATGCCAATGAAGAAAAGCAGTTTTTCTAGCCATCCCATCAAAACTGTCTTTGGTAAAAGTTTTATTCTCCCTTTAGAAAAAAAAAAGGCTGAGGAGGGGGAGAAATCTTAGTTCTTTTATGGAGGAAATTGTGATGACAGAAGAGCAGGAAATGGAGAAGAGAAAGGGCTTCCAAAGCAAGAGGGACAAGAAGAGATTAGAAGGTAATAAAACGTGGGGTGGAAGGATCAACCCTGATGCACAAAGCAGGGCATTGCAAGGCAAGTGGGAAACAAGAGGTATTAAACACACGTTTCCCTAAACAGCCTTTCAATGCATGTGTTTGAAGATAAAATCCAAATGCAACCAGTAAGCCAGGTTAAAAAAAACAATATAGCACACATGGCAGACCAAGGGTTAAACCAATTAAATACCATGATCCTCCATAAAACATGTTTTTTAAAAATGACAACCAGATGAAGTAGGCAATGGATGTGAATGGGCAATTTACAGAGGACAAAAACCCAAATGGCTAGTGAAAAGGAAGAATCAATCTCAGAGAGCTGCTAAGTAAAATAGCAAGATTCTTGACCCATGATTTAGGCAAACCTTAAAAATATATAACATCCCATGCTAGTTAGAATTCATAAAAATGCCGGGGGCAGTTTGCCCATATTATTTTAAATTAAAAATATACCTTGCCTTTGACACAATAGTTTCACCAAAATGACAGAAAATTATAGACCAATATGAAAAGACAATTAAAAGTAACAAAATGAGAGAAGAAACTTTTAGCAAAAAGAAGCCTGGAGGAAAAAACAAACCACAAATGTGCTAATGTACCTGTCAGCCAGCAGGGAAAGTCAACAACCCATCTCACCCCATTCACCCTCAGGCTGCAACTGAGAATTAAGTTAGAAACAATGTGACCTTTGATCACCTTGATCTGTAACAGAGTGAAAAGGTTTTAGGAATGTCCAAAGTAATCAATGATTTTATTTGGGACTCAAAGTGGTTGGGGGTTTTGGAAGGAAGGGGTAGGGACAAGGGTTACTGAGCTGACTCTTGCCCCTGTTTTACATTTGGTGAATTAGAAAAGATATGACTGAGGAAATTTCACATGGCTAAGACAAGATGAAGACAATTCTGGCTAATGGTGATAGGTAACTGTTCAAGGCACTGGCTAAAACAAGTGCTACACAGTTATTAAATCATTTAACCCTCACAAGAACTGTAGGAAGTAGGCAATATCAACTCCATTGGGCAAATGAGGAAATGACAGAGGTAGAGGAAAATGTAACTTGTCTAGGATAACCTGGCCGGTAAGTGGTGGAGGTGAGATTTGAGTTTCAGTTGCTTGACTCTAGGATGCAAGATCTAAATCACTGTGCTGTACTGTCGCTGGGTAGGAAGGAACCATGCAGATCCTTTTCTAGCTGTGAAAACCATGCAGGCCATTTGAGACACATATTTTCCATTGGGGCTAATGGAGACAAAACCAATGTACTTACAAGACCTTGCAGTTGTATATGTTTTCAGACTATTTCTTATATATATATATCTATAGATATCTATAGATATATATATATATAGATATGTATATGTATGTATACACAAATCTAAAGATGTACATATGTGGACTTTCTATATTATTCTTACCAAATTTGATCACCATATATGTTCAATGGCTTGTTTTCAGCTTGGTATTTCATGGATATCTTTCTGTGTTAGTACATATAGAGATCTTCAGTGATTTTGACTGCTACATATTTTCCATCATGTGCAATTGCTGGAGTTAATATTCATAATTTTGCTAGATTAAGTAAATAGGAATGAAGAAGTAATTAATTTCTGCCTCCAATTCTACTCCTTTGCCAAAAAAGGGAGGGAGTGTCATTAGCTGACTTTTAATTAACTAACTCTAGGAAGAGTTTATAATTATTTACGTTCCATACCATTTAAGAGAAGCAAGAAATATACCCTGATAACTATGAGATATGTGTGTTTGATACATATTAATATAATTTTATATATTACATATATACATATGATATATATATATATATCACATAATACAGATATAATTTTATAACCTAATATACAAATATTTTAATATATTATTAAATATATTTAAAACAAAAACCTCCTCTTGAAGCTGTCTTGATTTCTGCTTTTTCAGTTTTGCTTTATTTAAGATGAGAGAGAGGAGGGTTTGGGTGCATTCTGCCACCTCAATACTGTTAGCTCTTTTAGCTGAGATCACAAAATGTAATGATTAATATAATGCACACAGGTTAGCAGCCTTTTATAATAGAATTGCAACAAGAGGCCCATTTGTGCCCCATAAAATACAATCCGTGCCTGCTTTATTTATTAACAGAGTACATCTTATGCACGCACTGTCCTTTGTAGGAAGATGCTGGTGTATTCAAAACTCTGAGTTGATCACATGGGAGTTCATAAAATGCTCAGTAGATTTTTGCAGCATTTGGCTGAGACCTTGTGAAAGGAGACAAACATGTAAATGAAGTCAACTTCGCAGACCTCTGGGATCCATTACAGCCTGAGATGCTCTTAACACATAATTATCCAGACCTGTTAATCACATTTAACAGTTGTTGAGTAATGAACTGAGACAGGGTATCTGCTGTGACCATTTTTGTCTCTGATTTGGTTAGGCAAGCTAATACTGATCAGAGCCTGCCCCCATCCCCCACACACACCCTCTGAATGTAACTCAGCATATATTTTCTGGATGCTGTCATCAGTCTCTTGATCATTCAGAACAGTGCCATTCACAGTAAAAACACAGAAGGAATCTGTCTGAAAGTCCCTAGAATGCTCTTAATGAATGAATGTTACTTGGCTTGTTGTGGTGCAATCAAATCTAAGACCCAAGGAGCCAACTGAGATGAATTATGAGCCTTTATTAGCCTGCCGGCAACTGACTCTCTACCACACAGGGTTAGAGGAGATCAACCCTGAGTTCCCAAAAGAGGCAGTTTATAAAGCCTAGAACCACACCCTGGTTAACATCAAACAAGCAAGCAGATTAGCCACACCCTGGTTAACATCAAACAAGCAAGCAGATTAACCACACCCTAGTTAATATCAAACAAGCAAGAAGATTACAGAAGCAGAAGTTGGCCTGTTAGCATATCTTTGCCTAGAACTATACTCTTAACAGGCTTTACTCTTTTTAAAATTTTTTTGCCTCTTTTCTCATTCAAGCCTGTATTTGATTTGTCTTTTGATTGGTGAGAGATAAATCCATACATTTGTGGATAGCAGCTAATTTGACCTCAGGAAATGGAATACTTCTTGATCTGAGATCACAGAATGTCCCACCAAAAGTGACCAACCTCATTCCTTTAGAGATTTTCTCAGTGCTACAATAGTGCAGGAACTAAAACCTTTGTGCCAAAAGTCTCATTTTAGCTCTTTTAATTGTTTTCCAATAAATCCAGTCTCCTTATACAGAGTGAAAATAATACAGGTAAAACTTACCTTTTTTACAGCCCTAAGCCTCATCCTGGTCTCTCCTCCCTTTCCTATCCCTGCAATCAAGTTTGTGCTAATTCTTCCAAAATTTTGGAACACATTTATTTGCATATCAGTAGAATTTTCAGTGGAAAACATATAGCATTGTTAAATTAGAATTGTTTTGCTTTTAGCTAACAGAATCAAACATTCTTAAGTGTCTTTTATATGAGTATGTTTAGAATTTGTTCTTTTTTACTAGCATAGTATTTCAGATCGTATATATACCACAGTTTATGTATTTAACTATCCCTCTGTTGAGAAACTGATGGTTGTTTCCAGCTTTTTACAGTTTTAAGAATGTCTTTGTCCATGCCTCCTTGTGCGCATGTGTGAGTATCTCTGTAAGGCTGGGGTTGCCAATCCATGACTAGCCACTCAGCCAGATCCAGCCCACTGCTATTTCTGTGTAGCCCTCAAGCTAAGAATTATTTTTATGTTTTTAAATGGTTGAAAAAATAAAAAAAATTGAATAATATTTCTTGACATGGGTAAATTATATGAAATTCAAATATCATTCTCTATAAATGACATTTTATTAGAATACAGCCATGGCCATTCATTTATGTGTTGTCTGTGGCTACTTTTTTTTTGAGGGTTTCCAACCTGTTTTATTTTAGTTTCCAATATTATCAGCAATGACAGGAGTAATTCAGGCAAATATATCACCTTAAATACATCATAGAAAAAGCGCACTATGTCAAGCATGTCTTGCACTCCAGCAAGTGAACATGAAAATGGAGAACAAAGTAAGCAGCATTGAAGTGTTTTCTGCCACACTTCTTTCAGAAAGAATCTCTCCCTCAGTGGTATATATTTCATTTTACTTATTGTGTAAGAAGCTGAAATTTTTATTCATTGCTTAGGGGCTACATTAAAAAAAATTATATGTTTAATTATCCTAAGTAATTTTTTTTCTCAAAAGTACAAAATTCATTGGACTTTGTATTACACTGACTTCTAGCACAGCGTGAGGTGACCACCATCCAGGCCTGGCAAACCAAAGTCCTCCTGCTGCATGCTGACCTTGACAAAGTCCATCGTTTTGTTCCACATAATAGGACAGACTGAGGATTTGAAGGACCAGCTGGTACCTGGAGAGGATGCACCTGTGTGACCACCCACCAGTGAGCACAGGCCACTAACTTATGTCCTGAAGGCAGAAAGCGGGTGGATTCAGGAGAGCAGGACAAACCCCAGCTCTCTGTCTGAGCCCCACCTCTTTCTGGGAGACGTGCTGCTTGTTTCTAGCATGTTCTCTGACCTGTGCTGCAAAGGCTATCACCCAAAGGCTGCTTGCCCCAAATACTTAATACATTGGAGACAGGAACCTGCCCTCATTTTAACCAGTAACAATCCCAGACTCAACAACGGGAAACGTTTCTCAAAGTCAACAGGAAGCCACATGTGAGTGAGTCAGAGGCTCTGGGGACCAGGGAGGGTAGAAGGTCAGGTCCTGGAGTTTTCACCCTGCCTCCTGGCCAACAGCAGAAGCTATGGCACAGGAGACTTAATTCAGAAGACTGGTGGCCAAAGGCAGCGTGGGCCAGTGTAGGGGTGGGGCCACATGTGAAGGGGTGTAACACGTCTGTGGCTGGTTCGAATTATAGCTCCTGACTTGAGTTGCTTCCACAGAGACTTCAAGGCTCACAAAGCCTAAATCATTTACTGTTTGTTCCTTTACAGGAAAAGTTTACTGACTTCTGTTCTCAGGTCAATAAGAAGAAATAGAATTTCTGTAAACAGCATTTTAAAAAAATTAACTGCCAACTGCCCCTTTAAGTGCAGAGTGTGGGAGAGAATACTTTCCTCTACATCTGCATCATTGCTCATCTTTTTATATTATCAAAGTTGACTCTTTTCCCTTCTTTATGGGGGTGTAATATTTTGCTATTATAATTTGTTTTTGCTTTTCCTTGATTCTAATAAGGTTGGGACATCTTTTCCTGTTTCTTGGCCCTTTGTGTTTCTTTTCCTCTATTTTTGTACTGCATCACATGCCTCTTAGAGGTCATAGGTTAATATAGAAGAAGAATAACATTGAATATCTATGTGTGAGGTACTATGCAAAATGTTTCACAATGTTATAGATGAGAAACATAGGCTCAGAGAGGTTAAATGGCTTATCCACATTCATCTGCTAATTCATGGTAAAGCTAGCTGTTTTTGTTTTTTTGATTATTTTTAGTACAGGCCTTTATCTCCAGTCTCTGCCCTTTGTTGCTAAACATTCTGTCTCTGAGACTAGTGGAAGATTTATGTGTCAAGGAATATATTAGTGGAAAAACTTTTTGATTCATACCCTTGACTGTCTAGCACCTGTGAATATTTTCAGGTATCCAAGAATCTTACGGAGTCTCAAGACATAGTTCAACCTTACGTCTCTTTGATTTAGAAGTCTATCACATACTATTTCAGAAGAACCTGTAATTGCCAGAAAATCACTTACTGATTATTATAGCTTCACAGAGGTAGGCAGTCGTGAGCTCCGTGTAGCTGAAGTCTGTAGATCAATTATTAGAGGCAAAATCCTTCAGTTTATATTGTGATTCCCTAACTTATTTGCTACATGACCTTGGACAAGTTATTTTGCCTTGCTAGGTCCCATTTTTCTCATTACTCAGTTCAAAATGAATAATAACACCGTTCAAGGTTAAAGGAGATGCTTTTAAAAAGTACTCACCGCGGTACCTGGCACATAATACTCCTTTGGTAACAGATGCATCACTATCAAATGCATAAGAGATTATCCATCTGGGTTTTGCCCTTTACAGGAACCAGACCTTAACTAGGCATTTCTCAAACTGTAGTCCTTAATTTAACAACATCGAAATGCCTGAAGACATCTATTAAAAATGTAAATTCTTGGGCTTCATGTCATGTGATTCAATAGGAAACTGAGGATGACCCTGGAAATCTATACTTTTAACAAGTTTCCAGAAGTCTGAGAACCACTAAACACTCAAAATTCTGGAGGCTTTCTATCTATTTTTAAAAATACTAAGAAAAATTATTCTCCTTTGCAATCCAGTTAAATATTTCAAACCATATGAGTTCAAATATATTTTCTGTACTTATAATTTAGATTCTTCTTACAGTAATCATAAGCTCATATTTTCTTCTATTAACAGAAATGCCTTCTTTGCTATAATCCTTATAATGTCACGTGTTTGAAGGCAGCTGTCATCCTTTAAGCCTTTATTGTCTCTATAAAATATGCTCTGATAATATCAATTTCTTTGAATCATAGATGCTGTGTTAATTTAGGAATGTCTTGTAAAATATATCGTTTGATTTTTGAATTTTTTTTTGTATTCCTTGGTTGAATTTCTTACGGGTTCTTAGCTTAGAAGAGGGTAACAGAGGCCCTTTTTAGGAAGGAAAACAAATGTAATCATCTTGATTATCTAGACTGATTCTAATTCTTATGCACTGCCATTATCACCAATCATTTGTAAGGACATGTATGGCTTCCTTGCCTGATCTTCTAACCTCAGTTCATATTTGTAACTCTTTCCTCAAGCACTGTGCTGTAGATCAGTTCTCAAAGCATGTTTCCCAGTCCAGTGACACCAGCATCAGCATCACCTGGGAACTTATGAGAAATGCAAATTATCTGCATGACTCCGGAGCTAGTGATTCAGAAATATTCAGGGGGTGGGGCTTAGCAATCTTGCAACAAGTCTTCCATGTGATTCTGATTTATGCTCAAGTTAGAGAACCAGCAGGATTCTAGAGCTTAGACTCATTAGAGGCCTTTCCTGACCACCTGATCTAAATTTCTCTCTTCCTGGTCCACCCACCTGTTTTGCCAGTCTTTATCACTGCACCCAGTTTGTTCCTTCATACCCTATCATGATTTTAGTTATATATTTATTTCTGCTTTACTTAAATATTGTCTGTTTTCCAACTAGATTGCTAAGACAAACTTTTTTTATTCACCAATATATCACCTACCATGTAGCACAGTGCCTGGCATGTGGTGGATATTAAATAAATATTTAAGCAAATGGGTGACTGAATGATCAGTTAATATGAAGTGACTGAGGTTATATTTCTTCTGATCTGCATATTTTTTTTGCTTGTTTGCTTTTTTGTTATTGATGTAGACAACCGCACACTGCCAATTTCATAACTAATTTGTAAGCAGTTTACAAGAATAATTTACAAGCTTCTCTCCCCCCACACTTCCCTCTCTCTCTCTCTCTTTCTCTCTCTCTCCCCACTCCCCCTCCCTCCCTCCCTCTCGCCTTGCTCCCTACTCCCTGCAGTCAACTTACTCTGTAGCTTTCAGTTTCAGTGGCAACGTCTTGACCAGTACAGCTGTTTCAATTTCAGGAGACAGTGTTCAATTCACTTAACAAGTGCTCACTGAGGAACATGTAGCACAACAGGGTTGGGCAACCCGGAATGGGATGCGTGTGTGGAATTTCTTGACTAAGTCCGTTGGCTCTGTTGGCCTGGTAACAAGTGTTCTGAGCTACTCTCACTGTTAACGGCTAAAATCAGGGGAAACATCCCATAGACAGGCCTTTCTCTTTTTTGGTGTCTCTCTTTCTCTCTCCCTAGTATCCCCCAGCCCCATGTCTGGCCCTCTTTTCAGTGCCTGGCTCACTTGTACAGTTCCTGAATTAACTTTTTGATGTCTTTTCCTTCTGTTTAATGGGTTTCCTTTCCTATTAGTGCTGCAGGTCCTCTTTTAAGGGCCAGTGGAAAGTCTTTGCTGCATGTTGGTAAAAGAACTTCCTCTTTTCTAAAATCCTGAAAGTGAAGATAACACAGGGGGAAAGGTTTTACCCTAAAATGATAAATATAAAGGTACCTTTGTAAAATATTTAAAATGTGTTTCAACTTAACTTTTCAAAAGAGTCAAGCAGCAGTTTTTCAGTGGGAAAAGGCAGATTTGCACCTTTTTAGAAATTGTTTCCACCGGAGATGTTAGCGTTGTCAAGTGGATTGAGCTCAAATACATTTATGGTGGGGCATTTATATATTTTGTATTTTACCCTAAATTATGCAATATGTGAGGTTTGTTGAAAGTATTTTCTTTTTCCTAATGGCACTTTTTTAGTAACCTAATCTAAACATAATTTTTAAGTTTTTTCCTTGCCAATCACAAACCAACATCCTGCCTCTCATTTGCATTATGTAGGAAATATACAACATTCAGCTGGAAAGACACAATCCAGAAAGATCAGCCAATACATTGCCAGTAGGTCCAGAATTACATACAATATGCATAGTAATTAGCAGTGGTTGTATGAACCCTGAAATGTTTGGCAATTCCTCAGTTTTTTTTATTTATTTTTATTTTTTATTTATTTTTTATGAATGGGTCTGTTCCCCTAGTATAGCAGCAGAATTATTATCCTTCTGGACATTAAGTGGACTCTTTCCTTAGTAAGAGGAAGAGGAGATTATGAAAAATAATGTGCCATTCCATTTCTCGCCCCCCCCCCCCCAGCAGATGTGGCTTTCTTTGAGAATTTGCAAGTTGGAATAAGAATAGCTTTCCTTTTTAACAGGAGGCAGGATGTCTTGTGAATAGACTGGGAGAATCTAATTTATCAGATTTAAGAACTAATTTAAGAATTTTCTGATTTTAAAAGAATAATGGCATCCGCATCTTAAATACAGAGAGAACCTTATACATGGAGAGAAATTTTTTTTTTGGGTGTGTAACAGCGTAGATATGTACATGAAGAGTTAATTATTCCCCAGCCCCTCTCAGATTTTTCTCTCTCCTTGACCTTTGGCAAACTACTTTAAGTTTTCCTGTCTGCCTCAGGATCCTGGAGTAAGTGGTTAACAGGAAGGTAGATGTATTTTGCAAAGATCAAAACTTTAATTTTTCTGCCTTTTTTCCTCCATATAGGAGAAAAAAGAAAGATCTTGGATTGTGGTGTATATGTTTAGAAGGGTCACTAAATAAGCAGAATGCATATGAGAAGAGAAGCAAGTTGTGTATAAAAACTTCTTAACATTTGAAAAATTAATTTTAGGATCTTGAATCTTATGTCCTACTGGAAAGTTTTTCAGGAAAATTAATAACTCTTGCATTTTAAAAAGAAAACGAAGGAAATACTGCTTATCTTACATATGAAAATTCAACTTTGCTTTTTGATACAATTTTGCAAATAGTAACTAGTGTATATTTTAGGTATTTTAAAAGATAAACTGAGGCATCTCTAACATTTTAAGAGTTTATTTGAGCAAAAATTGATTCAAATTGGGCAGTGTGCAATCTAGCAAATAGGAGATCTAACATAAAGGAGCTCTGGGAGCTGTACTAAGTGAAAGGCTCTATAGGCAGAAGGGAGTGGGAATAAGTGAGGCAAAAAAGATTGGGCTGGTTATTGTAACTACTTTCTTTAAGAGGATGGCAGGGGTCTTTTGGCTAGATTATCTACCTAGTGCTGATCAGGTGATTCCTGATTCACTGGTTTAAGATTCCGTTTGTAGAAGAGCTGAAAGTGTAAGTTAAGTCTTGGTTTGGTGATGTAGGCCTTAGTAAAAACGACTCTCTTTTGGGCCTGTTGTCCTGTTTTTAACAAGTAGTTATCTATAAGGTGTTACCTACTGTGTCAATTATTTTCAAAGTCAAAAAAGCAATTTGGACACTTTATAAATTTACCTTTTGCCGATTTAAATATTTTAAATCATTTCTTATGGTACTTTTCCCACAGTAAGACCTCTTGTGACTCTATTGATAATTGCTCGTTGATAATGAAATTAATCTGTGTTAGTCTGGTAACTAAAAATGCTCAGTGTAACCAGAAGGTTTATTTTCCTTCTCTTTAGATGTGGACTTTCTCTTCTTCAGTACTCTCTTGAACTCCACAGAGGCTTGTAATTATCCAAAATTACCTGCCATCTTATTCTGTCTTAGTAACTATTCATTTATTCTCGCTTTCTGCACAGCGGTAAATAGCTTCACCTAGACTGGGTGGAAAATGCACTTGCCTCTCTCTCTATGCAGCTAGTAAGCCTAGCGGTTACATCAAAACTCGACATCATTTTTTCTCTTTACTTTTACCTATATACTCAGTTAAGCAGTAACAGATCCTTAGAAGTCTAAATTTTCTTTATTTTGCTCCTATTCCGTTAAATTCATTATCTCATTAGAATTATTAAGCATTAAAGTTGTTGTTAAGGTGTTCTTTTTACTTGATTTCTCCATTATTTAAAGTTGAATGATTTTTATTACTAAAGTTGAATTTGTTTTTTTTCGGTTGCTTTGTCTATAACGTCCTGTAAGATTTTAAACAGATGGGGCCACATATCTCTGCTTTTTGAAACATAGTAAATATTCCTAATACTTCTTTTAAAGATATATCCAGAAGAAAACCTAAAGCAGTTTAGTGTTGTATAGAAGTACTTAGCATTGCTAAATGAATTGCATTATTGTGAAAAATGGAGATTGTGCTTTGATGATAACCTGTTCCTTTCTTATTTCTTTTAATTGCAGAATAACTTGTTTAATTGCAGAATAAATTGTAGATGACTTTAGATGTATTACTAACAGCAGAGAAATGTTTAGCTTTTTATATGGCTTGAGTAAATTATAACTAAATCATTGAGGTCTTAGTCAGTGGTAATTACAAGATTAGGCAGCAAAACCAATTTCCTATGGGGAAAAAAATACAAACAACGAAAAAATACAACGGATGTAATTTCTCATTATAAACATCCAGCGTCCAAGGTGAGATTGACTGTTGTTAGTTCTCTTAAAGCAAATCTTTTAATTTCAACATAGATTATTGCTACTTTTGATAAACTGAATTATGCAAATAGTCAACTTTATGAGAACTTGAAAATTCCAAATTTGTCTTAAATTAGACTTTAAATTGTCTTTAGACCTCCCATTTCTGTATAAACAAAGATTTATGAATGAATAATCTAGGACTTATATTTTCAGTAGTCCTCAGGTCAACAATTCCTTTACCTACTAGTTTTTCACTAACCGCTCTGAAATCCATGGCAATTATTTTAATTATAATTTTAATTAAGGTAGACTAAATGAATTTGCAGCTTATGATGTAATCTTATAATATATACTATCATATTTTATCTTTATAGGAATCCAGCGAAGTAGGTATTCTCCTACGTACAAAGGAAGAAATGGAGGCTGAGGGACACCCTAAGGAATTGGCAGAAGTCACTCAACTCTTAAGCTTAGTAATGAGGTTTGAGCTCAGAGAGTGACTCCAGACTTAAGACCAGTGTCCTTACATAGCTCCTTGTTATCATCTGCGAAAGGATATGCATTCTTTAATCTATTGCATACATTTCTTCTAAATTCTCTCAGGAAAGTTATTTGGGATCATAAAATGGGAATTGATCTTTCCTTTGAGGGTAGGTGCTAGAATAGAACTGAGTCAATATTAAAGTTATATTTTTTCCAGTTTTTGGAGTATCTACTACACTATTAGATCTTAGGAAATACCAACTTGATAAATTGATGATATACTCAGCACAAATTACTGACCTTCATTTTCTTTCTTAGTAACCCCTAAAATATAAACATTCCCTTTATACAGCTTGAGTAAACTATAACTAAATCATCCCTTTTCTCAGCATCCTTTTTCTCTCCATGACTTATCTCTCTCCATCTCCCTTGTTTCAGTCTCCCCATGACTTTTCCATGACCCTTTTGCTTTCGTCTTTTTCTTCATTTTCTGCCATGTATCTTTAAAGATCTGCAAATCACATTCCTCTGTGATGTCTTGCCACATTAGATTGTACATGTAGTGAACTTCTGGGATTTTCATCTTCTTTTAAATGTTATGGACATAGGTAGTTGTTTTCTAGGGGATGCCCAGAAGGTAAATGTGGATTGAGAGTTGTGGGAGGGGTTCTAGGATGGGATTTACTTAGAACTAAGCATTCAGGTCTAATTCTGGAAGCCCACCTTACCCCCACTGCTCTGCTCAAGTCTCAGCTGAGGAAGTGTGTTGAAATGTGACATGATGTTGAAGATGTTTAGTTAGCTTGAACATCATAGGCTAGAATGTTGCCAGTGCAGCTCAGTTGAAATGAGTGTTTGCAGAATAAATGTGCCTGTGTATGTACATATAAATGCACATATGAACTTGTCTGTATTATCAAAAAGTTACTTGATAGGTGCTGATTGAAGAAACTTGAAGGAAGTTCTTAGATACCTTCAAAGGGAGGCATGTGCTGTCATCCATAGAATCTTCATTCAGTGTATGACTGATACTTAAACATTGAAATACTGTGGTTTCACTGTTAGTGACTTCCACAGGCCCCATTAATGTTTGTATAAAACTCTTCTCATTATGGATCAACAGTTCATCAAAGGGAAAAGAATGTTGGGGTCTAATTTAAAATATATACATAGGTGTGTTTATACATATGCACATATTTGTATATGTACATTACCCTTGAATATTGTCTAAACATGTATAGTTTTCTTAACTCAGAAGTTCCGTGAGTTCTTCTTAGTGTCTAATCTACATAAATTTTAAGGGATTCAAAAAAATTTTATTACTTGCTTATTTTTTGTAGGTAAATTGATCTATGGGAAACTTTGTAGTAGCAACCTCTTCGCATGTCAAGCATCTCTAATTTGTAGGCTTCCTCAGTATTTTTTGTTTCACAGACTTACTAACTGAGGTGCTAGGTAGATAGGGGTTTAAATGGAGGAGGAACAGAAATGATATGCTAATCCCAGATCCCTAAATGTCAGTAGAGTTTTGTAATATCCTAGTATCTTTATCAGTAACAGCATTGCCTAGGTCATAAACAGACAGATACAGATTCTATATATATATATATATATATATATATATATATATATTGGCTGGCTCTTGAATAGTTCACTGTACAGATTGTAGGAGATGGGAGAATGAGGCTTGGGAATGTACAGGAAGCAGGGTAGATTTAGAGATACAGATAGTGACAGACAGTGCTACTTAATAGTCTTATGAGGGCACCACCATTGGGAGAAAAATTTCCTGTTCTTTTGAGTCTTTTGGTTGCTAAAATCAAGAGTGAGATTTCAATAAGAGAGTATCCAGTTAGCCTAAATTGGGAAATGTGCCTTATCTTGGCCAGGGCACATCTTAACTAATATGTACCCACAACAGGGAAGAACTGTTTGGATACTGCTATCAAAAAGCCATGGAATGGTCGGGCCTCTGGAAACAACAAAAGCCTGGTGTATAATTTCCCATCTTCCTCTAGACTTTGGCCTCTCCACAAAATCTGACAACGACTTTCAAATGAAAGCGCATATTGTGATTGATCTTTACATGAAAATGATTAACTTGATCCACAAAACATACAGTAAAAGCAAACGATAAAGAAAGGAAGCTCATAAAGGAAATTGATTTATTTGAAGTGCCGCGTGTCTCTTTCACTTTCCTGCATCTAGCAGTGCAGCATTAGTGGCAGTCTTGGCTCCAGCGGTCTGCCAGGCCAGCAGTAATAGGTTTTAGCCATGCCTTGTTTGATTGTGTTTCATCTGAAGAGAAGGATAAAACAGTTTTGAGTTTGTATGTAAGATTACCGGGCTCTTAAGATTAGGAACTTTATAAAGAAAAACATCCATAATGGAGTAAGAGGAATTTAACTGTTTTTAGCATTGTGTCCTGATAAACATTTTTATGACTTACATATCTGCCTTATATATGTGATCATTTAATAAGCAGTCATACATCAACATTTATCATTTTACCAAGTGTTTCGAGTACTGGGGGATCTGCAATTGTAATATCAATTTTTAAGATATTTAGCACTGTACTTGACACATACATAATAAGTGCAGAATAAATGTTAGCTTTTGTTATGATAATAATTACTATAAATATCATAATTATAATATAATTATGCCTGGTTCTACCACTTAACACAAAGTTGATTAGTATTGCCTTGTTACTGATGAGGAAATTGAGGCTTAAAAAGGTGAAGATGGTCATCTTTAGTTGCAGACAACAAAAAATTAGCCTTGCTTCGGGTATCTTAAACTTTGCATTTATCAACATTTTATCAGGAACTGTTCTGTGTACTGCATGATGTTTAGCACCATCCTTGGTTACAGTAGCACTCTTCCCATTGTGACAGCCAAAAATGCCTCTAAAAATCGCCAAATATCCCAGGGTGGGGGTTGAGTTGAAAAATCACAAAATCACCCCTAGTTGAGAACTACTGGTCTAACTAGTTTGAAGGAGAAATTATACTACAGGATCTCTGCTACTGCTGGCCCTGAAACTTGGATGTTTTCTGTCATGCTCATTCAGAAACTGAATTTCTGTGGTGGCTCCTCATGCCTCCCATTGCTTTTGGAGTCAGTCACAAGCAAGGCTTGAGTGTCATTTCTGTGCCCTCGCTGGATGGGGGCCTGGAAAAGTGAGTTCTTTCTTCTGCTTAAGTGAGTTGGGATGCATAATACTGGAAACTTAAATATTCAGGCTTTTGTTATGTGGTTTGGACCTGGACTTTTAAAAATTCTTATAGTCAACAAATCCAAGGGCTATTCCTTAAGTGTTTCTATAAGCCAAGCCCAGTTGCAGGTACTGACAATTCAGAGGACAGAAAAGGTCCTAGGTCTTGTGGAGCCTACAGTCTCATTAGAGATAAATTTAATAGCAATGCAATACCAGTGCTATGATGGAGGGAGGTATCTATAATAAATCCAGTGAAAGAAACACCTGTCAGGTCTCAGGGGAGGCATCCAGAGGTGATGACTTTAAACCTTATCCTAAAGAATGAACGATTTTTCCCCAGGTCGGGAAGAGGGTCTTAGCTACGTCATATCCTGAAACAACCTCTGGTATTTATCTATGTGATGGTCTGAAATGATAGATTCAAATTTTGGAGGTTCAGTTTAAAAATGCTTTTTTTTCTTTTTGGTTAGGTAATGAATACAATCTTAGGTTTAAGATCTGAGAGATTGAATCCTTTTCATGGTTCTGATGGTTTACTCTGTGTCAATGGTCTTTTTGCATCCTGGGCTATCTAGTTTTATGGCCACAGGGTTTCTTGATGTTGCTTAGAGAGTGCTAAGTTATGAGAGCTTTCCTCTTTCATAGTGAGGTTGATAACTTGTTGACATGTACAGGGGTAAAGAAAACCTAGCACCTAAATGATCCTCTCCTTCTTTGATATAATCAGAACAAATATTTATTGAAGGATACATTTTTTTTAAAACTGGTGCATTACACTTTTGGAAGATATTTTTAATTCACTCTGATTAATGGCATATGTATTCTTCTTGTATGGGGTAAATAGATATCCCATACAAATTTTTAAGTAAAACTCTTAAACAATTCAATACCACTGAATAGATCTATCAACATAGCCCTTTGTTCTCACCACCTAAGGAGAGTTAGTGTTACAAATTCCCCACCCCCTCCTTTTGCTCCTCTTTTCAGCACTACATTTGTTGTGCTGCTAAAGAAAGCTCAGGAATTGTTGGCTACAGTGATCTATGCAAAGATGTGCACAATCACCCCATTGGTTGTCACTGGATGGTTCTTAGGAAAGGAGGTTAACCTGCATAGTTCAAGGTCTGTTAAACAGAAATCCAAGCACCAGCAGCTCCTGAGATAATTTTGACAGCCAGCACCCCTGAAGCTACATGACGATAAACCTACTAACTGCTTCTTTCTTTGCCCAACTCTGTCATTACAATTCTGCTTTCCCACACTGGTTATTTCAGCACTGTTTTTTCTATCTTTGTCTACCTGGGCTTTCATTTTCAGAGAAAGTAAGTAGCACTATTGGCTCCCACTTCTTCTTTGTAGATTAGAGCGTACACTTTGGACACTAAAGCAGAGAATTGTCAGAACCTTTTTGTGGTACCATAAGTATCTCTGTTAAATAACAGTTGGGTCCTGGACATGAGCGTCACTGCAAAAAAGGTGATCTTTGAGCGTGGATACTTGTCCCAAGTGCTGATATAAGACTTTGTGAACGTATGCCAAGACACTTGGCCACAAAGGCACTCTTTTCATTCAGTAAACATTGATTGAGCATCTACTATGTGCCACTCACTGTGTTTAGGGATGGAGACACACTAGTATTCTTAACCTTCAAGGAGCTAAATATCTGTTATGTTCCATTTTGGACTCTGTTTAGCCTCCAGTGCAATGCTACTTTATTACAGGTAGAAGATTGTATTTTTCTAAACCAGCATTCGACTTCCTGTTCTGAAACTTAGATAATTTGAAAACAGGTGTCTGTCTGAAATCTAGTGCATATTGTTGCAGTAATAGGTTTAAAAAATATGAATAGAATTAATCACTTGTAAAAATAAAGTTTATTTTTCTCTATCTCAGCCAACAGAAAAGCTAGGCAGTTTGAAGAATTAGTGAGTGTCCTCTGTAAAAGCACACTATCTGTTAGATCTGATTAGTTTTATAAAAAGAGAGTAGCTGTACCTAAAGTTTCTAACACAATATCATGACCAAAAAAGTTAGAACAGTTAAGTGGCAGCTAGAATCCAACCAGACTTTTGACTTTGGAATTTCTGGCATGGTTGACTTCTGCCACCCACGTGGTCCTTGAAAACTTTCTTCCTGTTTTCAGCTGACTGCAAATTATTCTTAGATTTAGACAGGAAAATAAAAACTGTGAGTGACAAGACCAGATGCACTTTACCTCGGTTTTGAATACTGTCTGATGTGGCTGTCTGTGGGATTTTCTTTTTTTCTTTTTAAACCCTTCTTTAAGTAGAATGCAAAATGATAAAGATCAGGAGATGGGAGGAGTTGGCAGGGAGGGGGGAACAATAGCCCCTTAATAAGACTCTGAGTAATCAGGCAAGCATTTGTGTCTTGAGTTGGGGATGTGAAAGTGACAGACTGACCATATTGAAGGCTGCCATCATTCCAGACTGGCGTGTTTCTAATTACATATGAAATGAAAGGCTTTACAGAAGAAATGACCCAGAACACTCAATCGTTTAAGTATCTGATTAAGGCAAGTAAGCCTTGTAAAGACCAAACTGCAAGATTGCACTTGTCCACATTTTTTTCAAGGCTCATTTGAAATATTTCTCTACCTCCTTTTGTTTTTTCTTTCCAACTACTTTTGTACCCGAATTTGGAATGTTTACATGTGATGTATCAAGTCCCAGGAGGAAACAGATGGCACAATCAGAGGATTTAATGAGAGGGGTTTTAGTGAAAGGACTATTTGTAAGGTTTGGGCAAGGTTAAGGTTACTAAAAGGAGTAGAGAAGCAATGGGACTAGAAATTGAGAGAAGCTGGTACCTTCTCTAAGCCTGTTACCAGAGCCATACAAGATCCTACCCTATCCAAGGGGGGTTATCAGTGGGACTTACAGAATCATGATGAGTATAGGAAGGAGCAAATTCTCTACCTATTCTCCCTTCCTGGCTGCAATTCTCTGCTGATGAATTTCATTGGCCAAACCTAACCAGAAGGCAGGGGATAAATGAGTCTGGCAGATATGTAGAAAATAACTTTCCAGGACACAGGGCAAGAGGACAGAGAATAGGCCTAGGGGCAAATGGAGAATAACCAGCACACCTGCCTTTCATTAACATGAAATCAACATGGAGATTACATGTATATCAGCAGATTAAATTCATTTCACCTCAAAGTGCAGAACTAAGGAATCTGCCGTAAATATATAAAGCAGCCACTATGGGCAAGGCAAAAATAACCATTACAGATGCATAGGAAATGTCTTTCCCTTGCTGGATCCTTTAAATCCTGTACTGTCAGGGGTTGCAGAACCAGTGCCTGCGGGGCGGGCAGACCATAGAAATGAGTGAACTGGACTGGGGCGGTGGTGGGGTAGTGGGGGGTGGTGGTGCAGGGCTTAGATGGGTAGATAACAGAAAGTGATGGGTTGGCTAAGAACTTTTTAGCCCTTACTGTCTCTAAAGGGACAGTTGCTATGCAGCACCTGGGAATTCTCTCATGATATTTTCAGATTATCTCATTTTTTTTTTTTACCAAAGGAGCCATATAGCTGGATTATTTTTTAATGAGATTGTTTCATTTTTAAATGTTAATAGCTAATTCAGTTTTGTCTTTTAGAGACCTCGAGTTGACATATACAAACTTCTCATTGAGATCTGAAGGTCCCTAAGTTCTTTGATCTTTGAGCTCCCCTATTTATTGTCCCAAAGGAAATGGCATACCCCTGTTTACTGTGGGAGGATCAGATCTTACACCCAGTGCTTCTAAGCTTGTGTGAGGTTCTGTTGTGTTCTTCTATCACCTCTTGTTCTAGACTCCTACTTTTACAAACGTGGTATCCCCACTCAGCCTCTGGCCTTGGTGACAAGCAGATCTCTCTCACATATTCTTCTAATGCCAGAACACGACTGATCCAAAGTCGGTTTCTAACAGACTTTGTCTGAAAGTATGGAGAGAACAAACGATAATTAATTCTACGACAAAGCAGAAGTCCACTTCCGGTGCAGAGTCCCAGGCCACAAGCATGGCCTCCCTCTTACACGGAGCCTCTCCTCCAGCTGTTTCCTTCTTAGGCCCCAGGGTCCTCCATCCCCTGTTTCCTATTCAGTTCTTTTTCTGTCTAGTCTCTTCCCCAGGTTCCACAGTTGTGCTGTCACCTCCTGTCCCCTACTTTAGCACCTAATTTGAGACAACTGAATTTCTGTGCCGTATATTTCAATTATAGTCATAATCTCTGTTGGAACATCTACCTCAGGCTAGTCTCTTAGATAACCAAAAGACCCACTGAAACATGCAATCCTACCTGAAAAAAAAATTTTTATTTCTCTACCCTGAATGCTACCATGGCCACTATCATCCTAGAGCAACCAGCTCAGTCACTGCTGACTTATATAATACACCTCTTCTGTCCTCTTCCTATAGTAGAATCACCTTCTGCAGACTCCTTCCTAAAGGCAGGGACCAAGAGGGCACTCTGGATTAGGAAACAGGGTTTACTTCAAAAATAAAAACAAAAACAAAAACAAAAAAACTTATTCTCTGTATAGTTTAGTGATCAGTGACACTAGGAACAGCTTGCCAAACTGAGATATAGGAAAGTTTTTTTTTTTAAATCTAAAATCTAAAAAAAAAAAAAAAAATTTACGTGTCATAGTTGATGAGAAAGGGACTGGTTTCAAGGCCAAAAGGTGAGTGTAATGACCTATACAGCTATTGCAAATGGTGTCCTACTTTGTATTTTTGTTTATTATAGGCTAGAGGGAAGTAAATTTCCATCTCCTTGTCAGTCAATAATCATTTTCCAGGAAAAGGCAATTTATCCTCTGAAAGGGAATATTCACCTGCTCACCTTTTTGATTGCTCCATTGTGTCTGTGACTGTTAGATTGCCTACTGACCATGAAATGGGTATTTCCTCTAAGTCCCACATGAAAAGAGTTCGAAGTGGAATGTAAGGCAGAAGAGGTGTGATCAGATTCCAGTTAGCAGCTAGGCCTTCCCAGAGCAGAAGACAGCCAACATCACAGGCAGTCGGTATTCTTAGCATCTTTAGCTTAACTTCTGGGGAAACTAGTCTTTCTTCACAAAATATTGGAAAATGCCACTTCCTCCCATTAATTAGGAGGGTTAAGAAAGAGAGAGAGAAGTATATTCACTAGAACTTATACTTAGAAACCCTTAAAGTTAATAAACCATTGTGGAATGGGGAGGAAACAATTCCTAGCATATAAATGAAATACTTTAAAACTTACTTTAACTTTTAGGTGGTTTATTTAGATTCTGGTTAGCAAATTGTTATTGCGAGTACCAGAAAGCTGATGGAAAAATGAATTATATTCTAAAAGGGGTTTATTATCCAGCCCAAAATAAATATGTTAGAATTAGCTTTCAAGAAACTCTTTGTGAAGCATAGTATTTACTTCTCAGAATATCACAAAATTTCATTGTTATATGTACTTTTCTTCTTTTAATCCTTCTTATTTTAAAAATTATAGATGTGTATACCTATACACACAAATGTTTTGTTATTTGTAGGGTTATATTTTAAAAGTCTTTTCTTGTAACATCCAGAATTCATTGCTTTTCCTCAAAACAGATTTTCCTTTCAACCTATGTGGTATTTAAATAATATTTTTATTTGGTTCCAATGAAATCAAATAAATCGATTCCAGATAACTTATTCTGTAATTTGATTTATTGAGTTATCTTAAGATTATTTAGTAATCTTAATATTTTCTAGCATATTGACTATATAATTTACTAAATATCTCTCTAGATTTCAGACAAAAATTAGAGTTGTACAAAATTGATGGATATGTGTTATAAAATGCTCGTATTGCTCTAATAGAACAGGTTTATTATTCATTTTAGGGGGAGGAATGTTAACATTTATGTGAATACTTATGTGAGTGACCCTTTTCCCCATATGGTTAAATGGGAAAAAGTCTGTATTTCTTTGTAAACTTTCCAATTAATCTTAATTAACTGTCACACTTGAGGTACAAGATGTGACTTGCCATTTGTGGATTGTACCCTTGGTTTACACTTGCTCACCTTGTTATTATCTTTGCTGGCTGGAATTTTGCTTAGAGTATGGACATTTTTGAGTGTTTTTTTTCCCCCCTCTCCCTTCTCAGCAATATACCTCATAGATTTAGAAGAGGTTACAGAAACTTTTACTTAAAATAAAATTAGATATTAGTTTCAGATTTCAACTGGTCAAACCTTCTTGTTCCTCAAAGCTAGGAGAGAAGAGAGCTAAAACACTGCCAAATTTTAGTACAGGGAGGACTTTGAAAATATGTGTGTTGATGTGATTCCATGAAAATATGCCACTCAGATTTCCTGTTGCAGGAGTATCATTGACTGAGAATTCAGTTGCTGCTGTTTTAGATCCACCATTGTGTCCTGCTGAGACAGCACTTCCTGTGACCTATGAATGAATGCAGAAGGGCTATTAGTACAGACCCACCCACATCTAGTGTAAGTGAGTTTCCTGCATGGGAAGACTAGCTCAAGGGCTCCTTAAGGGCTTGTGCAAACCTTTCTTGGAATTATCCTGGAGCCTAAAAACTCCTCCTACCCAAATCTCCTACCTCTTATTCTTCCTTCTGAGAAGTCAGACCTACCTGGTGGTCTGGAAGCCCTGCCTGCTCCAGCTTCCTTCCCTTTATACCTCAGTAAAGCTCTTGCAAGTCTAATACTGACTCAGTGTCTGTTGGTCAGAGAACCTGAACTAACACTAATAGCAAAACAAACTAAGCTCTGCCTCTGAATGAACTTAAAAGTTACCTTTCTTTTCTGCTGTTGAAATTATTTTTGAACAATTTTTGAGGGAAGATTGTACCATCTTCACAATGAAGAATTTGTTTATTCATGTGATTCATTTTCTATGTATTTAACTGTAGTGATTATAATGAAGAAGTTTTATTGTTGTCCTGGATAATTTTTATCTATAATTTTGTAGGGGAATGAGGAGGAAAAAAAAAGAACAAAGCCTCCTGCCCACTCCCCTTAAATTAAACCCAAATATGAGAGAGAATATGTTTATATCTTTTGTAGTGACTTTTTAAATGTTCAGGAGAAAAAGTGGATGATTCCTTTGCTACTGTTCATCCTGGAGTTAAATCTTTTAAAAAATCTTTTTTGAGGTGAAATTCACAAAATATAAAAGTAACCATTTTGAAGTGAATGATTCATTTACATTTAGTGCATCCACAGTGTTGTGCTGCTACCATCACCTCATTTCAAAGTAAAATCCTTTACCCATTAAATAGTTTCTCCCCATTCGCCCTTCCCCCCAGCCCTTGGGAAACACCAATCTGTATTCTGGCTCAATGAATTTATCTATTCAAAATACTTCATATAATAAACATAATCATACAGTATGTAACCTTTGTGTCCACTCTTTTTCACTTAGCACCTATAATTTTATCTTTTATTTCCTGATCAAAAATGTCCGTGGCAATAATCACCATTTCACACTGTATAAGAATGATTTTTTTTCCTAGCACCGTTTTTTTTTTTTTTTTTTTAAAGCATAAAGAGAATGTTCACTGTATTTTCCCCTCCTTTTTCCCCCTTCTTTTGCTTCATGAACTTTGCCAGAAAAACAGGGATGTTTACTCCTTTCCCCATATCAGAGAGCTGCTTTCTCTGCATCCCTGTCTGATAGTGAGAGAGAGTGTGCACAGGGTGATCATAAACTTTACATAAATGCTATAGTGGCTGTCAGAACAAAATCAGTTCTTAATTTTCTGATGAAATAAATAGATGTCTCAAGTTCCAAGGGACTTAAGCAGATATCAAAGAGAAGTTCAAACTGTGGGTAGCAGAGATAGACCCAACCGGTTTTAAAGACTAATTTGGTCACTTACTAAGTATATAATCATGGACTAAATCTTAGGTCATCATCATCTGTAAACATAGCTAATGACAGTACTGAGCACAGGGAGGTAGTTCTGAATAGCAAATGGAATGGAGTATTGGCCCAGTTAATGTGGTCTGTGATGGATAATGACAGTACAGTCCCTGATGAGTAGTGAGCCCTGTGTTAGCTGCTCTGTATGCTAGCTGTTGGCGTGGTCGGGGTATAGTGGGCTGTTGTATGTATGATGGTGCAACAGTTGTTGTGGAGTTGATGTTATTTACTACCCATGTTGTGTGTCTCTGAAGCCAGTGTGTTTTTTGAAAGTGAAATCTAAGTACTGGCAACCGTCCAAGCAAAATATAATAACTATCCAAGCTGGAGAAAAGGACAGCAGATAATTCCAAAATTCTCTTGTAAATGAATATGAAATTTGAATTCTGTTATTCACGTCTTTGGTGACTCTAAGCAAATGGAATCTTGCCGCTTGTCCTACATTCTAACTCAAATTGGAACTTGATCTTTGGATGAATTGCTTTCTTCACTAGCATTCAATTTGTCAAGTGTACTTTTTACCTTTTAGCTACTCCCCCACACAGCATTCTTAACCCTCCTTCCACCCCCAATGCCTTTTCTCTATGCTCAGGGCATGACTTAGCCTTTTGGTGGCTTTGTGCCTAGCTCTTAAAGCCACTGCCACTGCCTTCTTCAGAGGCATGACTCATTCACTTTTGCCTCTTGACATACCTTCCTCCTCTTTGCTTATAAGAAAACACATGGATTTCTCTTCCCTTTTATGGGAAGGAGTGTAGCAAATGGTTAAGAGTGACAGCTCTGGATTCTACTTTTAATCTATACTCCCTAAAGGCAGTTTGAGCAAAGATTTTAACCTATTTAATCCTTGGTGTCTTCATCTATAGAATGGGGAGACAGTTATTTGAGGACTTAATGAGATAGAACATGCAAAATACTTAGGATGGTTCCTGGCATGTATTAAATGTTATCTAATAATAATGATCCTGATGATGTGGCTTATTTATGCTCCTAATTCTTTTGCTTTGTAGAAATTATTAACCTCATTGAACATGACTAGCTGTTGAATCTGCATCTTGGCTTAGACCTTTCTTTCAAGTTTTTCTTTAGCCTTTTCAACTGATTTCCAAAGTTCCATTCCAGTATTATGTTATCACCTGCAATGCGACTTCTCTAAAGATTAGATTTTTTTATGTTCTTCCCCTTCTCTACTGTCTTATAGTATCACTCAACCAGGTTCAAGTTCATGCAATGGTCTTGGAATACTTCTAAATAGCTTTTCCCTCACATTTCTAAAATAGTTAGGTGCTAGATATTTTTACCTCATAACCTTTTTGTCATCTGTTTATTTCTTTTTTTATGTCCACGGCCACATATCACACCTCAGACATCACTCTTCAGGACTCATTACAGTTCCTTAGATGGTGGTGGTGGTGCTGGTGGTTGTAAGGTGATGATAGCAGCTCAGTTAACATCTATCGAGCTCTTACTTTGTTCTAGGAACTATTCTGAGCATATATAAACTGTATCACTTCACTTAATCCTCAATAGTCCCCTGACGTAAATAATGTTTCCTCCATCAGAAATGATAAAACAGAGGTTCAGAGATATTAAATGACCTGAGAAAGGCCATGGTACTTACATTTGGTAGCATCAAGATTTGAACCCAGCCAGTGTGACTCGGGTGCGGGTGTGGTGAATGCCTTTCCACTGCCTCCCTAGCCTTTCCCCTTCCCTGCCAAAGTGCTCTCCCTGCTTCCAATGCCAGTCCTCCTGAGTTTGGGCACCATGGCTGCCAGATTATTATAATATTAATAAATGCTGTTCTTTGCCTGAAAGCACTGGGGCTTTGGAGGTAGGGCAAGTTACCCAAACTTAAATGGACATATAAATATGCCGAAATTGCATGTAGAGTGGGTTGGTTTGTTTTTCAAAAGGAAACTAAGAGCTGTAACTTGGATAATGATCCATGAACTGCTTAAATCAGCATTCAGGGCTTTCTTCAATTACTCTCCAGTTAATTTTCTCATATCTTTCTCCCAATACTTCCTCAAAACCAGGTCTGGCCAGTTCATTTACTGTTTTGCCTTGCCGTACACCTCCTTCCCCCATTCCCACCTTTACTCCTCAAGCTTTGTTTACCCCATAACCTCATCCTAAGAGACATCTCACTTCCCCCTTCCCATTTTCTTTCCTGCTCATTCTTCAAAGTTTACCCTCTGTCCCACCTCCTTTTGATATATTCATGGATAACTTCAAGCTGGAAATGAAAGAACTTTCCTCTGCTACCACAGAATACAATACAGGGTGGCATATTCAGTGGCCCAAGGAGCCACACAGGAAACTTATAGAGTAAAGCCAGCCAGTCGTTGCCATGTGGGATTAAGAGTCCACTGTTGCCAGGGGGCCCAATTTTTCAATAGATGATATAACTCTAGATATTAAAGTGCACTCTCTTCAATTTTTAAAGTTGATAATTAATTTAAATTTAGAAGATTACCAGGAGATTATTTTGTTTGGGACATCCACCAGTTTTGGCTTCTGCTAAAGAGAGTATTTATTTATCATATAAAAGTCACTCATATTGTCTGTTAGAGAGAATTTTTAAATTTTATTTTGTCTTTTTATTCTGAAGTTGCTTGGAAGAAACTGATCTCAATTGTTTCCTTTGTAAAATTGTTATTTTTTTTCATAACAATAAGTGCAGAAAATTTTAGTTTAAAAGGATCATAATAAATATCAAGTAATGAGAGTATTTGTTATGTTGAATTGATCATAAATGGTCAGATCATTTGGGTGCCACCTTCTTTCCCCTAAAATGATTAGAATTAAAAAAAAAAAAAAGTAAGGCAGCAGCAAAGAGTTTAGTAAGCATTTGACTTAAAACACACATTTCAATAGCTATTATATAGTAAATTATCAGGCAGCCCCTCAATTGCAAGTGTTTTGTGAAGAGTTAAAGATCTCTAACTAGAGAAAATTGAATGGAATGTTTTTCTTCTTTTTAATATTAGTAATTCAGGTTTGAAATTAAGGTTTTTAAAACATTTCGAATATCCATATATTACTCAGATGAATTAAAATCATTTTCATTTGGCAGTTTTGAAGCAAATAAGTGAATGAAATTTGAAGTTGATAACTTGTAATTATATTGATTTTCATTTTCTTTCTTGCATATTCTTCAAAGTGATAGTTCTTAGAGCAAACGTCACTTCATTAACAGTAGCTTTGCAGCACCCTAGTTGCATCAGACAGGCGTACTACGAGCATGTGTGAAGAGCATTCTCAAAGTAACAGCTGAAAGGCTCCACCAGCCATTAGGGTTGGCCAGCCATCCCTCTGGCCTCTGGGTCCCCAAGAACTTCTGCTTGATGTTAGTTAAGGGGGGAAACGTGGAAGTGGTGGTGGTGGTGTATAAAGGACCCAGGGAAAAAGGAAAGAAATGACAATCAATCAAACAAGAAGTGTTCCTTTTGACAGGTGTATTGTAGGCTAGAGAATAAATAATGAAAGAAATGACAGTAATTAAAATGTGTTTACTTAAGTGAACAATTGCTTGAATATGATTACATGGTAAAGACCTCATTATAGACCATACTTGGCACATAAATATGGCACTTACATTGGGAGGTAATTAATTTGCTCTCTGATGGGTCACCTGTGGCCCTGCCTCTCTTATTTGCATTGGACAAGCCCAATCCAGAAACAAAGATACTTACTCTCTTAGCATTTTAAAATCCGCAAAGCCAGACACTCATTTTAGAAGCTGTTAGATAGTCATAATTTGGTAATTATGAACGGAAAGCCTATGTGTAAGCACAGATGACAGTGTGAAGAACTGTAGACAGAACGTCCTCCTGGGTGTTACTGAAACAAAATGTCTCACCATGCATTTTCTATCTTCCATTTCTGACAGGGAGCCTTCAAAGGGACCATTACCTAAATCTTTCAGTAAATACTGAGTAAGGTGTAATTCTCAAACTTTAATGTGGATCAGAATTAACTGGATGGCTCATATTTTTGCAGGCAGTTGAGCCTCAGCCTCAGAAATTGTGACGTGGTAGGTCCGGGTTAGGGCCTGTGGATGTGCATGTCTAACGTGCTCCCAATTGAGGCTGATGCTGCTGGTCTACAGACCACAATTTGCCAACTGCTTATATAGAAAACCAATTAGTGAATGCAAATGAATTACTAAACTGAACACCTTTATGAGGAAGATAACATTCCAGTGTGGTAGAAATTAGGGTAATTCTCAGGAACTTACTGCCAAAGAACACCAGGCTGGCTGAAAGCAGCCATGGTGGTGCTGGGGGAAAGGTAGGCTTTATGTTCAGAGAATGTGGATTCTTGGAATGAATATCTTCTGTTTGCTAACTGTGTGGCTTCAGGCAAGACAATGAGATCTTCTGTGCCTCAGCTTCCTTATCGATCAAATGCAAATGGCACTATTTCCTACACAGTGGAGTTATTTGTAGGATTCCATGAGATGATGCATGAAAAACTTCCAGCACGAGAACTGGCATGTAGGGAGGGCTATATTATTACATGAAGACATCAATATATGCTTAAGGAAAGTAATTATATATAACCGCATATATGTCTTAGTCTGTTTGTACTGCTATAGCTTATAAATAACAGGATTTTTTTTTCTCACAGTTATCAAGGCTTGAAGTCTGAGATCAAAGTGGGATGAGGACCCTTTTCTGAGTTGCAGACTTCTCATTGTATCCTCATATGATAGGACAGCTAGGGAGCTCTGTGTGATCTCTTTTATAAGAACACTAATCCCATTCATGAGGGCTTCACCTTCATGATCTACTCATCTCCCAAAGGACCTGCTTTCTAACACCGTCATCTTGGGCTGAGGATCCCAACATATAGATTTTGTGGGAACACACACATTCAGACCATACCAATATATATGGGAGAGATTGAAAGGTATCACTTATCTTCTCAGTTCTGGATGTCAGATTTGATGCTACCTTAGCCTAGGATACTTGTCCTATGCAGAAACCTACCTGGGGTACAGCTAAGGTGATTTCTTTGTCATATCAATACCATTAGTGTGCTTATTTAGGAGTTTATCTCAAATATGGTTGGGTACCTTTCACTCGAGATTGTTGATCCTGGGTGCGATGTGTTAATGGATGAGATACCTGTAGTGACATGATGGTGACAGTGGTGATGGGTTAGAGAGATGGACAGAGACAGAAATGGAGAAGAGAGAAACAGAGAAACAGAAATAGAGATGGAGAAGGGAGAGAGAAGAGACAGGAAGGTGAGAAAGAGAATTTGGAATTCAGGGCTGGTATAATGAAATGCCTTGACTTAAGATAAATTCAGTTTTTTTTTTTTCCTAAGAATTCCAATGATCCTAACCTGTATGCATTGTGTTGTGGCCAGCATAGAATAGACCAGACCAAGTATGCTCTCTTAGGGCTGTTTATTAGCCAGCGGCTGTCCTTGCCAGGAGCAGCCCCGAAATGCAGAGGTACAGGGTTTTTAAGCCCAAAATCCCATTCTTCATTCTGTCTGAACACAAAGGGTTACTCTAGCAACCTATAGGTCAGGTGTGCAAGCAGGGTACAGAAGCAGAAAGCTCATTATTAGAATGTTATGTTTCCATAGTTAGTAGCCTATGTTTCCATAGTTAGTAGCCTATGTTCCTATGGTGATAGTCAAACAGTAATTTCCAGCTTATATACAATCAATCGTTTCTTATGCCACGCAAGAAAGCAGGTTTACACAAGCTAAAATCGGCAGTTAGCGTATGAGCCCATTGTTCCAAGTTTCATGATTAATAGAATGTGGTGAAGGGTTCCAGGAACTAGGCCTAAGGTATTGCCTTCTTTTGTCTAGTTTCAGGTTTTAATTAACTTTTGCCCTTATTACATTTTAACAGGCTGTCACAGTCTATACTATTGCTTAGATGCCTAATGGGTGTTAGGTACTGTCATCATATATTTTGATTAGTTCAGGAAGTTCTGAGCACCCATTTCTTAGGAAGTATAATAGAAACGGTGGTGAATAAATGGTGGTGAATAAATAGTCCCTGCCCTCAAGGAGAGAGAAGACTGTTGGGAGAGAAACTGAAGAATAAATAAGATATCCTTAGGCAAAGGAGAGGAAATACAAATATTACCAAGAGTAGACTTTCTTTAATAGACATGGTTAGAATCCTGCCTTCCAACACTCACTAGCCATGAGATCTTGGACATATTGCTTGTCTTTCATGAACCCTCAGTGTACTCATGCATATAATGGAGATTGTTCTGCTTTCAAAGGCTGTCGATGCATGTAAAGCACTCACTATGTTCCATTTATTACCTGGCATACACGGTAGGCCCTTCATTAATGAGGGTGTATGCTGGTTGGTCTGCTGGTGCCATTCTTTAGCAGGTAGGGTACTGTATTTGTGTTAGTGGTTTTCAGCAGTGTGTACTATAGCACTATGTAGAACAAACAAAATTGCTTAGTGAAGAGGCAAGAAGTGGAGTGTGAGATCACACCAGTTTGAAGAAACGTTGCTGTTTACCGGCACCTTCATGATTCTTGTTCTCTGAGTATGTGAGAGAGCTGTCAGGGCACTTAGAAGTTTCTATTGAAACAACGATGGAATGCAGGAAGAGGAACAGGTGAACGGTATAATAACTGTGGATGCTTTTATGACACTGTAAGGTGAGTTTGCACTTCGGTGGTCATTCCTTTGTCATTATTGCCGAATTGTTTTATGATGTTCTGAGTCCTTGAATCCTTCAAAGTGCTGTTAGAAAGGTTATTCCTCACAAATGTGCAACTAACACATGATGGTTGTGGATCTCTGGCTTCAGATCATGGCTATGTAGCAGTAATCAAGGATGGGAAGGTGGGAAAGCTAGAAGAAAGTGAGGAAGGGGAGAATCTTCTTTCTGGAGGCCAGAGAGACCTGCAAGCATGGTGTCTGGAATCACACTGTCTGTGCTTGAATCTTGGCTCTGCCAGATACTCATTCTGTGCCTCTGGCCAAGTTCTTCACGTGCTCTGTGCCTCAGTTTCTTCATATGTAACAAATGGATCAGATAATATGTGTGTAACACTCAGAGCATCTCTTGCTACATTGTTAACACTAGAGGGTGAGTTATTATTTCTATTATATCACCTAAGGAAGGATACCAACTTTTGACAGATTCCCTGTGTCAATGAAGAAATGCAAGGTTCATCTCTTAAAGCAATACTGTAAAATTGGATTATATGGATATTTAGCTAATAAGAATTCTACTATACATGCTCTTAGGATAACTAACATACATGTTATATATAATCATTTATGTGACTGTTCATAGTTGCTGTTTTCTTTTTCTTTTGCATTTTTATCTCTAATTTCTAGTAATAAAATTACGTAAAATTAAGTTTTTACAAAAACTGCTTTTTATTTGCTATTCCTGGTGACATAGATGTCACACTTAAGAATTTTATACACAAAGCTCCATATACTGTATTTTGGGATAATATGAGCAGGAGTCCCCAAACCCTGGGCCACAGACTGGTACAGGTCCATGGCCTGTTGGGAACTGGGCTGCACAGCAGGAGGTGAGTGGCAGGTGAGTAAGTGAAGCTTCATCTGTACTTGTAGCCACTCCCCAGTGCTAGTATCATCGCCTCAACTCCACTCAGATTGTCAGGCATTAGATTCTCATAGGGGCACCAGTCCCTGGTGCCGAAAAGGTTGGGGGCCACTGATTTAAGTCATTGCCAAAAGTGATTGTGGACTTGAGAGCTTCAGCCGCAGCATATGCCTCTCAACCAAGGATGGTTGGCTTAGTGGTCACAAAACTTAACTACTGTCTCACATTTTTAATCTGCCAGAGTAGTTACTTCTTATTTCTGTTGCATCTTAAATTGTAGAGTGAAGTGGAGTGCGATGTAAGCCACCAGGGTTAGGCAAGGTGTTGGGTATTTAACAAATGTTATTTAGCATACATTTCTTCTTTTTAATTGTACCAAGAATTTGTTAGCAACTGTTTTTGTTCATTTTTTTTATGCTATAATAATAGATTTTTGCTTAAAAGGTTATGTCCATTACTGAGTAATTAGAGCAACATGAACATATTTAAAATCTGTATAGTGTAGAAGGAAGGGAAGGCATTGAACATAAAATTAGACTTTTGCCAATAGATTTTCATTTAAATGATTTCTGGGACTTTTTTTTTTTTTTTTTTGGCTAGTACATAAACACTTCCTAGTTTTGTTCCTCTTTCCCATCATTTGTCCTGAAGTGTTGTGTGTACTTGGGAAATGAATGACAAGTCTGTTCCATTTTTTAAACAATTATATATCTGTTGAGTGTGCTGAGGGGGCTACCATGGTTCAAAAGTTCAAAGTGGTGTTTTTGTTGTTGTTTAGGTTTTGTAATTATGTCCCATAGTGATTCAGAATGGAGTTAGCACTTGGAAGTTTTTATGTGAGTAAAAGCCAGCTTTATCCTTGCATGTTTTGTCAATTCCCACTGTAATATTAGAATCTAAGCATAAAATATTGCTCCTGTTTTAATTTCAACTTGGAAACTCAAGATTCCTTCTGAAACATTTAATTCATATTTTTAAGATAGAAATATACATATCGTAACTTACCTCTGCACCAGGTAGAGACTATTTTGGATCACTTCTATTCAATAAAGTCTAGACTCTTACAAAATAATTGATTTGAAAATAAAACCATAATACTCACATTCTGTCATTTATTTTCACAATAGTGTTTTAGATTCTTGCCTTCAACTATTACTAAGATTGTGGAATCTACCTTCAAAGTATAAGTGTTTGCTTCTGCAATTAAAGCAGTGATGCTTTAATTTTTCTTCTTTTGGTAATGTTAATGCATAATCAGGGCAAAAAAAGTTGTAACAGGAATACAGGATTTTTGTCAGATTTTAGAATATACCTTTAATGGTAGAAAATGCTGAGAAATGTTAATTACTCTCCTATGTACATATATGTATGCCCATGACAGAAGAGTACATGATAATGCAGTAACAAAGCAAGAAGGGGACTAATAAACTATTAGGAGTTAACCATCATGTGTTAGCTTTTCTTTAGTATGTGTGAAAGAAAAAATATGTTAATGTACCCTTACAAGGACACAGAGATACCAAACCCTCAAAGTGTAATGGGCTTTTCTTAAGGAAGAGGGCCACCTTAACGCCACTACCTTACCATCACTTAATTATACTTTATGTCATCATTTCTGTTGCGAACTCTGTCTTTAAGAATTATGGGAGTTATTATTAAATAAACAGTTATACCTGTAGAATTTTTAAAAATCTATCTCTAAAATTGTAGGACAATTTTGACAAAAGGGTTTCCGAGAAAAATAGTACTGTAAAGATGGTTGCATTCTGCTTTTTGTAATTAGTATCTTTTTGACAGTGAGAACTTGATCCAAGAATAATTAAATGCTGATAGCAGATTAAAAATAAATTACCCTTTCAGAAGACTAGTTGAATAAGGATTGAACAAATAACAAAATAACTTCTGTTATAAAATATAATTTTTACTAATAGATGTACCTCTTCACCCTCTAAACAGTAAGAGTTCTTTATTAAAGTTGAAATCTGAATGGACAGAGGGGTCTTTTTATTCATTCATTCATTCATTCATTCAGAAGCTCATGTCCATGCAAATGATAAGTCCCTGAATAATCATGTAAGGGATAGGATTATACATAGCTTTATGACATGATTTTCAACCTTGACATTTTAGGCTGGATAATTCTTTGTCGTGATGGGGCTTCCTTATGCATTGTAGGATGTTTAGCAGTTTCCCTGACCTCTACCCAGTAGATGCCAGTATTCCTCTTATCCCCAGCTATGAAAAACAAAAGTGTCAGCAGACATTGCCAAATACCCCTAAGGGGCAACAGTGCCATTTGGTTGAGAACCACTGCTCTACAGTTGGGAATAGGAATATTTACTTCAAGTTTCCCATGATTTAGTTTTTTATTATCAATCACAACCATGACTGGCAAGTCATCAAGGCTCAGTGCTTATAGCCTTAATATACTGCATCACTTTGGCCTCGTCGAAGCTCTAGGAATCCACTGGAAAGTAAGCACAAAAGATATCAGTAGACCTTACCTACTTTTCTGTCAATCTACATTCCTATTACTCTGTTTTCAGAGCCAATTCATTTTAGTAATGACACTCAAATGGTTTAGAATTGCAGCAGGTAATGGCAAGTCTACCTACTAAGTAGGGTTCATTTCTTCCTAGTGAATGAAAATTCAAAAGGAGAAATGTCACTGTAGATGTCTGTGTACTGCTGAATTTGATATGACAAGCTAATCATGACATCAGCAAAAGATCTGTGGAAGGTATAGGTAGTGCAGCCAGGAGTGGAGGCAGCGTCTGGAGAAGATGATTGCTAATGATAGCTAGCGGCCTGATTTCTCATTCTCTGCCTAATTCCAAATGCATGTTGTGCTTGATACACTTGTCATTTAGAAATTTATACTAGATCAGTGCTACATTTGATATGTTGTATACAGTTCTGTTTGTTTTACAAAAGGCCTGTTGGAGTTGGAGTATCCAAAAATGATTGCTAAGTGAGGGTGGAAAATCTGATCATATTATTGAGTTCCATCAGGGAAGAATATGGACTCTAGATTGGAGCTGTTAACAGTCACATGGTTGTTTACTTAACAAGAAAAGAGAGGAGTGGCATTCAGATGATCAGATTTCCATGTAGGTAAATAGACATTTTAAAAATTGATATCTGGATTACTGATTTGTAGAGTATTTTCTGACTTAATTACTGTTTAGTCTCTCTTGGACAAACCTAGATTGTGATTAGGGATGATATTAAATACTTTATTTAACTCTAATGTGCCTGGGACAAAATACTTCTTTTATGCTTATTTTGAAATGTTGTGTGGAAAGACATGGGTGATTTATGAGATGTGGTACTCTCGTGTTTTAGATATTTTGTAGTTTCATACTGGTGCTAACCGAAGGTTTCGGGAGCCCTAATTGGCATATGTGACTACCGCTCCCCAGTTCTGTGTCTCAGAGAGATAACACTATTCCAAGCACTGAATTTTTTTTCTGCTCTAGGAAGTCATGTTGGCATGTGACCCCAAATCCATTGACTAGTCTTGATTTAAATTCTGGTCAAGGTAACAAGTTAGGAAATGTTATTCTAGGCCAGAATCGTCTAATAGAACTGTATTTGTACTGTCTAAGATAGTAACTATCGAGCCACATGTGGCTTTTTAAAACTTGAAATATGGCTAGTGTGACTAAAGAATGGAATTTTACTTTAATAATTTAATTCAATATAAATGTAAACAGCCACTTATAGCTAATAGATAGGACATTGCACAGCACAGTTCTAGGCCTTTGAGAAACATTTTTCTGAGACACATCTTTAGACCTGGGGTTATGGTCACCCTGGTCTTTCTGAACAGGCCATACTCATACTTCCAGAGCAATTATAACAGCCTCAAGCCCTCAAGCCCTCAGTCTAGCCCCTGAGACAGAAAAACAATGATGGTTTTATATGCCAGCAATCCTAGTAAGTTAAGTTTGTAAAAGTCTGATATATAGAGGCCAAATATTAAACATAAGTATCTCTGATATTGAAAGGGAAAAGGGAATCGATGCAGACAAATACTTTTAAATCTACTCTTTTTCCCTATCGTTTGAAATTAAATCTATGCAATGGAATAGCTTTATATGGGTTCTTTGTTGTTGTTTTTTGTGTAATAGTATTCTCTACTAAGCAATTTAGCACACCTCTGCTAAATTGGAGAAGAATGTTTGGGGCTAATGACAGGAACAGAATATTTGGGCACTGTAGACTATTTATGTATGACATGAAGCACCAAGGTGTTATCCATGAACTATTTGGTTATGTTATAAGTCATGGAGTTTCAAAGGTTGCAAGTTGGTCATGACACTAGTACCAGGATTCATTCCGTGTGGCTCTTTTGTTGTGTAGTTGCCATCCTACTGGCATGTGAACCTGGGAAGTGACTGGAGTTTATAAATGCTTTTGAGTTTATAACCCTTCCAGTTGTTCTTAGACCAAGACTTTGCCAGTCCCCTATTCTTCAGTGGATAACATATGATGAGTGAAATCACATTAGAAACATTCTTCCATCTCTGCTTTATCAGGTCAAAAAGCTCAAAGAAAGTGGAAACTGATATTTAGTTTGTATTTATATGTCTGCAAAGATGGAATATACTTATATAGTCAATCGATTAAACTTTGACATGTACAAAAGCATGTACATATTCACAGTGGCACTCTTCTTAAGCCTTTAAAAATTTTTTTTAAACTTTATCCTCTTTTTCAAATAGGATTGTACAACCTTGGAAAGTTACTCTGAGTCCCAGTGTTCTCATTGTAAAAGGAAAATAACAAGAACTCTTAACTCTTAGGAGTGCTATGAAGCTTAAGTGAGACAATAAATGTATAGATTCAGCATAGTGTGTGGACCACATAAATTCATAAATTGTAGCTATTGTTACTGATGGTACTGCTGTCATATTATATATTAAATAAAATACAATATTGTAGCTTTAATATACAAAGGCCTAGAGTTGCTACTAGTAATAAAAGAATATTTAGGTAGCTGTCGCCGCCCCCCAACCCCTCTCCCCGTCTGCCAACTGGGATTCTTTTGCAATGCAAATCAATCTCTCTCAATTTCATTTGTTTTGTAAATTAAAGGGTTTCCTAAACAGGTGTTCTGAAAGCTGGGCATATCCTTACCTCTCAAAAATGGCTCTCTAAAACATACCAGATGGTTTATTGTGACAATAAATAGGTATGTCTTTTAAGATATTGTCTGATTATACAAAATCATGCTCTAATGGCCTAAAAATACTTATGATAATTTTCTTTTTATTGATGACCTGCCTTGAATGCTGGAATGAATGGCATGCCAAATTGCATACTCTCGTTGAACCAACAATACTTAATTTTCTAGTCATGTAAAGAGAAAAGTGTTGCTAACTTATTAAGTTGAAGTGTTAGTATTATTAAATATATTTCCTTATATGTACCCGATGTTCGTAGGAGCATTATTCACAATGGCCAGGACATGGAAGTGACCGAAGTGTCCTATGATAGATGATTGAATAAAGGAGATGTGGGACATATATACGATGGAATATTACTCAGCCATAAGAGGAGATGAAATACTGCCATTTGTGACAACATGGATGGACCTCGAGATAATCATGCTAAACAAAATAAGTCACAGAAAAGGTTGAAAAACACATGATATCACTCATGTGAGATATAAAACTCAAAGCAATAAACAAACATGATAAACAGGGACTTATTGACATAGACAGTGGATTAGTGGTTATCAGAGGGAAGCGGGGTATAGGGATGGCAGATGGGGTAAAAGGGGTCAAATATGTGGTGCCGGAAGGAAATTAACTCTAGGTGGTGTACACAAAATGCAATATACATACAACTTACTATTGACTGATATACTTGAAACTTATTTGATTTTGTTAATGTCACCCCAAGAATTTTTAATAAAAAAATAAATATGCTATTAGGTGGGACAGTCCAAAACATACATATATATATATATATATATATATATATATATATATATATATATATATATATATATATATATATTTCTTTAAGAAAGATTATATACTATGTATTTTCTTATTTAATTAACATACCAAATTATTTACATTGAGATCTTTGGTGTTTGGATTAAATATATTAACTCTTTCAGTCATTCATTCAAAGGAATAGTTTGGCAAAGGTTTGTTTAATTTGACCTATTTCATCTAGGAAGTTGGATTTTGATTATGAGACTTATTTGGGAAAATATACTTCTGTTTTGGAGTATAAGAATATATTTAAATTTAGAGTGAAATATATTCTTTATGGCCTCAGGGTATCTGTGCATTAATGCAGAAAATGATGTTAGGATAAAATCTTGAACAATTAGGGATAAATATCTAAAACTCAATTAACCTTTAGCAGTTTACCCCATAGCAGTAACATGTTCTCATTCTCACTGCTATGGGATTAAATGTATGCCTTATCACTGTACTACGAAAGACAAAAGTCAGATTCTGTAAGACCAGTTTTAGCCAGGGCACATGAGCAATTCTCTGAGAATTAGGGATATATGTACTACCTACTTCATTTGTAGTGCTTTCAATAGGTTATATTCTCCTTCCCGCTTGTGGTTTATTTTTATGAATCCATATGGAATTTATCTTCAAGTTATTTTGTGATAATGAAATGAGCTTCCCAGCCTGGGCCTCGAGGCCGAGATTTATAAAATAATCACCATGATTTCTGCATTACTTGCATAGCCATTGTGTAGTGTATGAAGGTCAGGCATTGTTAACAATATTCAAGGACACTTTTCATTTTTTAGAAGAAGACAAAAACGTGAAATGTCTCACCTATCTTGAAATTAGCTTAATAGTAAAATAATTTTATCGTATTAGTTTGACAAACTAAATTTGTATAGATTGTTCTGTGCTTTTGACAAATAGTTTCTTTGTTTAAATAATTGCTGAATAATAATAGGACTTGACAGAAATTTCTTAGTATTTCAAACCTCTGAATGATTAATTTAAATGTCTATAGACTTATCTTAAGAGACATGAAAGTGCCACATGTACCCTGATGGTATTGGTTTGTAAGCTCTACCCTCTAGGCCTCTTGAAAAGATAAGCACACACCAGAAGAGGAAAATTTAGACACAAATGATAATTGTACGTTTCTCTGTAACTCTTTATAATAAATTTATTTGGGTTTTTATAATAATGATCCTCACATTGCTTCATTTGTTTCAAACCATTGATGCACTGAGCTGTCTTTTAAAATTATCCACTAATTATCTTAATTATTAACATATGAATTCACATAACATGCATGGATCACTGGATTTCTATGTGTTCCTCCATCCACACCCCATGTTCTCTTGGATTGAATGTTAATCCGATGAGTTTCAGGACTGGAGGGAAAAGTTCTTACTAACATTTTTGACTAGAAATTCTGAATGAAAGTACTTTGGCTCTGTTTCATGCATTTAAACTGTTCTCATCTTAATGGTTCCTCCCAGGATGAGTTATATACTTCCCTTGGGTGCTGCTTTCCTTAGAGTCTTGTATTTTGGTTGCCTGTGTACTTATGACTTTGAAACCAAACTGTGTGTTCTATAATGAAAGATATTATACCTATACAAGGTGGACATATGTATGGAGAAATAAGTGGATAGATGAACAAACCAGTTAAAGAATGAGCAAACTAATTACATTTCTCAATGAGTAATAACCGTTGTTCTTCTCTGGAATATATATTTTCATATACACTGTCCTCTTCTTTGTCACTACTCCCATTGGAAGTATTAAAATGTCTATGTTGCATGCTGTATTATGCTAATTTATTTTTCTTTCATTTTCAAAGAATAACTTGAACATTTGCCTCTGGAGAAGTTAACATGTTTAAAAAGATTAAAAAATTAGCTCACATGACTTAAAGATAAAATGTTTATTTAAATAAAGAGAGACAGCTTCTTTGTGTCAACTTCCTCATAGCATCCTGAGCTAAACTGTGAATTTGTTTAGTGTTGAATTTTTACTTTTACAGAGAAGTATCATCATTTTCACAGCCAGACAGATTTTTAGAGGAAAATAGAAAACTCTTTTCTGAAGGAAGCTGTTTGTGTATGAGGGTGGGGACTGAGGGTTAGGGAGGAGTGTTTAGGAAATCTCTGTGACAAACACCTTTTCCCACAGATGTGGATAATTTTTAGTAGCATTTCCTGGACTTTACCAGAAAGTTCACATCCTATAAATAGCTAGCATTCTAATATTCTTATATCAATCTTTGATAGTCACATAACCAGAGGATTAACATCTAATATATGATTAAACTGATGAAAAGAGCTTTATTCAAATGATAACACTTGATCAGTACTCTTTGAGAAGGGACTATGTGTCAAGCATGGAATATCATGGTGAGATCAAGACAGTGTTGATAGTTTAGTGGGGTAGATGGTCATTAAACAAATAATTATAAGCACTATATAACTGCAAATATGCAAATGCTACAAAGGAGACATGCAGAATACTAATAAAATTAAAAAATAGAGGCTTTGTCTTTCTTTGATTTTCTCTAGTAATTACTAGCCATATATGGCTATGTATATTTAATTAATGTATTTTGTCTTCATTTTTAATTTAAAAGTAATTAAATAAAATTTTAAAACTTACTTTCTCAGTCATACTGCCGTATTTCAGGTGCTCTGTGGTCACATGTGGCTACCATTTTGGACAACAGATATCTAGAACACTTCCGTCATTGCAGAATGTGTAGCATTGCAGCTGCAGGACCTGAGCGGATCTCTTTACAGAACAGATGTTTAAGCTTAGACATGATATCTGAGCAGGCAGTGACCCAATGAAAATTTCAGATTAGAAGAATAGTTCTAGAAGAGGCAAGCTCTAGTATATAGAAGTAACCTGAATTAAACTTGAGCTATTGTGTTAACAGAATGGTATTACTACTCTTCTATGCATGCACGTTTTAAAGATGGTATAATAGTTTTTATACTCTTAATATTACTGTGACCATATAAAACAAAATCTTATTGGGCTTCTGTGTGAGGATATTATATTTAAACAATAATAAATCTGGCATCCAAAATTACTGAAAATCATTTAAAATTGTTTAGTAGAGTTTTTTTTTTTTTCAAAGAAGAACAAAGGAGAAATTCTTTCATAATATAAAGTGAAATCTTTTACCATCTCTCTCCCTTGTCACTACCAGATACCACTTCTACTCTTAAAGTCTCTGTCCTCTCTTCTTCCAGAATCCCAATGTCTTAGAAACCTTCTCTAACTCAGCTTTTTATCACATTCATTAACTAGTTCTAGTTCTCATTTTAATTTTTTTTCTGATATTCTATTACCTAGCTATTGGACAACAAAGAAAACTGCAAGAGCTTATGGCATGAATAGCAGTTTCTCCTCCTTAATAGACTTTTTTAGGAAGAGACTGCCACACAACTATGATTACATCTTAACATTAAGGAAACATTCTAAATGCAATCAGGAAAATTGATTATGCTATTGGATTTTGACTTTGGGCTCCATGGGTTTTAGAATCAAGTTGTTACTTCAATATAAATGCTATTATTTTACCTAAGAGGCTATGTTGTAGGCAACCTAATGAGTGGGTTTGCATATTTTTTTTTTTCATTTTCTTAACACATTGGAGGTAAGAAAGCTCTAGGATAGAAGACCCCACTGGCCATACTTTTAGTCTCCAAAGTCTGTTATTATAACTCATATGGACATGGTTTTATTAAAGACGTGTTATCACTAAATTTAATATTTTTAGTCCAGTTAACTATGTAGAGTAAAATTGAATAAAACTTAATGAATTTGGATTTGCAAGGGAGCAAGCTAGTTTTGAATCAGTAGAAGCCCAAGTGGTCAAATACCGCTGAAGAAATAGGGACTTATTACTTTCAACTGCAAAAAGTAAATCTAGACTGTGTTGCCTGGCACACATTCATAATAGGTCTATTTAAAAGATTAGGTAAGAATTGTTTATAATTAAACTATGAGTTGGCCTTTTCTAAAATCCTAAAGGATTTAAGATTGATCAATGTTTATTCACTTAATTAATTCTTCTGGTTTTAGCATGTGTCAGGGTCAAATTTTATTTACGCATTATGTATGAAAAAATAATTGAAACTTATGAGCATATTCCAGTATTACATACATTTTAAGAGGAACCAAAACCATTATTTTTTCAAAAGGTAAATGTTATAATCCTAATAAGGATAGTCCATGTACTATGGATTCTACCTTCTGTGTGGCTCATATCCTTTCACTTTTCTCTGCTTCTTAAATCACCAGGGTCACTTGCCTAGACAAGGATCTCCTAATTAGGCTTTCTGCTTCCATCCTACTGCCTGTAACCTATTCTCACTTGGCTGCCAGAGCTGTTTGTACCAGAAGTTTGAGTGGAGATTTATGAATGACTGTTTGGTTAGAGATCTGAAGCTAGGGGAGTTCCCTGAAGTTGTACTCTGCTTTCCTTAGATTGCTTTTTCTTTCTGATGTTTTTTCCGGTAATTAATGGATGTTATGGAGATAATCACTACTTTCTCCACTATTACCAAGAAGTGCTGGGCCTCTTCACTGAGCCAAAGAGATCAGAACTCTGAATCTCATTATGCCCCATTTCCTGCTTTAGAAACCTTTGATGGTTTCCCACTGCTTTGGGCATAAAGTTTTAAAGCATTAAGGTGGCCTCTGAGTTTCTATGATGGTGGCTGCGCTTATTTTCTGACTAATATGACACTATTCTATCTTGCTATCTGTACTGCCACCACATTGGCCCTGTCTTTTTAACTCAAGTATGATAAGCTTCTTTCCATTTGATATCTGGAAGTTCACCCGCCAAGTCTTTCTCATTCTTTAGGTCTTAGCTTAAATGCCACCTTCTCAGGTCATCCTTTTCTGATCCTATTCTTACCCACTCTTCCCATGCACAGACTAGGATAGATCAACCCCATTATCTCCTTTGTTGCAATGATCACAATTATAATCAGACCACTACAAACTTAATTATAGAATTACTATGTACCTTCTCTGCTAGACTAGAAGCTCTTGAAGGCAAGGTGGGCAAGGGGAGTATTATGTTAATAATCCCAGCACCTAAAGCTATGTCCAGCACATAAAAGATATTTACTAAATATTTGTTGAATAAATTTAATACAACTTTGAAGACACTTTAAAATTTTGTTTCGACAGATTGTAGAATGGAAACAGGTTCTTTTCTATTCAATTATGAAACCCAATAGTAGCAAATTAAATTCTTCTCTATTGACTTAAATATTTGTAACCAGCCTAAGTCATTTGATTTCCATTCTAAATGTAGTGAATTCAATATCAAAAGAAACTTTAATTTCAGAGGAAATGCACTGATCATATCATCCACCAAATGCATTTTTAAAAAAAGTCTATGGGAAAGTAGGAGCCACAGGTAAGGAAAAAATGAAAGCATCCTAAAGCATACTGAGAATTGAGATAAAAGAGGCAGCTTCTTAAAAAGAGAATTCATATTGAAGTGGATGTCACTAATTTCATATAATTTTCCTGTCAGGAAGCCAAGAGCTTTGGGCCATTTGTTTGTTGAAGTAGATGGACCTGAATTTGTGGTCATGACTCTTTTTGTCTTGGACCAATAATTTAGAATCTGTGTGTGGGCATGTGTTGGAGGTGGAGGGAGGGAAAGACCAGGGAGAGAAGAGAAAAATAAAAATGAGATAAAGTTAAGCAAAGGGACTCATGACATTAAATCTATCCTTTAACATAATATCCTAAACAACTAAGTTATGGCTGTGCTGCAATCATAGATTAATCCTCCACCAATACTCTATGGCATGTTCATAGGTATTTCTGAGGGAAAGGAAAAGTGGTTGGTGGGCCCTGCTCAGGTAAGGTTGGAAGGCTGACTTAAATAAAACTTAGCCATTCTCTTCATTTTTTTAATTTCTCAGAGAAAGAGTAGAATATTTAGCATTTTCCAGTCTCTCTGGGCTGTGAAACAGCATTTCCGGGTGCCAAGAACTAAAATCTCTACTAACATTTCTGTTGAGATACCATTTGGGTAAAACTAGGGGAAGCATTTAACCCATCCCAGACATACCTCCACAAGGCAGTAACATATATATAATGAAGATGCCTCTGCTTGGCAACTCTTTTATAAGCTCAAGGGCCTAATGGTATAAAAATATGAGTTATGACTAGCAGGGTCACCAATTTTTACATAGTCATGAGGATTCTATTGTGAAAATCAATTAGAATTTTAATGGGATAAGTATAGAAATCTAACATTTCAAGCTTAAAAAATAAACAACTTGTTAAATCAAGTTCTGAAATAACCCTTTATTGCTTTTTAGTTCCTTTACTGCCCCCACTCTGCTCCTACTTTTGTAAATGACCTACTTTTGTAAAAAATTTGTGAATGTTCATCTATCCGGGTAGATTTTAAAACGTATTTTGAAGTTATAATTGTAATTTTATTATTTTTCTTAAGTTAAATTATAGAAAGAATGATAACTTTAATATTATAAATTATTATTGCTTTTTATTCCAATAAGATTGAAAAATAAAAGGAAGGGCCCTGTGACAACTGCTACATCTTCTTAGTTAAAAACTACCGCTGACAAGGACACAGTCTGTGTACTTCTAGTTACATTGGACTGCTTTAATTAATCCTCATTTCCTTTGAGAAAATTTACTACACTAAAAAAAAAAAGCATTTTAATAGAGATTTTATTATAAAGCATGACCTCTGTTTCCTTCACAAACAGTTCTAATATCATTTTTATTTGAATCCTGGAATGTTAAAGCTAGAAGCAGCATTTGAAACAGTCTAGTCTTACTGTCTGAACAGGAAGCAAGAGTGAGAGGCAAAGTAGAATTTGGGCCTTCTTGCTGGCGTTTTTTTTTTTGTGTGTGTGGGTGTGTGTGCTTCTTCTTCCTCTCCACCTCCAGGTTGCCTCTTCTGTATAAAGAGATAATAACATCCACCTTGCAGGGTTACCCTGAGACAAAATGGGACAATGCATGTGAAACACTGAACACACTGCTTCACACATAGTAAATGCTCATTAAGTAGAACTAAAATTAATATCATGAGTATCATCAGCCATTCAATTAATTATATTGAGCATAGACTAGGGGCTTTGGAAAAAGCTTCTGTCCTAATGGAATGAACCCATCTCAAGCTCTTCATTTCACCTTTAGAACTAGATCTGTCTCTAACAGGGTAAAAGGAGGCAGTTCACTAGGACAGTACTTTCCATAGCTTTTTCCTGTATAAAATTGGTATTAAGACTGAAAGACAAGCTTGAAGTAAAAAATAAAAGATGATTCTTAAAGTCTAGATTTACTAAAGATACTCATTTGAGCAGATCCACACTCTTAAGTTGCCCGTTCAATTATTTTTATGTAATTATTGAAAAATTAAAATTACTTGCCTAAGGACTATTACTAGATGGGAAAAAAAATAACACTTCTTATCTCTGGATTTTAGTTTTTAAAAATGTATAACTATATACTACACCTCTATCTACCTACCTGCCTATTTGTGTGTGTGTGTGTGTGTGTGTGTGTGTGTGTACACACACTATACATAAATTTGAAACTAGTTCAGTCATATTGTAAAGAAAGAAGGAAAGAAAATAATGGCTATAGGTAGTGGCTGGTCATAACAATAACTAGAATACCTTTTTGTATTTTAAAGAGTTGTTGTCATACTGATGTTGATTTCAACAGCTTCAGTCACAGCAACTGGGCAACACCCCACACTTCAGAATTGTGGTTTGCAGCAGTTGCACTGTTCCCTTTGTGCTTTAATGGAACTGGATATTTTTTGCAACTCATTTATCTGTCATTCAGCATTAATTGGAGATACCCTCTGGGTGAAACATTGCCTAGATCATAAGTGAGTAAAGATAAATTTATTACATTTCCTTTCCATAGGCATTTACAATCTAGTAGGGGACCAACCTACAGATCATTTCAAATGCAAGGTAGTAAAAGAAATGGGTCAGAAAAACACAGACTAGAAGAACCAAGCTATCCTACCCCAGGAGCTCAGAGGAGGAGATATTTGATTTGAGTCTTAGGGATGAGTAGGAATTTAATCTCAGGCCTGACTTGTGCAAAGTGTTGAGGTCTTAAAACTACATGATCCATTCAAGCAACTTCAACCAGTTCAGTGTGGCTCGAGTGTAAATTATCATGGAAGAGATATGAGACCTATGGCAGGAAGGATGAGAAGCAGCAAAAGTGTTGCGAACTTTCTTCTGGAGATGTTTGGGAGTATTGGGAATGATGTAGTCGAACTGGTGTTTTAAGAGGAGCTGGGTTGTAGATCCGCTGGAGAGAAGAGACCAGATTGAAGTCTGTGGAAATAGATTGCGTAAGTGATGAAAAAAAATGTTTGCAATGGAGAAGTGATAGAGACAAGTGGATGGTCTTGAGTGTAATTAAAGCCAGGACTTACTGGGACTTAGTGCTTAGTGGTGGATTGGATAGATGAAAGAGTGAATGAGACAAGAGATAGGGAGTCCACTATCCAATAGACTGGAGTCCACTTCCAGATAACAAGGTGCATAGTATAGCCATAGTGGAGATTCAGAATAAGATACGGATTTATGTGGGAATAGAACGAATTCTGTTCTGGAAGTGTTGAGTTCAAGGTGGATATCTAGGTGGATATTTATTTAAACTTAGAGGAGGTTCGACCATGAAATGTTGATTTGGACATCTTCAGTGAATTGATGCTAATGGAAGTCCTGGGAGGAGATAATATTTGGCTGGGAGAGGGTCTGGAGTTTGAAGAGTAAAACATTCCCAACAAAATTAATTAGTACCTGAAAGAGTATAGAGAGGAAATCTATTTTTATCTCAGCTTTTAGACCTGACGTTTTTGTTTGATCTCAGGTTCTATCTGAATTGGGCCTCAGAAAACATGAAGTCATTTTGAATCTTGGCCAAATATGTTGTTAATTCAAACATATATCCATAAACTTAATGCTTATGACATAAGTTTTTCTAATGGCTCTTCCTCTAAGGTATTATTAAAAAATGGCACTGTATCAAGAATGAAAGTTCCGAAGCTCTCTGACCTAGGCAGTGAGTCACTTTTCTTTATTAGGATAATACAGATATGTTACAAACACCTTTTTATGTAGTTTAGAAATCATCACCAGCATGGTTAATCCTGACTGTTTTTCTCTGTGGCTTAAAGATGTTCTATGAAATTCTCTTGAGCTTATTTTCATATTGGTTACCTTGAATGGCATTTCACTTGAGTAGTGTTTTCTGGAAGATCATCAGTTGAAATAAGCATGTGTAGTTGGTCTACTGCCTACCAATTTAATGTTAAGGTTGAATATAAATTTCTGTCTCAACCATGATAGAATAACTGGCACAACTTATCATGCTGCAATAAACGACTGTAAAACTGGACAGGCAACTAATTTTAGGCATTGGGATACAGCCAGCATAGGTATGATCTTTGAAAGGAAGGAAACATACAAGATTTCCTAATAACTGCATAGGGAGTGGAAGCTACAGCAGAAAGCCGTGGTCTGATTAAATCAAGGTGTCATTTGAGGTTGAAGTTCAGAGCTGCTGAAGTGGCAAAAATTTGGCAGTCAGGGTACTGTCAAAAGAGGAAGTTGTGCAGAATGGGATGCAAAATCAGCAGTCATAGGGGTTCTCTTTATGTCACTGGACAAGGGTTGTGCTGTGCTTGCACAGAGTGGGACTCTGTAGGACCTAGCAGAGGATCACTTCTGCAGGGCCTAATGCTTAGCATAAATTCCAAGGTCATATAGTACTGAGATACGCCCAAGTCCTCTCTGACCTCAGAGTAGAAGGATCTTGCTGAACATATCAAACTCAGTTAAGCATACAGAAACACCACAACTTAGGAGTGAGAATTATGATCTAGAATGAGGGTCATGTCTTTAGAACTAAGAATAAGACCAAATAGACCCAGTCTAAAAGAGTATAAAAACAAGACTAACAGGATCAAGAGGATCTGCCAACAATTAAGTGTATAAACAGATGGAGAATTTCAGCTAAGAAATGGTAACTATAAAAAGAACCAAATGGAAATACTAGACAATTCTGTATAGATAAAATGCAAAGGCTAAAATGAAAAATGTACTAGTTGGGATTAACAGGCATTACTCTCCATGATAAGAGGTTAGTGCACTTAAAATTATCTAAATAGAAATTGCCTAAGCTAAAGGATAGTGAAAAAAAGAAGTGAAAAGTTATGAATTATTTTGAGGTGGATCATAGACTTAAATGTAAAAGTTAAAACTGTGAAGCTTCTAGAATAAAATGTAGGAAAATATCTTAGAGACCTTGGGATAGACAGATATTTTAGCAAACAAAAAGCCCTAACTATAAAAGAAAAAAAAAAAACACTTTATAAATTGCATTTTATTAAAATTAAAATCTTCTCATCAAAAGACAGTTAAGAAAATGAAAGGCAAGTTATTATCTGGAAGAAAATTCTTATGCATATGTATGACAAAGACATGCACTCTGAATGTGTGTGTGTGTTTATATGACCAATGATCTCATTAAAAGGTGTTCAATATCATTAGTTTTCATGAAAATAGAAAACAAAAACAGATTAAGTTACCTCTATACCCACTTGAATGGCAATAATTAAAAATTCTGTGGTGAGTGAGGATATAAGTAACAGAAATTTTTACACATTGCTGATTGGAATATAAAATACAACCACATTGGAAAATAGTTTTTTTTTTCTTGTGAAGTGAAATTTTCCCTATATTACCTAGCAATGCTACTCTCCCTGGTATTTACTCAAGAAAAATGAAAATCATATATCCACACAAAAACAGTCTACACAAATGTTTATAATAACATTATTCATAAAGGCCCTAAATGGAAATAATTCAAAATTCCTTCAAGAGAATAAATTCTTGAGTATTCATTTGTATAACGGAATGCTATTCAGCCATAAAAAGTGTAACTACTGATAACTGCAAAAGCATGGATGAATCTTTAACAGTTGAAAAAAGCCAGACTTAAAAGCATACATATTGTAGGATTACATTTATATTAATTTTAAGAATGGACAAGTTATAGATGATGCTAGAAATCAGATCAGCAATTGCTTATTGATGTGATGAAGCTTAACTAAGGGGGCACTGGAGAGTTTTCTAGGGTGATGGAAATATTCCATAATTTGATTATAGTCTTTGGTTTCATGTGTGTATACATTTGTCAAAATTTATCCATTATACAATCTGTCTATTTCACTACATGTAACTTTTACCTCAATTATTTAAAAAGATTGGATTTTTTTTAAACGAGTGTGAAATAATCAACTAAAAATGCTAATTATTATTTTGCATAATAAACCAAGGTCAGTTTGGTCATAAAGGTATCAAGTGCTTCAAATTCATCAAATATATTTTGACTAAGAGTACAACCTTGGAGGGTTTATTTGTTGTTTTATGATTTGGTCTGGATTTTTCCTACCTCTGTGTTTTTTTGTTGTTGTTGTCTTTTTTTTTTTTTTTTTTTTTTAGAATAAGAGTTTGCTTAGAATTTCCAATAAAAACAATTTATTCCCTAGACAATTCACCGAAATGGAATATTCTTTGAATTCCTTTCAAAAAGTCCTCTGCGGGGACATTGAGGAACGTTAGCTATTTTATCCCAGGGAGCTGGCTACTGATTGAGAAAGAGACCCTGGGTAATTGAAGCCATTTGTCTGGGAACTGAATGTCCAGGCAGGAAAAGGACCTGACTTAATTGAAAAGAATTGATGGTACCTATTAAGAACACGGATCCTCCGAGAACAAAAATGAAAGGGCCAGTCCAGGGTTTACTAGCATTTAGTATTGTTAGGGGAAGATTGAGTTCATATTACAGAATAGTTCTCTGTTGATGAGGATCAGTGATAATAGACTAACACAAAAATCTTTCCTTTTCTTCTCCTTCAGTCTCCTCAGAGGGCAAAAAAGAATCACAAACTGAACCTATTATGTGGGTATTTTCACTTGGCATTTGTATAGCCTCAGCCTACATGAGTACTCAGCATGGTATAATAGTAAGAACATGAGATTGGATGTCAGAGACTCAGCTGCTTATTAGCTGTGTAACCTTCGGTGAGTCCCTTAGTCTTTCTGATTTTGTCTCCAAGGGTTGCTGTATGATCATATGAGATATATGAAAAGTGCTTGGCCTGTGGTATGTTAACTGAAGATAGTCCTTACTCTTTTTACAAAAATTCAGCTCTGTAGGGTTGTAGAGTTTCTTGAGGACTCTTTTTTGAAATGGAAATAATGGAAAGCAGTAGCCATTCACTGGCAAATAAATAGTTGCCATATTATTGTATATGTTTTACTTAAAAAAACAAACAAACAAACAGTGTTTTGGTCATTAAGTGAAGGCAAATGATTTGTAAATACTAAGTAACCTTCAAAGAGGCATTAGCTTCTATGAATGTTGCATGCTGCATGGACTAAACTGTTAATCAGGTGTGGTTTATTGTTATGTGTTTTTCATGAGAGGAGGAAAAGAGTTCCACAGTGACAGTGATTGAGAGCTAACTAAAGTTACTATACATCCTAAGTTAAATCATTTAAAAATCCTTGACTAGGAATTGACTTTCTAAGCAACCATATTGTAATCATAGATCTTAAGAGCAAAGAATGGTGTCAAATCTTTGGACATTTACGTTTTAGATATTTTGTTCTGCAAGAGATGACCTCCTAAGTTCTAAGAACAGAAGGGCTATGTGACAGTAATGCAGTCTTCTTTGGAAAGAACTAGATGAGAAATGAATAAGGAGTGAAGGAAGAAAATGTTATTACTTAACAGAAAAGTAAGTTGTTTTATGAGTCATTAGGCTATTTAGGTGAGTTCAAATCAGTTATTTTAATGTATTTATATATACATCGTTTTAAGAACTGTCTTCAAAAAGTAAACTGTGTTGGAATTTAAAACTCAGTAAACTACTGAACTATTAAAAAAATAACTTTCATTTTTCAAAGATTATCATGTATTTTTTAAGTCAAATTATTAAAGAAAAGTGTAACCTGTAAGCTTAGATTCGAAGCATGTCTTTTATTTGCCTCTTGTATGTTTTTTTTAGTAAAGAAATCTTTATGCTGGATTTTAGTTTCCCAGAAAGATCCGAGTTTCAGAGCTCTTAGTATTTCATGCTTTTGGTTAGAAATGTATGGTCCTCTAGGTTGCTAAGTGAATTGCCAGTAACAGTCGATATGATGGGTAGAACCGAATAAATATATATAACACAGCAATATATTCATTTAATTATTCAGTGCTCATTTATTTTTATCTATTGGCTACCAAGTCTAGTAGTAGATATTGAGACTTGGCCATTTCCCATATGTGTACAATATAATGTGTTACCAAAGTTGTAGATGCCTATAAAGTATGACAGAAGGAGCCTCTAATTCTGCCCATGGTGAGATCTCAAGAGGTTTGATTAGAAGAGCTGCCTTGAGAAGTCATAAAGAATGAGTAGGAATTCCCCAGCAAAAGGAATGGGAAAGCCTTCCACTTAGGAGTAGCATGAAGTGTGCAGTCACAGAGCTGTAGAAAAGCATGGAATGTTTGGAGACCAGAGATGGTTTGGTGCTTCCAAACCAAAAGCATTATTTTGAAGACTGTATCAGTTAGGATCTCAACAGGAAACAGACGGCACATTCAAATCAGGGTGGGTTGAAGAGTTTATTTAAAATGGTGCTATTTACAAAGTTGTGGGCTACTTGTAGAGAAACCACAGAAAATGTTGTATGAATGGGGATCTGGAATAGTGGAGCTGTTACCACTCCTAGACAGAAAGGGACAAGAGGCAAGAGCTGTCACAGAAATGCAGAGGAGAGAGGTGTGGTAGGAGCCTGCCTAGAGGGCCTTGACCTTTGGTTGAGGAAGCCAGATACAGGTGACCTTGGAGGGAGGAACCAGAGGAACAAATAGCCTAACCTACTTGCCTACAATCTCCTTCCTGGACTGTCTCCAGGAAAATAGTAAGCCTTTTTTCCTAGTCAGGTGGAATTTAGGATCTCCACCTATTTCTTTTGCATCATTTTCCCTGAAGACTTTTTTCTGTCATCTTCCTTGCTTCTCTAACCATCATCTACATTTGAATAAACAGTATCTTTCCATTTTAATTCCCGGAGTCATCCAACATGAATAACTTGAAGAAGCTTGCTGAGAGGCTGAGGTGCCTCCTGAGGCTTTTATTATTATCATAATTGTTTAACTTCTGATTTGTCTAAAAAGATGTTGTTTTCTTTTCTTTTGTTTTTGTTTTGCTTGGGATTTCACTGGCATTTGTAACAGGTTCATTAGACATTTACCTGTTTATTGCTCATCACAACCTTATGGGGAAGGCAATATGATCTGCATTTTATTAATGAAGAAACAGACTCATGGAAGAGTTAAAACTGGACATATCATTGAATAGATAAGGTGTTCAACCTCATTAACTTAGGTGATAATATGTTCATGTAGGATATGCATGTCATTTACTGCTCTGTCCCATGATTAATTTAACACTTAAATGCCAGACACTGTGCAGGTGGTGGGATAATAGAAATAAGGAAGGTCCTGTTCTTATCTGTGGTGAACACAAAGCTCACAACTGGTAGTGTCATTAGTACTAGAAACAAACAAGAAATATGGAAAGAGAGATTAATTTGATCTGAAAATGAGATTAAAATATTTTGTTGCTCCCCATCAAAAATTCAAACAGAAAAGCTTTCATGTTTGCGTGTGTTCAGCTTCCAAGTATTAAATTGCAATTTCAATCACAGATTAAGAGCGCCTGTGTCAATATATTTGTGCACAAGTTAGTTGAGATGTTTGTTCCATGGTGCTGCAGATCTTCAGCTGATCTGCGTCACTTGCGTTAAGATTGGGGGGAGGACATTTTTTTTTTAAATGAGGTCTGGAATAGAATAGGCCTTTGGATTTGATCCTCCCGTGAATGGATCTATGCAAGGTTAGGTATGAGGTGACATTAAAGCTCATCCCCTGCAAAAGGACTTATCCTCCTGTGCTGCTCTTTAGTTGTTATGAGGGTCAGGAGTTGTCGTGATAAGAATGTTTATTTCAAAAGTAATACGTTCTGTGTTCACTGTCATTGAGGATTAAAACTCCCCTCTCTCACCCTTTCTTTCTTTGGCCAATAGAGTGCTCATGTCTGTAATGTTGTGTTGCTTTTGCCATCTCTTATTTGTGTGATCCTCGAATCTCTACCTTCTTCAGTAGTTGCCCAAAGGAATGCTTTGCCATTGCCGTCACATCCTCTGTGAAGAACCTGTCCTTTGTTTTCCCAGCATGGTCGAAGTGGTGTCTCTTTGTGCCCTGGATAATTAGTTGGTTATGCACTTAATGCAGCAGTTACTCCATTTAATTTTCAAGGAGTAAGGTTTTGGGAAGTGATCTTTTATGTATAAAATACCATTATATTTTTAGTTTTGCACCCTGGAAGAGGAAAATAGTGTCCTTCTACACTTTTTTGTCTGACAAATATCTCGTCTCTTGAAATGCCATTCAGATATAGCATCATCTCTGTAAAGTTTTATCCTACACAATTAGTTTTCACATTTCTATCTTTCATTTGTAGCATTATAATCTATCTGTTTACTTTGACCCACTGGACAATCAAGGGACTAATTTATTTATTTTTGTATCTTCAGTAAATAGCATGAAACTCAATATTTTATGGATATCCAGTAACTCTTCATTGGATGAATTAATAACTGAATAGTAGGAAATGGGGAACCATTGTAGTATGCACTACAGCCATCTTCTAAAAAGATATCCAGACAATGGGATGTAGGATGAATTGGTGGGACAGTAATCAAGAAGGTCAGATGGATAGCCTGTGCAAAAGTTCAGACTTAGATTTGGGTTTTGGCTGACAAAATAGAGATAAAGAGGTGGAAATGAATAGTTTTGTGGGATATAATTTGACTGGCCATTCATTTTGAAGGTGAAAGATGAGGCAATGATCAATCAGACATCCCAGTCTTGGATCAATAGAGATGAGGTTGCCCTATTGAAAGACAGGGTAGTTGAGAAGCAAAGCTTATAAGAAAAAGTTGTGAATTTAGTTTTAGCCATGTTGATTTTGAAGTAAAGGATAAGCATCTTTTTTGATGAAGGAAAGAAAAAAGAATGAATTTGCAGAACTACTTCTTATTGCTATTATTTATTTTTTACCTATTTCATATAGTGGGTATTATCCTCATTTTGTGGGTGCCCAAAATGAATCTCAGTGAGATTATGTCATACCAAAGGTCAGAAAGAATTAAAGCCTTGGGTTTTTCTATGCTACCACAGTATCCTCCTATGACAAATTGATCACTTTCTGATTCAGGTTTGGTATCTAAACTGTTCATTATTGTCCCCAGTGTCTTTCCTCACATTGTCCCTCTGTTAGCATTCCTTCCCTTTTTGCCTTCAACTTCACTAAATTGCATTTGTCTGTTATGGCCAGCAAATTCTTACCTTCTCAAGAAGACCTTTCATGATTGCTTCTTGCCCCAACCCTTATTTATCCCTTAGATTCTCTTACTGTTTAGTATTTTGATTTATTTAGTTACAAAGTGATCATAAATATTTAGGCTGCAAAGTCTAATATACATCCCCAAAAGCCCAATATTCAAATATAATTGAGTTGATAAATGCTAACATTGGGAAACTTTAAGATTTACATATTTGTATTCTTTGTCCAAGGCAATGATCTTCTATTTCCTCAGAGTGAAAGAGCTTTGAATGTCCAAGTGTTTGCATAATTGCTTTTCATCCCATTTTCTGCTAACTGCTTTAGAACATCTCTGTTACATCCTGCCTTTCCCATCACTGTTGGGTTTCATTGACCTTTAACAGAAAGGCAGCCCCTACCCTGAAGTATACAATTCCCTCATCTGGGATCTTTGCCTATGATTCTGTTATACTTTAGGGGAAGGTAACAACTGGCTCTGTGAAACTGGGCTTGTCTGGAGGATTCTGGAATTTTATAATCTATCATGAAGATAAGGCCTAGGTGATAAACACCAGATCCTTCTGCTCCTGCCTCCTTGGTTAATGACCAATGATGTGTATGGATTGTTATGGTGAAGGGGCACAGGCTATCACAGAATTAGGAAAAGATATTTTGATACTTAAACAATAATGTTTTTGGGAAGTTACTTTTCTCAATTTTGTCATCCAGGTATCATGAAATCAAGCCAATCTACTTAGTTCTATGAAGTGGCCAAGTCTCTGCTATGTAATTTTCAAAATAGACTCATGGCGGGAGGCTTCTTGGTGCTGTGTTATAATCTATCTTATTTGACCTGCACTTACTGAATACCTATTATGTGCCCAGTGCTGGGGAATCTCTGATAGGACTCTACCCCTGAGAAAGTGATCTTTTGTTTCATGTTCTGTAACTTGGACTGGTAGACTACAAACCTCTTAAATGTAGCAGCTATCACAACTACATTTGACTTATGCAACACCCGTTAAAGACAAAAAAATAGAGCCTACTATATATTATTTAGTATTATTTAATTTAAATCTTTTACCAGTTCAATGAGTTACTATTATTCTATTTTACAGATGAGGACATTCAGACCCAAAAGAGAGGACTAATTTCCCCAAATACCTAGAAGTAGTGAAGACCTGAGCCAAATTACAATCTAGTTAATCTGGCTTGAGAGCCTATGCATTTGATTGCTGTGTCATAAATGCATAGAGCTGGCAGAGTAGTAAATGGGCCCCAGGTAGTATAGACCTGTCATGTTGTGCTTGTATTATTATTCTCTCCCACTTTGCTTACTAATGTTTGTTGGCCTTTTTTAAAAACTATTTCCTGAAATAGAACTGATTTTGTTTGTTAGAATACTATGTTCTTAACATTTTTATTCCTAAAGCTCACACTAATTTTAGCTCAGTTATTCTAAATTAATTTGATCTACTTCTTAAGAATATAGGGAATACCTGCGATCTCTTTAGCAAATGAGCAGAAGGAATAAAATGGTATTCTGTTTGTTTTTTCCTTCCTCATTTCTCTTTGATCTGATTATGGTCCATCTTTGGTTTCAATTAATCGCAAGTCAACAGAACCTAGCAATGCCTAGTTAAGGAATGGAAATCCTTCAGCAAAATACATGTTCAGTGTTAAGATCTACAAATAGTGGACATACTGAAAGGAAGCCCATGGTTATTCCTAAATAAACAAACACACAAACAAATATGTTCTGTCTTTAGAACATTTTAATTTGATTTAAATCAGAAACATTTGTTAGATGGCTGTTATGTACAGGATGCTGAGAGACACTGGGAGGTTTGTTAAAATGCAGATTGCTAAGCTCCATTTCGTTTTGATTCAGAAGGTCTGGGTTGTGAACCTATAATTTGTATTTCTAACATGTCAGGTGTCTCCGAAGCTGCTCTTTCTGGATCACACTTTGAGAACCACTCATCTAGTAGGAGGTCAGTTCTCACATCTGAGCCACTATGACCAAGAGACACAGAGGGTTAAAAGCACTCTGAAAAGGGACAATCTTACCCAAGGCAGCGTGATTCACTTTTGTGAAATCATCAACAGATCATAGTTCAAAACTTTTGCAATATAGTAAATTTGTATATCAGTATGAAAACATATACTCCAGAGAATGATATACCTGAGTATAACCTCCACAGAATGTTGTCATGGTGTGCTGACTTTTCTGGCTTTATATCAACTGATACTTAAATCGTGTGTAAAACTTTGTTGATAAATGATCATGCAATGTGGTGGGACCCATTAAACACAATCCTGGCTGAAGACCTGCTCATCTGAAGCAGCCCCAAGTTTTCTAATCACTTGAGAATGCCTACAAAGTATTTTGGACAAATCAAAACCCATTTTCATGGACTAATAGACCTAAAGGAAAGAAAACCAACTTCAGCCAGACCTTGACTGTGTTGTGTGACTCTGTTCCACAATGTGGGTCTTTGCCATATTGCTTTGTTTAAGACTTTCATTTCCTGAATTTGGGCTGCTTTCACCAGTTACTTGGGATTCATTTAGTACATGTAGAGCACCTGGCCGAGTTCCAGGCACATGTATAATGTCAAACATGTGTTCTCTGCCTGAAGGGTTTGAGCTGAAACCTAAGAGAAATCATTAAGGTACAAACCCTCTTTCCAAGTCTTAGTAAAGGTATTTTAGGATTTAAATCTTCTGATTTAAAGTCTTTGTCTTTCTGATATATGATCCTTGTGAACAAGCCTCTTTTGACTTTCTGTCCCATAAAAGGGAATGGAACACTTTTGTCAGTCTCAAATGTCTATTATTAAGTTTTTCTTTTTGGTAGCTTATTTTCCCCATTCTATCATATCCTCTGAACACTGTGTAATGGCATGATAGCTTTGTGTTTTACTGTGGTTATCATGTTGAGAAAATTTAAAAACTGGCTTTGTCTTTTAAAAATTGGCTTGCCATCCTAAGTTCTTCTATTTTGTAAGAAGGACATAAAGAAAAAGGCTTCACAACCTTCCTCATTGTTGATTTTGTTACTGCTAAGGAAACTTGACATTGGGCAAGTAGAAAGCACAGTTGTACTCAATCTATTTGACAGTGGAAGATGTGGTTGGCATGATCCTGGGAAACTTTCTGGACTATGTTTGTGCATGTATCAGAAAGCTTTGCTCTATAACCATTGCAGTATTATTAGGGATTGATGAAGCAGATCCTGTTTGTTGGTAAATACCTCTCACATACACACAATCTTAAATATATTTTCATAAATGTGGTATAAGGTTATTTCACATTAATATTTTGATTTCTTATAACTGTCAAGTTCTTTCTGTAGTACAGCATGAACTAACAGTGCTCTTCCATGGCACAATTATTTTCTGAACTCCAATTTCATTGATGGAAGCCATTTAAATTTACTGCTATGCTTCTTGAGTTTGGGTGTCAATTTGATAATAACACAGTGATTAAACAAAGGCATCTTAAGGATGACAGAGATAAGGAACAGTTTTCACTAAATGAAAGTATGTAATTGCCTACACTCTAAAAGAGATTACAAACAACAGACAAAGGAGGTACACCTATGAATTACAACAAAGAGCTGCTGAATTGATGATTTATTTTAGTTGACATTTGTCTTTCTTGTCAGGATAGATTTTAAATTTTTTTGTGTGTGAAAAATTTGAAAGAAATGCCTGTTTGTATTTTCAAATAATTCATTCTACTTATAGACAGCTGCTACTGATTGTTCTTTGCATGTCCATTGAGTTTTAAAATCTAGTTCACTTTGGCTTTAAATTTACTTTTTTAAATAGCATATTTAAATTTCATTTGACATACTAAAAATTGTATGTAGCCTTTGGAGTTTTTAAAATCATTTAATGTCATTTTCTTGCTTTGCTTTTTTTTCTTTTAATAAAGCCATCTGTTTAGTAAACATAGAAAATTGATTGATATGAAACCCAAAAAGTTCATAATGACAACTAAATAACAGATGACAGATTAGACAAGAACAAGTCATTAAGTTGGCCTATAAAAGGACAGCCATCTGCACCACTAAAACAATCTTCCTATTGATGACAGTAATAATTTTCTGACTCCGTGACAGCTAAGAATTTATAGAATAAAATGGAAAGCTTATAAATTGAGAAGTGAAACTTGATTTTGGATAATTAGTGTAACCATTTTATTTCAGTTTACATGACAAATGAATCAAGATTATAAAAAAATCTTTGAGAACAAATAATCATTTATTCTGTGTATGCATGTGTGTTTCATCTGACACAGAAAATGACTAATTTTTTGGACTGAATTATTAACAAATGTAGAAAATCTAATTCATTGCTGATGAAAAAGATTTACGCTTCAAGATTCTTTAAAATCTTACTCTACAAATTAGTGACTTATAATTAAAATATAAATTTAGTGCCTGTGTTTAGGGATAACCAATCATAGACCCCTAGGACTGAAAAGGACCATAGGGCCATCTGTCTTTACCTTGCCAATGCTGTCATCAAAGTTGAATCCATTTTAAGGTCACTAACAAAATACCAGAGAATAACAAGGAATGATATATATTTTGTAGAGTTAAATAGAGTCAGGTACAAGCAGTTGGATATGGTTAATTTCAGAGAACCTATAGCTGCCAACATTAAAAAACCAAGCTGAATTATTTGGTTTTAATTTAGAGTTGTTTTTCATATTCTCTCAATGAACTACTCCTCTCATTAATGCTAAATGACTTGGACCTTTGCTCTTTAATGTATAACTATTATTAGAATTAAATGTGGGAAAAGTGACTTAAATGGTATTGGATTCTTTTTCTGGTAACTATTGTTTCTCTGTTTCTTCACATTCCGTGTGGAAACACCTTAATTAATACTTATAGCATGAAAAGATATTGATATTTAATTGGCTTGGGGCTTTGTAGAGAATAGTCCAATGTCAGAACCTAAGGATTATTACTAAAACCGGATCACTATTTAGCAGGGTATAGGAACTTTATGCCCTCCAATCCTGTGCTTTGGGTTTTTACTATTTTTATGGATCTGATGGTCCATACTCTATATGGATAAGAAAAGTTTAAAGTAAAAATATAAAGAAGAAAACAAGACCCTGATAAGTCTACCTTTCACAGATAGCTACTAATACCATTTTAATGTACATATTTTTTGCTAGGCCTTTATGTATATTTTAAAAATAAAATTGTAATTGTATTTTAAATAGTGTTTGATACCTACTTCTTTTTCACTTAATATATTGTGAGCATGTCACATATCATTAAAACACTTTATTATTCCTAACAGTAATTTACTGTATCACAAACTATATTCAATATTACCAATTTTTTTTTCCCAAAGAATCACTGGCTGCCTTTAATTAGTTTTAACCCTAAAGCTTTTAAAAGTGGAATCAGTTGGAAGCAGGAATGTAGGGGACTTATTTGCTAACACTTCTCTCGTAAACTCATATTTTAGATTCTTCTTTAGAGGAGAACACACTCTTCAGCTGTTTATAGGGTAATTTCTGAGTTGTAAAAACTCCGTGTTCCTCCATTGTATTCCACCATTCAATCTTGGCTGCCAGTCAGACAGAAAGAAAGCATGGCGGCCGTTTTTTCTTGCATCTGCACTGGGACCTTAGCAGCAGACAGTAACTGTTCCAGGTCTGTCAAATAGATGCATACCAATTCTTTATTATAGGACATTTAGATTACCCCAGCCCATCATCACGATAGAAACATTATGGCACATAAATCTCTGGGCATGTGATTGTTTCCAAGAAGTAGGATAGTTATGATAAATGTGTAAAATTCATTAAAGCTTTTGTTGCATTATACCAAATTTCTCTCTAGAAAAGCTATTGGACCTACCATCACCATATGGATATTCATTTCTTCACACACTTCTTAATGATTTCTAAAATCTTTGCAATTTTAATAGTGAATATGTCTTATTTCAATTTGAATTATTGTTTATTAAGATTGCCGTGGTTTTTTTAAATTTGTTTTTCAGTGGCTCAAATATTTTTTCTTCTGTGAAGTGCCTTTTTGTTTCCTTTGCCCATCTCATTTCTAAAGTTTACTTTACAAATTAATAATAATGACTAACTTCCTTTTTGTGTTAAAGTTTTTATTTTTGCAAGATGCCATCTTTGTGAGATGAAAAAGCTCACTTCTATTTTGTTTAATTAAAGCTGTTATGCCAAGCAGTATTCATGCTTAATTTATTTCTAAATTGACTGGACCAAGAGTGCTTCAGACTTAGACTCACTAGCACGAGGTGGCATAGAAAATGTATGCTACTAATGTGTGGGTCCCGTGGACTTTGGGTAGGTAAGGTGAAAAACTCTCTCTGGCAGTTTTCAGTCTTAGGCCTTTCGAACAGACTTTCTTTTCAATCAAGTATTTAACTTGCAGTATACATTGGATAGTTCATAATAATTGTACAAGCAATTAGTCTTTGACTGACCACACCTGGGCATCTGGAAAGACAAAAAGAGAGAGAGCGAGAACCACATCCTGGTTTATTTGATATATAGGAGATGATGGATGGGGTGAGTAGAGAAAGAGAGAGGATTCAAATTCTTAGTGGATCTGAATTTTCATCGTATTTCAGATGGAGCAGGTAAAGTCCCTGAAGGAGTCATAGCAAGAGTGATGGAATAACATTAAGATCACCTGAAAGTTTTTTCACGAAGAATAATTTTAAGTGTATTATGTTAAACCATTGAAATAAACATGAAGAATTGGCCTCTGTCTGAATCAAAGTTATTCAACTGAAAATTAAGGCTATCTGGCAAACCATCTGTTATGTTTTATGGAACAGATCTCCAAGGCAGATGTGAGTAGAGGACTGAATCTCCCTCACTAAGTCATAGAGCCAGTCCAACCACAGGGAGTTCCCTGGCTTCCTGGCATCTGATGAAAGTAGCTGACGAGGAACCTCAGAAGAAATGCTCTCAGCAAAGCATCACTCTTTATATTTGATGTGAGTTAATAACATTGATATATTGCTTGAAGCAAGATATGAGAAAAATTAACTTCTGGGTATAATGGGTACTTATGATATTTTTTTCAATTCAACATGTGTTAGGTTGTAAAATTCTTTGTTTCCTATCATTCTGCATAAATCTTTTACCCTTGAAGGCCCTGCCTCAGGTTTCCTGCTAACAGATTTAGTGTTTCAAATCTCTCAGCATATTTCACCTGCATTTTCAAAGCTTATTGTTGCCTCATCTTAAAGTGCTTCTCTTAGCTTTTGTATAGCCTTGGGTAATAGCAATTATTTATTTACTGTTCACTTATTATTTATTGAGCACCTACTATGGGCCAGAAACTTCCTGCATGCTGGAAATACAAAAAAAGAAAGTCATGATTTCTGATCTCAAATAGCAACTACTCTAGTAGGTATGATAATCACATGAAGAGATAATTATAATACAAGAAAAGAAGTAAAATGTTTGATGATGCATAGGTTATTAGGGAAGCAGTGAGGAGTGACATATTTATCAAGGAAGGCTTCTTGGAGTAAGGGCTACCTAGTTAAATCTTTAGGGGTCATAAGGGTTAGCCAGAGCTAGGACTGAGAAATAAAGAAAATGTATAGTTTCTGCAGAGGTCTGTAAATGATTTTGTTGTGTTAAAAATAAGTTATGAGCAGGGGATGACAAAAATGACTGATCTGTTTCCTTGCCAACTGTAGGTACTATTAAATACCCTAGATTTCAAATGGCCCAGGGAAGAGTAGTAGTATGAGAATTTTAAAGGGATTTTTTGTCTTGCTCTCTTCACATCATATTGTTGTTATCAGCTTATTACAGGTAATATCAGCTCATCCATTGCTTTTAACTGTAGTGATAACAAATACTTATGTAACTTTGAAGGATGATGGATGATAAAAACTGCTTCTCCACAGTCCCTGTGTCTCTGACCTTGATTTTCTCTGCCCTGTTGCACATATCATTAGACAAAATTCTGTGTCAAAGAAAATACCACCTTTCTCTTTCTGCATATACAGTTAGACCAGACCTATCTTCCTGTCGTGCTGAGGAAATGTACAACAGAGCGACTCAGTATTGGTCTGCTGCTGGATAAAGAGCTTGTATCAGAATGTAATGGAAAGCATTGCTTCCTTCACTGAGAAAGTCTTACTGTGAAAAGTAAACATCAGCCAAACTAAATAATGTGCCTAGTGAGGTAGTTGATTTACATTTTGGGGCAAACTCCTTGTATTAGTTTATTATGACTACATAACAAATTATGCAAAATTTGGTGGTGTAAAACAAGACACATTTATCATCTCAGTTTATGTGGGTCAGAAGTTGAGGAATGTCTTAGATGGGTTCTCTGCTTCAGAGATACACCAGATTGTAATCTGGGTTTCTCTTGGGGCTGTGGTCTCCTCAGCCACGGCATTAGCAAAGGATTCACTTTAAACTCCTTCAGGTTATTGACAGAATTCATTTCCCTGTGGCTGTAGGATTCAGAGCAGCTTGCTTCTTCAAAGCCAGAGTCTTGTATAATGTAATCATGGAAGTAACGTATCATCTTTGCATATTCTATTGGTTGAAATCAAGTCACAGGTTCTTCCTTCACACAGGAGGGATTATACAAGGGCATGAATGCCAACAGGCAGGATCATGTATGTTACCTGTCCACAACACTTCTTGTCTCTTTTGGGGCCAAGAATAAATAGGTTGACGAGAGTGGCAATATTCATGGACCATACCTGAAGTAGCACTATTAGTGTAATACAATGAAGGATAAAGAACAGGAAGAGATAACTCTGGTTCCTTTTAGCTTCCTTAATCAGGAACAAAGATGACATCATTTTGAGGGAAGCACAGATGCTTAAACATGTGTTTTATTTGTTCTACATGATGATTTTTTTTTAAAAAAAAAATTGTGACATCACAAAAAATTTTGGAGCTAATAAGTAAAAATTTTTATTTGTGGTTCCATTAAAAAAAAATAGAACACTCTAGTAGCTTGGGACCCTCTACCTTCCTGTTGGGAAAAATTGGCTAGGGCATAGTAGAAGAAACCCACATTTTTAGCTGAGTTTACTGAAATCTCTACTGCTCAGAAACCCAGTATACAAACACCCTGAAATCAGGCCTCCTCTGCTAATTTACTCTACCTGCCCAAGCTTCTTCTGGCATTTAAGAGACATCCTGAGGGCCTTTGGCTACTCAGTCCCAATTGGCATTTCTACTGTTACTGTGGTCCTTGAACCTTTTACCCCTGCTGTAGGTTTGGAATTATATACTGTAACTATCTATTAATTTTATATTTATAGAATGTAATCATTACTTACAACATTTTTAGTAGGTGACCGCATCAATATCAACTTTCTCTGGCTGTCTTTCAGAATGATGGTTTCAAGTGCTTTAGTTTTAGCTGCTGCAGCCACGTAAATAGAATGAATCAGAAAATTGTAAATATTGAGGAAACAGATGTCAACATAAACAGGTCTTATCCTCAGTGAGTGGACAACCTCGAAGGGAATATGTGACATCAGGCATAAATATAGCAGTAATATGTGATTTACAACACTTAACCTATAATTTACCAATTGAATTTGCCCATATATACACTATATATATATATAGATATCTGTTATTTTGTTACAAAACATTATCCAAGTTATGAAAAAGTTTTTAAAAAAAATCGATCTTTAAATAGTGTTATGCTTTCTATCAAGAAGCTGCATTTGCTGAAGTCCTTGGTTCATGAATGAACTGTTTATATCCAGAAAGATCTTTTTATTTTTGGATTTTAGTATCCCCAGAAAAAGTTAGACGTGATGAATTCCTTAAAATATAATTATTTATCAGTTAATATTTTTAAAGTACTATTAAACCACTTAATTGTGGGAGCTGTTAGTGTTTTGTCTCTTAGGGAAGCATTCCAAAAGCCATTTTAAAATCCATATTTGTTATATTTGTCCAGATGGTAAGTATTAAGATATGACGATTTTCTTTTGTATAATGCACTCTTCCTGTCTGTCCTGCAAATCTGTAAATAACTTGAGATCAGGGAGTATTCTTAATACTAGAACAAAGATTGACAGAACTTGTGTGTTGAAGTTAGCTGGTAATGTTTTGTTGAATTAGCTTCCAACACTTAAAAACTAAGACTTTGCATAGAAGTCTCTTAATTTACCTTTTCTCTTTAAAAATAGGTAATGAATAATGGTTTATTAATTATTTTAATAAAACACGGCATTAGTTTGACTTTATGAAATCTGAAATCTGGCTCCTCAATTGAGAGAGTAAAACAACAAAACCTGTGTGCGAGTATGTTGAATGTCAAGTAGCGCCACACTGCAATGGAGTTTATTGTTCATACATGTGGAGTCAGTTGGGACTACCTAGGCAACACTGTTGAACTTGGCTAGGTTCACTCACATGTCTGGGATGGGGTGGCTGGCTGTGGGATCATCTGGGTTCATCTACGCTGCCTTTGTCTAGAGTGACTGAGCTTTGCTTCAGGTATTTTATTCTTCAGCAGACTATCCAAAGGATGTTCTCATGCTGATAGCAATGGGGGAGAGCACAAAGAGAAATACACAAATGCTTTTCAAGGCTGTTTCTGAGTCATATTTGCTAATATTCCATTGACAGAATCAAGTCACGTACTGAATCATGTGTCTATGGGTGGGGTAGAATGCATAGTGGGAGGTCACTGCAGAATTACATAGGGTCATCCTTGCGGTCAACCACAAGTGCTACACTCTGGGTGCCCATGACTTATTTCAAAATCCTACATATATGTATACTGTGTGTGTGCGCTTGATCTTCTTTGCCTGTTTTAGAACTATAAAACTAAGCCCTTTCAAAAACAAAGTGAATACATAACTGTAATCCTCTTGAGTGGTTTTTAGTGCGCGTGTTAGTTTTCCTTGTGAAAAAAAAAATAAAAACTGAATCTATATGAAATCCTTGATTTTAATATAGATTCTATGACCTTAGTGCAGATTCGACACTATTTTATGTGAAAAGTTTTCAACGTTATCGGAAATATAAAACTGTCATTTTGCTTAAATGTAGAATTACTGTGTAAAAAAATAAAATCGATCAAGCAACAGTAATTAACAGCCTAACCTAAAAACTCCTTTTGGTTAAGTAATTGTATTGTTCATTTACTTATTCATTTGTAGAACAAACATTTGTCAGCCCTTAGGTGTAGTTAAAAATAAAAGCTTTATAGAACTTTGTATTTTGAATGCAAGTGTATAAATAGACAAATGTTTTTTTGGTGTAGTTTCAGTTTTAGCAGGATTATTCTTTCTGCTAATTTATTAACATTTTCTTATATGAAAAGATAGGCAGATTTGGGGCAAATAACACAAAAGTGTGTACAAAAAATAGTGGTAATCTGAAAATAGGATTGAAAATTCTAAATTTTGCTTCAAACAAGAGTCATCTCAGGGCTACAGTCAATTTTTTTCTTCTTAAGACACACTTAAAAAAAGTACCTACAGCCCTTTGCATCCACAATAAATGTTGATGTGAAAGTGTTACAGTTTTATTTTTGTAAATTGCATAAGTAATCACCGCCCCCCACCCCCCACCCACACTTGCTAAGTTGATGCTTCCCTTTTTAATGGCTGTAATATATTTGTAAACATGTTTCTTAACTTGAAAACATGTTGGTTCCATCTCATTTATTTGCAGACAACTTAGTGTCTGTTGAATCTTTAGCTTCTTTTTTTCTAATGACTCCTTTGAAATATTATTTTAATGAACCTATGAAACACATCATTGTATTCTTTATGTTGTGGTTGGACTGCTAATGAGACTCATCCATTAAGCAAATGGCTTTGTAGGCAATACAAATGTAATAAATAAAGTTAGTCTGTTCTTTACTACTTTTCTGCTGATGGGCATACCTCATGCTGAGATGGTAATGTTTCATGACCGAACAGTTCAGTTGGTAGGCAGATTGGGAATCTTTGCATTAAAAAAATTAAAGAATATCATAAAAGCCTATATGCAACACCCACTATTTTTATTAAATTATAAGATAATGTATTTCTGGTATAAGCATTATATTCCAAGATGGTATGCCTTATAGAGCAAATTAAGTATCCTTGTGATCAATAGAAGCAAAAAAAATTAAAAAATGCTTTTCCATAGAGGAAAAAAAAACCCTTCATTTTTTTTTTTCTTTATAGAAAGCAACACCTCTGCAATGGATTGCATCTAAAAACTAAATTCAGGTTCTTTCAATTTGACCTCATTATGGGCTTTGATCTTCTGCCTTATCAAAAGGAGATACAGGTGTCAAAAATGATCTCGCCACCTTGTTTCAGTGCAATCTAGTTGCAACCACCAATTCTACCTTGGAATCCCAAGTTTCTTGATTATTTTCAGGAAAATATTATAAGAATTTACTCAATATTCAGTTGGCAAAAGCTATAATAATAATTATTATTATTTTCACATATGTAATTGAGTAGTTGTGTAGGTTTGCTGTTCTGATCAGTAGAAACAACAGGATAACACTGCCAACTGGTTATTTCTCTACTGCTATGATGGGTAGCATAGCCTGGCTGAGTTTGCAGAATTTCTAGGTCTCCACAACTGTAAAAGATACCAGCCTCTAAGAAGAAATACATTAATTGATGAACATTTTCTGGGGCCCTCTCAAAAAATTCACTGTGGGTTTGGGCACAGACAAAGGCAAATGTTGGCAGAGAACAGGCATTTCTTCTCTAGCCAGGACTTTCTCTGTTGCTTTAAACCCATTGTTCTAGGGGTTGATCTGGTGGAAATGAATTACGAAGGGAAAATGGAGGTAAGATCAAGTTTTACATAGCAACAAAACTAAAAAAATTGCACTAAGTTTTGGAAGCAATTTCCCTATAAGAAGTTACTGATACAACTTCAAGAAACAAATGTTGCATTAAAAAAGTTGATACAGTACATTTATGTGTTGTAACATTTGTGAAATCAGGTTGTTCTTATAACTGATAGCATGTCATAGTTTTTAAAAAGGTATAATTTTTTTAAACTACATGAAGTAATGGTTGTTCTTACTATTGATGTCATCTAAGATTTAGTAAACTACTGTAGTTTGGGATTTTATTGTTTCATTCCTAGTAAAGTATCTGTAATGGAAGGTAAAGGTGGTGTTACTGTCTTTAAAACAAAGAACTGCTTTCATCGATCTGACAAAAGGAGCAATTTAGTCTCAAGCTTGATTTCGTAGATCATCTAGGTACCTGCTCTAGTCTACAAGCTTTGGTCTCCCTTGCTTGCATCCCTGAAATCTTAATGATTTATCTTTATGAGCTTGAAAAGTAGAGTTCCCATGTGTCCATGCCACCACAGATACTCAGTCCTCATTCTAATCTGAAAACTGTGTGATTGTAGATATTTAACAATAGCTTGAACTGGTATAGAATCATACTTTTGGCCCATACGATTCCCTGACAGTAAGTTGTGGACCAGGAATGGTCAATAGTTATTCTGCTATCTTTAACTGATTCATTAGGGTGACAGGTGTACTGTGTGGCACTCATTGTGAGGCATGCCCAGCCTCAGCAGGAAAGTCCACCATGAGCCATAGTGATGCCTGTCATGAACACAGACTGCATGTTGGGGATGGAAACACCACATTTATGTTGTCTCTCTTGTACACTCTCAGTCCTTTGTCCATCACCAGTTCTGAGATGAATAATTTAAAATTTGCAAAGTATGTGGGTAAAGGTCAGGATAGTCTTAATCTTAAATAAAGCACAATATTTTTTAAAAATTCACTGTAAAGCGATTTATAGTGTTCACATAAAGGAAATGTCCTAATAATTTTGTCTTAAATATTATCTAGGATATGCTTCAAAATAATTTCTTGAGTGTTAGTAGAGGTATAAATGATTCATTTAACCATTCTCTGTACATTTAAAAATTTTTACATTAAAATCAAATCTTGAAATGGAGACTCTCATGTTTTAGTTAATAAAGTTCTTTGAACTAGATGATGGACTGATTTTGATAACAGCTTCCAAAGAGTGTTAGAATGAGGTTTTAATGTGGCTCATTTTTTAATTAGAAGAAATCTTGAAAGATACTTATGAATCTAGCACAATCTTTATTAACTTCACTGAAACAGCCACAGCAAAAATCAACATGTTTTTTTATTAATAAAGTTGGGAAAATCTCTAAAATTAAGCCTTTTGCTATTTCCGTAGTTTCTCCTCACTTTTGTTAATTTTTATCTTTTATAGCCTCAAGAAGTAGGATAGCTTGAAATAATTTCGAGGTTGTAAACATGTCACCGAAGATATAGACTTATGGAGTTTGTTCTGTCGCGCTGCCATAGGTGGCTTTCTCAGTCTGTTTATGACATGAAGTAAGGCTCTTCGATTAAAATAGGAAGAAAATAGATGCAAAGTACAAATATTTCTATGCATTAGAGGCTTAATGTTTATTATTCTTAATTGCTATTCATATTGACTTTGTTAAACACATTTCAGTCTGCTTACTTAAATTTTTATTATTCGTCCCCAAAAACACCTATGCTGAAAACAGTAAAAATGTAAATGCAGTCTAGTGAATAGAGACATGCTAGTAGTTTCCAACAAAATGCCTCCCATAAGTAAAAAACAGAAAACACACTTACTTCACCAAGGACCTTTTTGAAATGATGATTAATTGCTTTTTAAAGGAATTATTCTGGAGATACACTAAGCTACTCAGCGGTAATTTAAAGTTGGCAACCTGTTAACCATCTCCCGTCTGCTCCATTGAGGTCAGCCAGCTTCTCTTGGATAACTGTACTTGGAGAGTTTGAAAGCAAAGTGCAAAATGCCATCCTTAAAATTGGAGCTGTCACATTATATTATGTCACATTTGATGACAGGTCACAAGAGAAAGTGATACATGACTTTTTAAACATGAGTCACCAAAAGCACACTCATTGGAATTCTGGTTGTCCACCATTGTTAGACCAGAAGTTATTTTTTTGTCAAAAGTTAACAGAATCCAGGGTTTTTAAAGGGGATCTTAAATAGAAAAGGAAGTTTTTCTATTGTGGACACTTCTATCTAATGTGAATTTAAATGTGGATGGGGGAAAGAAAGAGAATCACCTATAAATAGTGATAACAGTCTCACTAATTTTAAATTGCAGTCTAGCCCAGCATTAAAAATGAAAATATTGTTAATTAGGCTACAGAAGGTATTATGACAAATGATGCTGAGAAATTTGGGGTGGTATTAGTAATGTATCTGGGGGAGCACAGGGAGGTGACATTAAAATAATTAATGTTCCACCTTTCTCCACCATATCTTACATATACTTGTTCCTGGTAAAATATAATCCAACAATGGAATTGATGTTTTGAGCTGTAGCTATACAGCTCTTTCTATTCCTTTTTATGGTATGCTGCCTTCCTATAATTGTACCTTAGACTGCTAGGGAATGTGTCCATTTTAATCAGCCTTATGATTAGACAAGTCCTCTGCCCCATCCTTTCATCCCACCACCAACCTCTGTTCCCCATACTTGCAGAATTGCAGGCAACTTTCAGTATCTCAAGAGATAAAAGTAAAAATCTCCTCTTGAAATGTTAGTGTTGGTATATTAGATAGCTCACATGTAACAATTTATGCTATTGTTCTAGTTATTTCAGTATATTAAATTACATTTTAAAAGATTGTATAGAAGACATAATTTATTACAAAAAGTAAGATATGCAAAAATAAAACCATTTTCTGTAACTTAATTTCTATATCAATTATCCATCCAATCAGGCTGGTAGGAAGAAATGATATTTTAGGGATTCTTATTTTCCTTTCTCCCCTGGGTTGTATTCATCTTCTTGGGACAGGGCAGGATCCCATCTGGTCTCCAATGTTACCTGTCCACTCTAGCATCCACGAAGACCTCCATTGTCCAGCATGGTCCTCACTGTGCAGTTGTGGCATCACTTTAAACTCACATGTTGCTGGTGTCTGCAAAGTGTCTGGGTCACAAGGTTTCTACATGTCCATGACACTCTTTGGGCACAGGGCTCTTTCTCTTGCTTTCACTCCATGTTGAAGCGCCAACAACTTTGGGCGGGAATGTTAAGTGTATAAAATCCTAAAAGGGAGAGGCCAAAAGAAGAGTCGTATCCTTCTCATAGGGTTTTCCCTGTGGAAGGAGGGGGGCAGGTTCTGCTTCTACTCTTAGATTTCCTGAGGCCAGCTGAGGCTTTAGCCATCTTCCATGCTTGGCTAGGGGAGCAGGGAGGTCTGCACCTGTTATCCTCACTTTCTCTATATACTTTTCCCTACTTCCAGTCCAAGTTGCCTGGGTGGAGAGAGTAGTGTTAAGGGTTGAGGGAGGAAAACACCAGTTTCTTAATCATGGAGTTTTCTTGTATTTTTGCTTTTCATTTTTGGTAACCCAATTTATTTCCTCAAGTCCTAGATATTGATACTGATAAACCAGAGGGACTTTTCATTTTTTCTCAGCTTTCATCTTTGTCACATTCCTTCCCAGAGGACATGAATACACAGTAGTCCAGCTATCCGGATAGGAAGTAAAACAAAAGAAGACATCGGAGTCTGGGTTGTAGGGGTAGGTTGGGGGTGGTGCTTATGATGGTATAACTACTAGTTGATATTGAAAATAAACTTCTTTTGGCTCTCATTTTTTATTTAGAGGATGTCAGTCTTGTCCTCATTTGAGAAGACAATACAGCAGAGTTCAACAAACATCAAAGTTGGAATCTACTAACACAGATATGAATTTAGGCTCTACTGTTTATTCACTCTGGGCATGTAATGTAACTTTTCTGTGCCAAAATTAGCTATAAAATCAGGATGATGATGAATTACTTGTGAAATGTGAGTGAAGGATCTAAATTCTGTCATATTAATGACAGAATTTGCTTTAAAAGCCAACAAATGTGAAATGGCTATCATCACAAGTAATAGCAAGTGTTGGAGAGGTTGTATGGAAAAAGGAACCCTCATACACTGCTAGTGGGAATGCAAATTGATACAACCAGTATAGAAAACAGTATAGAGGTTCCTTAAAAAACTAAGAATTGTCTACAGCCATGCCACCCTGAACAAGCCTGATCCCATCTAATCTCAGAAGCTAAGCAGGGTCGGGCCTGGTTAGTACTTGGATGGGAGACCATCTAGGAAGACTGGGTGCTGTAGGTGTAAAAACCAAACAAACAAATAAAACAAACAAACAACAACAACAACAACAAAAAAAACAAAACTAAGAATTGAATTACCATATGATCCAGCAATTTCTATTCTGGATATTTACCCAAAAAAGCTGAAAATATTTATCTACAAAGATATATGCACCTGATGTTCATAGCAGCATTATTGATGGTGGCCAGGGCATGCAAGGAAACCAGTTTCCTATGATAGATGATGGGATAAAGAAGCTGTGGTACATAAATACAATGGAGTATTATTCAGCTGTAAGAAAAGATGAAGTACTGCCCATTGTGACAACATGGACGAATCTTGAGTAATCATGCCAAGTGAAATAAGTCAGAGAGAAAAAGTTGAAAACCATATCATAACCAAATGATATCACTCATATGCGAGATATAAAATTGAAAGCAACAAACATGACAAGCAGACTCATGGACACAGACAGCGAATTAGTGGTTAGCAGAGGGAAGGAGGGAAGGGAAAAAGAGGGAAGGTAGATGGGGATAAAAAGCGTCAAATATTTGGTGACCGAAGAAAATCTAACTCTAGGTGGTAAACACACAATACAATATATGTATTACTATTGAATGATATACTTGAAACTTATTTGATTTTGTTAATGCCACCCCCAATACTTTTTAATTAAAAAAAATCAACTTAAAAAATAAACACAAGCCAACAAATGTGAGCTTGTTTCCAATTTTCTATCAAATCTATTCTTCATTTATAATTACTCTCTATAATTTTCAACTTTTACTGCCCTCAGGCAATATTTTATCTCCTTTGAATCTCAGTTAAATTTTTGATTTCTCATTCAAAGCCAAAATCTTGTCAGTCTCAAAGTTCTTCTGTGTTCCAAGTTAATTTTAAGTATTTGTGTTTAGTTTGAGGGAAGAGGGCAACTCAGAATTTTATAGGATGATGTAAAGCATCTTGCTGTTTATCAGAAGAAAAGGATACTCAGGCTATTTAAAGAATAAAGAAGGCTTCACAATAATGAGAATGCACTTAATGCCATGGAACTATACACTTAAAAATGTTTAAAATGATAAATTTGGTGCTATGTATATTTCACCATAATAAAAGATTAAAAAAAAAAAAAACCAGCATGGAGTACCCAAACATAAGATATTCATAAAGTGAGACTCTCAGGTACTCTTTTCTACCTACCAGATTAGAGTGCCTTTGCAATAAAGCCAGCGATCAGATCTCTGCTATGCAAAGAGCTATCTCTGCCCTTTAACTTTTGTTCATGCAGTTGTTCTTTCGATGACTGCTTACTAAGCTTGTGCTGCAGACAGAGCACCAACCCAGGTACTCTGAGCCATATCCTTGGCAGCTCGACACATAGCCTTTGCCTACCTCTCACTAAATTATCCGTGGAGATACAGAAAGAATAATTATCACAACACCTATAATGAAGATAGGAGTCATCCTAATTCTAGAATTTGGGAAAGAATGATACTATTTATAAAGCAAAAAGAACTGGCTGGAGACATCTTTTCAGACATAAGCACAAAACATTTCCTACCTTCAATCTATGAAAAAGATGTCTTGAGAAAAAGGTCGAGTCAGGAGGGCGGTGGGGGGTGCGGTGTGGGGAATGGAATGGAGAAGAAATATATGACTTGTTACTTTCAAGGCATGGATACTTAACACAGAGATTTATACAAGCACTTATGATTTACGACAGCAAGTGTTTTTCACACTGGTGCCCTTGTCTCCATGTGGACCAGATAGATTCTTTAGGCTTCTGGAGAGTTCACATGTCTGTGGGTTTAAAATACAGTGCTATAATTGAACAGATTTTAATTGCATCATTTTAAAATTTTACAGCTTATTTGATCCTTTAAAATAAAATCACAGTAAATTCACCATCTTATTGCCCCCCAAAAGTCTTAATATAGGTTTACTAGTATGAACACAAGTTCCATGTGGATATACTCAACTCAGAACAGCAAAACTCCATGGAGTCAAAAAATATTCTCTTTCAACAATTGAGTAATTATCCTGCAGTTTATCATCTTGCATATTTTGATATTTTGTTTAAAATATTATCATTTCAGTTGTATGTATTTCATCTTTCTAATTAGATAATTAACTATCAATGGTAATGTCTGTCCTTGGTTTATATCTCTCAAGAGCAGTAAGTAGAGTCTTTTGGATCTAAAGGGCAAGGATTGACAGAAGTGCCGCGGTGGATTACCAGTGTGTCACAGGCATATGAACAAAGACTGGAGGCAGTGCGCCACTTATTTGCTAGTTCTAGCTGTAGAAACACAGTACATGTTTTTTGATTATGGAGTCACCAGGAAAGAAAACCCAATTATTTTTCTGAACCTCTGTGTTCATATAAATATGCAACTTCAGTTTTAGGGATCTCTTCTCACTTGGAATTTATTTTATAGAATTTTTAGTAATGATTTAAAATTACTTAAGACTATTGGATTAAAATATAACAATTATATATGCATTCCTGTAATAAAATATTTGGTGGCTTAATTGATAATGTAGGAACAACTGAGTTTAGAGAACAAAAGTAAAAAAAAAAAAAAAAAAAGATTATATACCTCTCAAAAATTTTGAAACCGAAGAATCTGTGCCAGAGCATAAATTGACATGTTTGCATTTAAAATCAAACTATAGGTGTCAAAACCCATCTGTTCAGTCAGAACTTCTAGTGAGTGATTGGCAACTTTCAGAATCTTCTCTTTTGGAAAAAAGAGGGATCCTAAACTTTTTTTTTTTTAAGTCTGCAATAGTTCAGTGAAACATTAAGAATGAACTTGAATAACAACGAGGTGAAATCATACCCCACCGTATTGTCTATAGATAATTTACACATGGTGCCTGAGAACAAAAGAGCTGGAGTCAGTTTCTTTGTGCACATCTGCTCCTAAGCACAGTGTAGTTAATTTCAGTCACTGGTGTTTTGATTCACAGCTGTTATGAAGTAGGGATTCCACTTTTGTCATGTCGGCTACAAATATTTCTTTCTAGCAGATGGGATCCTTCTTTTTGAGGAAGGAAATAAAATCAAGAGGATAAATGAGAATAAGTAAGGAGCTTGGGTAAACTGAAGAACTAGAGTCCCTCTGACATGTACTTGAGGTGTTGAGAGCTGATTGTCAACAGGAAGGTTGCATGTGCTGAGCAACTGTGAGTGTGGAATTCTAAGAAACTAATATTGTCTGCTAAGTTAATATTCTTATCTTCCTTGGGTGCATTAGATGAGAATTGGAAGTACGAACGCTACCATTAGACATTTTTATTTGTTTTTGGATATGGATAAGAAATATAACACATTGGCTCAAAATTGAATCACTCTTCATTTAACACATGCTGAAGAGTTTAGAGGAGCAGAGCTAATTTTGGATCCTAAGATTCAAATCCAGAAAGGAAAAAAGAAAGAAAAGTTGATATCCAAACAAATATTTGAAGGTCAAAAATCACTCATTTTATATATATGCATATGCATATGCACATACATATTTGCTTATGCATAATAGAAATATACAAGTGTATATATTTGCACATACATAACAGAAATAGCAAATGTAAAGATTGATAAGTGGCATCTGCCATGGACATGGGGAGTAGGACATGTGGTCCATAATTTCTTTGTAAGCTATATGCCAGATGGCATCTTCTGTTCTTTTGTTGGTCATCTCTTCTCACATGGAACCTAGAAAGGAGGCATTATTAACTCTCCTTCAGAGTTAAGGAAACTGAGGTCACATAGCTATTAACTAGTGTGCCCAGGTTTGAGGCAGGCCCATCTAGCTCTCATAGCCACGTGTTCTTTCCACTCCCCCAGGCCTGCTCGCATTCTGAAGGAAGGTTGACTTTGCAGTTGCTGCATTATATACCAGTTGGTAATTTATATGCTCTAATAAATACACTGTTCAATTCCCATGACTTTGGCACCATTATATGTCATAGTTTTCTGCATTCACTTGAGCTCTTCAGATATGTCATATTGTGCAGAAACCAGCCTGTGCCCTATCTTCCTTGAGCACCATCTAATGAGTCTAGTAACAGGAAATTTTTGCCATCTTTTCTGAACTTTATTTGGAACACAGTGTGTGTTGAAGGATTTTTCTTTCAATTCCGGGTTCAAGAAATAATCTGGTATATATACTTTGGATGTTAAACTATTGAATTTGTAAAATATTTTGGTGATTTGTAGAGACAGTACGATAGAGTTTTTTGTAGTGCAGGCTGTTGTGGAAAATCAAGCACATATGGTCTGTCATATACTGTTACAATGTTAGGCAAGACTCCAGGGTAGTAGCGATTAATGGGAAAGCTATACCCTTAAAGTGGAATGTGGTGGAATTTGGGCAGTTTCCTATGATTAATCTTATTGATGCAGAACATATTTATTTTTCTGTTTGCAGAAGCCTTCTCTACAAAACTTGTTCTATCTTGCATCCTGCTACATTTCGGGTATGACATTTTTCTCGAGGTCTCTATGCAAATAGGAAAAATAACTTTGTTTTGGAAGTTTTTTTTTTTTTTTTTTTACAAATGGCAGCTTAGATAGATGTTTCCAAACTGTTGGAAATGCTCAGACTTGAGAGTAGTGTGTAATTACGTATTTTGAGGTATACTTCAGTGTCCTTACAGAGAGTTCACAGAGTTTGATTGTTCCCAGTGGCCAGGAATGCAAACTTCTGTATGGGGTCCTCAGTTATTCTAGCCTCTCATGTTCTCTCCTTATTCCAGTGTTCCTTCTATCTCTGGACTCTTTGGAAATGCTGAGTGCCCCCGTATTTTGTGTGGTATTTCCACGAAACTTTTAGTGTGTCTGTCTTTTTTCATTGCTCTTTCAGTATCATAACCCAGAGTTTTTAAAGAAACACTGTGTCGGGAATGTGTTTAGTATAGCATTAGTTGCTTGTGCACCATGAAAACAAACCTTGGGGAATATGGGCGGTTTGTGGTATTTTTGCCATAATTTTATAGCATTGTCATTTAGATTATACTTATGTGTATTCAGTATGACAAAATGTGATATGCATTTTTTAAATTAATAATTAGCAGCAGAGGCATAATGGTTGTATTCGTTAAGCATTTAGTGAGAAATTGTGTGCACCAAGAATTACTGAGGCATTATGTCAATTAGGTTTTGCAGGTGTAGAGTTTGAGGTGGCATGCATACTCACATAACTATAAAGTAATGACGCTACAGAAAAAAAGCCCCAATCTTTTGGATTCCAAAGGCAGGATTTTAACCATTATTTGACTATTTTAACTCCTTGGCATTGCTTCATCTCTTCTTAGTAGGTGAGAAAAAATAGAAAATGTGTATATTGTGATTTTTTCCTACAATTTGGAAAAGAAAGGTATTCTGTATAGCACCATAATTTATCACATTAAGAAGAAAACCAATGTCTCTATTGAGAACTTAGCCCAAGAAGAAATGTTGCTGAGCCTAGCTTTCCCTTGTGAAAAAGCAAAACCATAATTCATCAGTGGCTGAATTTTGCCTGAGTTTTAATCTGTGTATGGCCATGGCGAGTATCACACCAGTATATAGAAGAAAAATTTCTGTTGACTTACTTTACTTTCTACATCTTTAAGCATAACTCTTGAGCTTGCCAAATGAGCAATGAAAAGTTCCTTTGGTTTGACGTAATGTAACCGCAATGATGTGATTTATTGTTTTAAAGCAGTCCCTTAGTTTGTATTACAGTCATATGATTTCTCTACCCCATCCTCTCTTTTCTAAAGTTTTCCAGAGTGCTAACTTATTGCATGTTATCTCACTCTCCTGTCTTGTAGAACTTTCTGTAATAACAAAAATGTTCTACACTGTCCTATATGGTAGCCACCAGCCACATATGGTTATTGAACACTTGAAATGTAGTTATCGTGACTCAGGAAGTGACTTTCTAATTTTAGTTCATTTGAATTTAAGTAGCCACATGTGGCTTTTGGCTTCCATTTTTGACAGCACAGATCTAATTAGGTTTTGACAAGTGAGGTGGTTCTTGACTACAAAATGTGATAAATGGGCTCTTGAAATCTGTGAAAGAATGTCAAGCTATTGTCAAGTGTCATAGAACAAAGACCATGTTTTTAATAGTTGACTTTCAACCAGTTTTTCTTTTTCCCCATAGTCCTTCAAAAGACCTCTATCTTCTAACCTCCCTTGTAACTGAGGAAGAGCAGAAGTGGCACTCACCTGTCTGGGTTTCCTTTTGGTCAGTTTTGTACAGACCTTGAATAATCTGAATCAGCCCAGTGTGTGCACTTTGTATTTGCCATATTAAAAGAGAAATGGTGAAGTAATCAGCTGGGAAGCAGCTCCTGCTTGGTTCAGATTTTCAGAGTACATATGAATGCACAGCTTGCTGTTGATGTAAAGCATGTGGGGAGAACTTATGGAGAATTATTTTTCTCTCATGATTGAATACTAGTACTTGGTGGTATGTGGAAAAACAGTCTCTTGCTTGTACAGGCAAACAGCTGTTGTTATATAAAAAATAATCATGATAGAATGTACACATTTTTCATGTTTTCTGTTAGATCTGTCAGAATATGTTCTGTGTTAAAATGTATATGTTTCGTCTGAAAAAAAACTTAATTGGTAATTTAGCATTTCTTAAAAAAGTTCTTGGCCAGAAATGGGAGCATATCATCTTTTTTATTTTTACCCTCTATACACTACTGCTCAATAGAAATAAAATATAAGCCACAAATGTGATTTTTTAATTCTCTAGTAGCACATTAAAAAAGTAAAAAGTAGGTTAATTAATTTTAATATAGTTTATTCAGCCCAATATATCTAAAATATTTAAATATGAAATCTCTATAAAAATTAATGAGATATTTTGTATTCTTATTTGTGATGAGTCTTTGAGAACCAGTTTGTATTTTACACTTATAGCACATGATATGGACTAGCCCCATATCACTTGCTCAATAATGACATGTGGCTAGTGGTTTCTTATTGGACAGCACAACTTGAGATTTTTATTTAGGGCATACTTAATGAACCACGTTTGAAATTACGAGGGTGGTTTGCCTAAATGTAAATGAGGAATTATCAAATAACCAGCAGAGATTATTAGTTTATCTACTATATTGCTTGTCATCAACCCAGTTATCAAGAGGAAAGACAAAGGGAGCATAATATGGGATCATTTATAAAAATATACTTATGGTTTAAAATTTCACTAGACACTTTTGATGCATCAACGTTTTCTTGCTCAAATTGTGACAACCTAATATATTTTTAATTCTAAGTTTGTGGAAATTTTGTCATTTTGTCTCTATTTCAACACATGAGCCATAACATTGACAATTTTCTTATGAACTGCTTTCTTATAAACTTTACAAATTAGAGATTATCTTGTAGGTATCAGTCAATTTTTTGTTTTATTAGAACAAAATATTTCTGTAACATTAAACTTTAACTAGTACTTTAAATGGTCTTTTTAAAACAATTTTATTATTTTACAATTCTATAAATGAAATCCAAGTTTTAAAATATGCATATTTTGCATGGGTATATTGTATAGGGATATTTTTAATTACTGTTAGAAAAGTTATTAAAAAAAGAATATTTTGTTTTGGACATAACTGCACAGTTACTTGAAATTAGACAGAAAAATGGGCTGTATCTATGTTATCACAAATAGTCAATTGGCTTAATAAACTTTTTTTATAAATAGAACTCTTGAGATATGGAAATTATAGCTGAAATTCACTGGCTGTTTTGGAATGATGGAAACATCTTTATATAAAGTAGAATTTTTTAGATTCTATTGCATTATGAGATATTTGAGTTCTGAATCTGCTGCTTTTAAAATCTCTCTGAGCTTAATTTTCCTTGAATGTAAGTAATATAACCTGGCAGTGTTGGAATTCAGTAACTATTGGTGAGATGGACGGATGCAATGGATGCCCCTGAGTGTAGACTGTTATAAACACTACTGTAATCTCACTGTGTGAGCATCATTGCTACAAAGTATATACAGAAAACATATGTATTAGCAAGTTATATAAATAAGGATACATATATTTAGCAAGTATATAATACTATAAGGATTAAGTACATATATTTATTATATAATTTAAAAATTTCCTATAATTCGGAAAATTTTTATAACAAGAAACTTTTAATAGTTAAGTGGTTTGAAATAAAAGAATCAAATTTCAAATATGCCTTTTAGGACATAATATCTTTACTATTTCAGCATGATTCTTTGTCTAATGTGAAGTTTGTAGAACAAACCAACTGAATTTACCTCTTGCACTCCATTAGAAGCAAGGGATCTGTACCTGCATTAGAAAAGAGCTGAATGGTTTCATATCTCAAATGTTAGCTTTGTTTCCCCCCTTGACTCATAGGACAGATAGAATACAATTAAATTGATTTTAAATCATATTTTGCATTATGTATTGATTAGATACAAGTGGTCTGAAGTGGATGTCACATTGTTCAACTCCAAAAAGCATCTGAATCGGATAACAGGAGCAATATGAGCTTTCATTTCTGTTGAGTAATTCAGCCAATGTTAGAAGTCATGAAAGTGAGATACACATGGCCAGTAAATGGCTCTCAAACCTTATTATTGAAATGCAGCCTTCAATTCAGTTTATTAGTTTGTTCGTTATTCTCATTTATATTTTATTACCTTGGAATACAGTCATAGGATCCTGGAAATGGAGCTTTCCTTGAATAAATCGTTCCTAAAATTTTTAAAGTCTTTTTTTCAGTGATGTCTAGGTGCAGACACAGTGTCGGCCCAGCCCAGTTCTGAGATAAGAGAGGGCAAAATGTTTCTCTGAGTTGGGTATGGGAGCATCTCTATGTCTCTAACTTTATTTCTGTCATCTTTGTTTCTGGGGAGCAAATTCCTGGTTGCACTAGAGGTGGAGAGAGTTGAGGGAGGAAGAAGGGAGGAAGCTGGATATCTGAAGCCTTGTATGGTGGGTCCTTGAATAATGCCATCCTGTTATAATATGGATGAGGAAAAAAAAAAGATTCCCAAATGGGGCCACTCTGTGTGACGTTTGCATGTTTTCCCATGTCAGTGTGAGTTTTCTCCAGGTATTCCAGTTTTGTCCCACGTGAGCTCCAGCCACCTGCAACCCAGATTAGGATAAGCAGGTTGGAAAATAATTATCTTCCTTGTTTTTACTCATCTTTCTTAAAATTTATATGTAGCTCACGTTTATTTCAGTGTTTAATATTCAAAGTGTTTGGGGTTTTTATTTAGAAATTTGGTGATGTTTTTGTAACCAGAAATATGACTTAGAAATGTAACTCTTGTTTACAGCAGTTAACCTATAGTGAAATTGGTTTTGTTATAAGCAGTTTGCTTAAAGTTGCAGTTTTCAAGAACCTATCTATGATGCTAAATGAGAATTTAACTGGACAGGAAAGAAAGGAGGTGGATATCTTTTGTAAGGGAAAAAAAATCACAAATTTAATATAACTAACAACTCTAACTTTTCTTCTCTGTACACAAAGGCCATAATTTGTGTAACACATAGGTTAAACCTTTTGCAAAACTTCCAGCCCATTGGGACCTTGAACAGTGGAAAAGTATGTGGGGGAAAGAAAGAGGGTGAAGAAGCTATAATTAAAGGTTCACTGCACTCCCATGGCAGGTTAATCACAGCCACATGAAGAGGCAAGCATCACTAAAAATGCAAAATAAATCCAACTAAACAGATTTCACCTGCAATAGGCAGTTAAAAGATAATGTGTAAAGTGTCAGCAAAGGTACAAACAAGAAGGGCATCTGGATCCACCCATGGAAAGAAGGGAAGACAAGTCAGGACAAGCCTCTGAGAGGTGCAGCACAAGTAGGAGCTAACTGGGCCAGTGAGTATGGAAATACATGACATTCCCAGCAGAATGAATGAACAGCATGTGCAAAGGCCTAAAGGTAAGAGTACTTTGTGAAATCTAGTGTGGCTAGAACACAGTACAGGTGATGAGAGGAGTAGCAAGCAATAGGTGAGTTGGGGATGGAAGCAGGACTTAGATCAGGCAGGGCCTTTAAATCCATGCTAAGGCATTCAGAGGTACTGGTGACAGTAGGAAGACTTAGAAGAGTTTTTAATAAGAGAGGTTTGGTCATGTTTATATAATAAAGCTTAGAGAACTATAGGACGTGAGCAAGACTGGGGGTTGAAGCTTCTGCTTTAAAATACCACATTGGCCTTCTGTTTTCCAAGGCACTCAGGACTGTGATATTCCTTTAGGTAAAAGCCATATATAGTCTACTCCTGGAATTAGGTGGCAAGATGTAATTGTAACAGCTTAGCAGACAACGAAACTAAGATTGATGCATTTGCAATCTGGTTTCTGTAAAGAACAGGGCAGCAAAACAGCCTCGTACATATATCTTTTAGGCACTTGTCCAGTTATTTCCTTAGGATAAATTCCTAGAAATAGGTTTGGTGTTTTAAGGCTTTTGATACATATGGTCCCAGAACAATTTGGATGCCTGCAATCATGGTAGATAAACAGGTGCTGAGTTTTATGGCAATACTAAAAGCACAGGTATAGAAATGTAGTGTACAGTGAGCAGTCATGCCTGGATAGGCACACAGGCCTAATTTTTCTCTTTGGACTTTTTTGTACCACTGGTTCTCTTCCCTGGTTGCAGTAAGACTTGATTGGATGAGTACCTAAGACTGACGGGGTGTTTGTCTATAATGACAAGTGCTTGACTGTAGCAGCAAATGATGAGCGGCCCTAGGGAAACATCACCACCCACTTGAGAGAGATCCATGAAGGGTTTATGACCCGTTTGAATCCTGATCGAGCATCACTGTCTTGACCCTCGGGGAACCAATTGTCTGGAATACTTGCTCTGTCAGTCTGAGCGATGTGCTTAGAATCCTTCGAAAACCCGGGAGTCTGATTGTAAAACACAGTCAATTTTCAAGAAGACCTAAAGATTGGAAATATTTGATTGTACATTCCACAACCATATTCACTAAATATATTGATGGGATCATTAGAGTCTATATCTAATATGCTAACTTACCACATTCAGCTGTAAACTTTTATTTGAAATTACAAGGCAATGAAGTTTTAATTTTGGTTATACCAAAATTATCAAATAGTTTCGTCTTTCCTTTTTGGCTCTTATCTGCAGTAGAGATGTTTACTTAACATATATGATGCAAATAATTTTCAAGACTTATCAAAATGTAAACACCATATTCACTAGTAGCTAAAAAGTGTGTGCCCAATGCTCTTGAATTTCAACTGTGAGTGAAGGGGTGGAGGGTGTCAGAGGAGGTGAAGCATAGAAAGGACAGAAAAAAATTGCAAGTGAATTCAGCTGGCCAGCTTTGTCCACACTGCTCCGCTTTGCTTGGACATCCCCTTGGGGAAAGGCAGGAATGCAGATGGAATAGCTGCATAGTCTCAAGGTTCTGTACTTTCTGCTCTTAGTTACTCACTAACCCCCATCCCCAAGTCCTAACTCATCTGCCTGCACTGCGCAGCTGGGCTAGGATCATTACTGTAGGTTAAGATAGAGTACTATTACGATTAGCAGAGGCATTGCCTGGCGATTCACATTCTCTGTTTGCTTTTATGTTTGCTCATGAAATGGTCTTGTTAAAATACAGTAGTAGTAGTGTGGATCACAGTGGCCTCTGGTGAGGAACAAAGTATTTTTTTGCACACAAGGAAGCTGCTTTTGGCTGTTTTTAAAAGCTAATGACTAGAACTCTCAGCTAGACAATGGTGGTCACAAAAGCTTCATTAAATATTTAAATGGTTAGCTAAACTAAAAAAAGAAAGTAGGAAAACTGTGTGAGTGCTGGAAACATCAATATTGCTCATTGAACAGTCTATTCTTCTAATTTGAAAAGAACAACTATTTGTCATGGTTCTCGTCCTTGAGCTGGCAGTTACCTAATTAAATGCATATGAAATTCAAAAGGCTTTACTAAGGGACAGTAATTTTCCTTGGTTGTTTTTAAAGTTGCTGGAACGAAAGAATTACGTTGAGCAGATAATGGATGGATTCTTCTGTTATACACTGCAGTCCTGAATCGACTAATCATGCCATTGTTATTCATCAAAGTGCTACCTTATAATTTAAAATCAAGACACCATTTTCATATATTGCTGACTCTAGGGGTTCTGTTGGTTCCAAGTTTTGAAGACGGTAACCTGGGTGGGGAAGTTTCCCCTAGAAAAGAGTGATGTGTAAGTCAAGATAAAGTTTTGGCTAAGGATGGGTTATTGGGCACGTATGGGGAACATCTCTCCCAATCGTTGATCTTTTTTGTAATTGATGTAGAGAGTGTGGAGTTTTCATATCTGTACTCAGCCAGGATGATTTTATGTTCATTAGTGTGTTGATTACTCTGCCACTCTCACCCGCAGCCCTGTCTCTGTCCCTTCTGCCTTACTCTGTGTCCAGTCTCTGCCCCTTTCTGTCCTGTGGACTGCATTGGCCAGGTTCTCTTACAAATTGAATCTGGGATTAACTAAAGTTAGGCAGGAAATAGGACTGGAACAGAAAAGAGTTAGGGTTATCTTTCCTGCTCCTCCCCTGATTGAGCATTGCAGTTGGCAATGACCCCCTCCCTGCCCAGTTGCTCTTCCTCCATGCTCCAGCCCTTACTAGGGCTGGTGTCACCATAGCCTCCCCTTGCCCTTTGAGGCCTAGGAATGCCACGGCTTCCTGCTGTTGCTGCTCTCCGAGCACCCCCACCTCCCTATTGGTTCCTTTTCCTTCCTGCCCCTCTGTTCTTAATCCTTTTGTTATAGTCTCTTTAGCACCATCTGAATTGGATTCTGTTTCCTCTGGGAACCAAAAACAATAGTGGTAGTGATTCAGTCACAACTTAGTAGTGGGTCTCAAACTTGAATGTGCTTAAAAAATGCATATTCTTGGGTTCTAACCTTTGGGAGAATCCTTCAGCAAACCTGAAGTGAGCCAAGAATCTGCCTTTTACAGAAGCTCCCAGGTGGTAATAATATGTTGAGGAGCTCTGGCTGCTGAAGAAGTTAGTACATACGGATTGAGCCCTTGATATTTCCCTCTACACATGTGTATAAATGTCCTCATTGGAACAGGAGCAAATTACTCCTCTTTGCTCTGCTTTCTTCATTGACACATGTTAGATGCAAACAGGATGCTCTCATCCATAATGAAACTTAGACAGACTTCAACAGGTACCTGCTTTTCCTTCAGCAGAGATGATCCCCTGTCATTCAGGAAAAAAACTATACATTTTACTCACCCATTCTGCTTTTAATATTAATACCTGCTACCTTAAAGCAACTGGTAATAGTTATGTTTTGGAAGAGTCTGCTTTAATCTGTGTGATAAACAGGAGAGACAGCTGGTTTAAAAATATCACATTCATTTATTCACTTACCTAAATATTTTTGTAGCACTTACCATACATAAGGTATGGTCTGGATCAGAGTTGGCAAACTGCTGCCCTGGGCCAAATTTGGCCCTCTGGCTATTTTTGAAAATAAAGATTTATTGAAATACAACCATGCCCATACATTTATATATTGTCTATGGCTATTTTTGCCCTACAATGGCAAAATTAAGTAGTTTGATAGAAACTATATGACTTGCAAGCCTGAATTATTTACCATCTGACACTTAACTGAAAAAGCTGACAGGCTTCTGGACTAGATTGTAAATAAGGTAGGCATTGTCTGTCGTCCACTGCTAGGGACACAGCAATGAATGAGAAAACCCCAAACCCCTCCCCTTGTAGCGTGCATTTTGTGGGGGACACAGAAAACAATAAAGGAGATGAAATGTGTAACAGATATTGTGTTACAGAGTGGTGAGTTCTAGGGAGAAAAATAAAGCTAGGAAAGAGGATGGGCAGTCCTGTGAGTGAAGGGCGCTGTGATGTACATGAGATGGCTAGGAGGACTTCAGTAAAGAGAACTTTAGCCTCATTTTCCTGGTATTTATTGTTTGTATTTTCCACTGCTTGTCTCTTCTCACCTAAAATTAGCAATGCCAGATTCTGGCAAATTTAAATCCATAAATAGATGTTATATTTCAATTATTGGGGTCCTTCAGTGGTAGAAAGCTGGTGGGAAACATGGGGGTGGTTTTTTTTTTTTGGCCTTGAAAATTCTTCAGGAAGCATTTTTCACATTTCTCTTCTTCAGCGAAAGGGAGATGTGGGTCACGGCACAAATGTTTTACTCCAGCTCCATTTCTCAGTTTATGGATGGTCACTACTACTGGTAGCTCTTGACAAAGGCAGAGAATTCTGCTGAGGGAGACTGTGCATCTTTTCAATGCATAGGAATTACCAATTATTGTGAGTTGGGATATGTGTAAGATTCAGGACATTGGAGAGTTCGTTGTTCACTGATGGTCAAGTTCTTATCTCTTTCAAGTAATCCAAAGTGCCCACACTAGATATATTTGCATCCCGTTCCCCTTTGATTGCAAAATTTAGGTAGAAACCTGCCATTATATAGCTGTTGATTACATACACTTGGGAACATTTCAAGAACAATTGTATAGTTCAAAATGTAAGTACATTTAATAAAAATGTAATATAATGTGACTATCCTGTAAACCTAATCTTATTCCTGGTTTCCTCTGCAAGGGACACTGAGTCAATTTTATTTTGAAGTGGTTGCCATACTTTGGATTATTAATTCCCTTTTTGGTTTGGTTTATTACATTTGAAATTTCTTCTACTGTTGGAAATTTAGCTATACATCTATGTTATTATTTTATTCACCAAGACCTATTAGATACAAATTTTAAAAATCATTTTTAACAATAGAATAAATTTAGATAAGCTTTAAAAAAACCCACTCTCAAGGCATTTCTATATGCTAGATTATTGCTCTGTAGCTTTCATTAATTTGATTTCAAAAAAACAAATTTAAAAAAAAACACTTTCACTAAAGGAAAAATGTATTTCAGGTCTTAGTTTGTGCTTACAGATATATAGGAATCTATTTTAAATATATTAAACTATGTCTAATGCTTACATATTGCATATTATTTAATATATCAAAAGTTTCTAGTGACAGTCTAAACTCAATATGTGGCTCAAGGGGTTTAATAATAGTAATTTAATTTGGAAGTATCTTTGCCTTCTAAAAACCCTCTGGCCATTTAACAGAATATAATAAAATGTAATTATAAAATATGTAGCATACTTTCATATTTCCACATTTCCAGCATGTGTTTTTCTTTTTTTAATCATCTATAAAAAATACATCTATGAGTAATATGGAAAAATTACAGCTTGCTATTTTACTCTTTGCAGAAAGAGTGCTGACACATTCTTTGGTAAGTATTAAGAATGAGAATTAGAGGGACGTAGTAACACATATTAACAGTGGAAATGATCTGGTCACCTTTGCATGACCTTTGGAGCAAATTCATGAACATTGAGAATAATCATGATTATCAAATGCACGTCACTGATGCTTGTATTCAAAGAAAAAAAGGGAAAACCTTTTAATTCCTTGCAGATACTAGCACAGTAATCATGTTACCTTAAAAAAAAAAAAGTAGTGCATCAAGATATAATCAGCCAAGTAAACTGAGAAAAAAGTTAAGTGATTACCTTAAAGGAAGCAAAAAAAATGAATAATCCCTAATTAATCAAATCAAGCCACAGAGTGGATTCATTTGGCTCTTTAGCCTATGCTTAACAGGGCCTCTTCAGAACAGGGGAGAGTCAGACCTTCATCACTTTAATTCTTCCAACCAGAGTAGCTGTGTTGTCAGTACCACTATTCTAAGCTGGCATTTCTTGCAAGTTTGGGAAATTTCTCTCTTTCACTTCTTTGGGCCCTTCTCATTAGCCAAAGGGAAGTCTTACCACCTTCCTAACACTTGGTAATGTTCCTTTTAATGGAGCTTGCACAGCCCGCAGGCTCAGAGCCCCAGGCAGGGATCCCTCCTAGCAACTTTAATATCGGGTTTGTTTCAAGGTTAATAGGGCTTATTGTCTATTTCTGGCAAGTGAGACTGGTTTTCCAGTTATGGTAGAGATGTAACATTTCCATTTAAATCAAAGTAATTTAAGGACAAATTGAGCAAATGTAAAGAAAATAGACATCAAATAATAGTACGGGAGGCACAAAGTGTGACCAAAACCATGAACATGACTGCAGTTAGAGACCTGCTCCAAGATGAGCTCAGCCACCTGGTGTGGAGTCTGGAGACCTCAGGGTACTGGCCCTTGGTTCCAGCTGGCAGTGTGACCTGGGACAAGTCACATAACCTCTCTTGAGCTTCATTTTCTGCATCTCTGGGGACACTGGCTCACTGAGCTCTCTAACAAAATGACACATGAAAATGTCTTGCCCTCAGGAAGTGCTCAAAATTGTCCAGCAGGAATCTTTCAGCTCCAAAATTCTTGTTTCCTCTTTATTATCCATGTGATGGTAAAGTGAAAATAATGGGGACATTATTTTATGCTTAGCGTTAAATAAGGGTGGAGGCAGGCCAAGTGTGGTGTCCTGGAAGTAACACATTGCATCCATAATTGTAGGAGCTGAACTCCAATTTGCACCCTTGTTTTCTAACTGAGTAATCTTGTAAAAGTCAGTGAACTTCTCTGGACCTTAGACTTCTTGTTAATAAAATAGAAGGAATGGGTGATACAGTGTTTGAGTTGCCTCCATAGTCAAGAAGTTGATGCTTCCTTTGGCTCAAACCTTAATTGGGTATGATAAGTCTTCCCCTGTCACCGTTGCCAAGTTAATATGATGTCACATATGGTAACATGTGTGAAAATACCTTAACATTTTAGGCATGTCATCTGTTTTAAGAGTTTATGATACCAATGTGATGTACTATTACTACAAAACAGAAATTTCAGTTCTAATATACTCTGGGATCTCTTGAAATATAGAGACTAGGTGTAGGCATTCTCTTGCATCCTAGGAGTGGTCATCATAATTACCTGGAGATATGTAATAATAACAAGACATTGGCCTACAGTATCTCTGTAGGCTGTACTTTGGCAAGTATGTTTCTAAAAAGTTCCATGGGGAATTCTGATTTGGAATCACTTTTGAGAAGCACTGATGGATACCTTTTATATATAGACAGTTCCAGTAATTTCCCTGTAAGCTCTGAAGTTCTGTCACTTGGGAAGGGTATTTAGTCTTTCAACACTTGATTCCTCATCTTTGAAGTGATTTCAAGTTGTTGTAAAAATTAAATAAGATACTGGCTGTCTATTCACGGCAAGGTGGATGCCATGTAGCAAATGCTGTGGTTAACTATTATTCTTGGTTAGGGAAGTCCTCAACCTGCAGGAAGAAGAGGACCAAGAATGTTTTGGGTATCCCTGATCATACAAATTACAAGTTAAAAGGCCTTTAATAATTTTTCTAATTCTTACTAAAATTCATAATTGCTTTTTTTCTGGTCACATAATTAGATTTAGTGTATAACTGAACATGTTTTATTTAATAAATTAGTTAAATGGATAATCATTATGATTTTGGTTTTAATTGAGTGCTCAAGGCAATAACTGCTGATATAAAAATTTTTAGGTAATTTAAAAGAATTATCAGATTAAAATATTAATATGTTCCTCTATTTCAAATTTATATCTCCCTAATTATAATTATCCATCTTTCCTTTTATGTTACTTGTAATTTTAAATTTATAGCACAAGTTTTATGGAAATGTGTGTGTGTTTATTTGACTGGATGTTTTTATGTCAATAACTGTATCATAATTTTTTAAATAAAGATTTATATGAATGTCTGAAACTGATGCCAGGAAGATAATTTCCACCTAATTCAAATGTAAGATTTAGATTATACAGTCTTTCTCCCACTTTAGTTATTGGACAAGGCTTAACACTTGAATTTGAATAAGAAAGCATTATTTTTAATGCATAGCTATTTAAATGCTTCTTTATTGGAGACTGTCAGTGATGTGATTAAAAATTCT